>QRFJ01003415.1:0-247700 GCA_006176705.1 Cocos nucifera | reverse complement strand
TAGGCCTCTTGTTGAGCACAAACTCCTTAATTGGCTCAGTCAGGGACAAAACTTATTTTATGATAGTAAAAGAAGAACGTTAGGTTCAATCGGAGTTGCTAGCACGACTTTTCCTTGAACCTAATAGAATCTCATTCCAGATTCAATTGAACTAGACAAGTTCAATTGATGATCACCAGATGCAAACCTTTGTTTGTTGTGACCCAGTTAGGTTCAGTTTCTTGTATGGGTAATGGATATGTTCATGATCTCTATCATAGGACATCATCGAAACTCCTTTCGATGGATCAGAACTCTTCTTGATTTGACAGCTAGAATGATCGATCATCTAAATCATCTAAGTGCTCCCAAAATCCCACCAGTGACACCTAGCAGTATATGGGTGGCAACCCATCAGAGCTGAATGCGAACCTTCTTGCTGCCAGCTACTGTGTTGTTTCAGTTCTTCTATCTTGAGCCCCGATCAGATTAGGCGTTAAGGTGAACTCGTCAAAACCCTAAGTCCTCTTGTCATATGATGTAATCATTCGATTCGAGTCACAGTGTAGAAAAGTCCTACAATAGAAACGTCTTTATTATTTGACTCTGCCATGGCCATGGGCCTTCAGGACTTGTTACTCTCGATGATCATCATAGGGCTACTCCTCTGACCACCGAGGTAAGATAGATTCCCATCTTGATTGCATATCCAGTTCCATACAACTGTACATGTCACAGCCCATCACATACACCTCAGGGTTCCATATGGCTAGGAGAGACCGAGTAATGGTTAGTCAAACTATAACACCCTCAAGGTGAGACTGCCGATTGCATCATCAGCGTCAAAGAAAAACCAGCACACACTACTGCAGATCGAGTCAGGTCATTGACGAGAAGTAGACTTACTAATGACTCACTCGAGGTGGTCACGTCAGTGCCCTCCATTCTCTAACGTAGTATCTGTTACTCTCGCTTCGGTGTCTCCCACACCTGTAGATAGACTTCAAGACTCCACTTCTACTAAAGATAACAGCGATCGTACACCAACCCTTCCGGTCATCAATTCACCATCCTCGTACTGATCATATGGTTCGGGAATGCTAGTTATGAGAATAATGATTATTTCATTGTCTTAAGATTTTCAACTCTTTGAAAAATATGAATTATCATTACCATTAACTCAAAGGATGTATCACAAGTGAACCTAAATAACACATATGTTGATAGAAAGATAACATTTCATTAATTAATTGTCAAAATTTACAATTTTGCCCCTATGAAGTGATTACACGTGGTCAGCCAAATTCTGGCTCTCTAGGGCACGATATTATCTAACAATCTTCCACTGTGTCTAAAGCCGAATAGGCTACAATGATCTAAGTCCCGATCTTCTCAAGTGGCTCTCGCGATCTTCTGCTGGGCCCAACGGCTTTTGTAAGTGGGTCTGCCACATTATCTACGGAGTTGACTCTCTTGACCTCAACGTCAACCTTTTCTCAAGGTATCGGGTGCGGATGAATCGGTATCACCGATTTGCTTGGAACTCTTCCAGTCACAAGCAGTCTGCCAGTAATGTCGACTTTTCTGAATCATCTAATATCAGACTTGAAGTCCGAGTCTGTTGTAGCCTGAACAGGAGTTTCTCGCAGTTACCAAAGACCAACATAATTCCTTAGTTCTTTCAGCCACTTAAGGAGTACATTTCACAGAATTCCAAGTTGTTCTTACGACCTGGATTTGACTATATCTGCTTGTGACATCCACAGCAATGCTGGCTATATCAGTGTGTCGTACATAGCAAGGCAGTACATGAGGCTTCCCTATTGCGCAAGCATAAGGATCTTGCTCATGGCGCTTTCGTAGGTCTTCGGCACTACAGAATTCTAAGTCTGTCGACGAACCCAATTACGGTCGTGCCCCGCACCACGATTCTTCTTGGAAAGATGACATACGCATGTGCTGAGGGTATGTAACCCCGTCTTAGAGTTTTTTCCATTACTACACCTCTTTAGTACTTCCTCTATGTTTACATTTTCTGTGAAAGTCCTAGCATCCTATTCGGTTCATCCTTAATAGACCTTAATTCGCTAGGAATAAGGACTGCTTCACCTAGGTTGTTCATGGAGAATCTCTTGGATCAACCACAATCTTGATCGTGATGTCAATACATGGGAATATCATTCCAATAAGGAGGATGTCTAATCCACGTACAATACGAGAGAGAACGAACAGGCGCTCCCCACTGACCCTCTTGAAATATCACATGATTCTCTTCATGTTTTGATGAAACCAACCTTTTTGGATCAACATACATTGAAACCGAGTGTTCCAGCTCCGAGATGCTTGCTTAAGGTCATTATGGGCCTTTGCAGCTTGCCAAACCTATGTGATCAGTATCCACTGATGTGGGAAAACCTAGCGGCTGTTCCATATAGAATATCTTCCTCAAGATTCCATTTAGGATGCCTTTTCACGTCCCATTTTGCAATTTCATAATCGAAAGCTCTGCTCAACACCAAAGCCAATGTCGCGGATGGTTTTAACAATAGCTACCCGGGGAAAAGGTATCCTGATGTAGTCAGCCTTCGCGTTGACTATTAACGGTACCCTTTGGCCACAGTTAGCCTTGAATGTCCTCACATTCCCTCTGCATCCAATTCTTCTCCTCTGAACGATCCATTTACACCACAATAGGTTAACCTACATACCTTCTGGTGGATCTACCAGCGTGCCCAGACTTTGTGTTTGAGTGCTCGAAGGTCCAATCTCGACTGCTCATTTGCCTCAAGCCATTTTCCTCGGAGGTCGATATCTAAGCATCGCCTCGTTGGTGACGGTTTTGGTCGATATCTACCATGAGCACCATTACCTTATGAGGTAACATTTCCTCTACGTCCTCTCTGAAATAATTACCTAACGTCATCCTTTCAGGGGGACGGGGAAACCTCTTTCGATCTACGAGGTGGATGGACGCATGTTCTTATATGGCTCAAACCTGCTTCTGGTTCCACTTGTCCTTAGCTCGGGTTCTACTTGTGAGACTTCTCATCAAGCTAATCTGCTTTCCGAATGTGCGCAGTTTTTCTCATCGTTTGAATAAAAACTATTTTTTCAAGAAAAATATGGCATGCGACTCACCAATCAACATGTGGTCTTCTGGAATGTATGAAATAGTATCCTAATGACTCTTAGGATAATCCTATGATCGACGCTCTAAAGGAACCTAATAAATTCTAACTTGTCCGCCTTGTTGTCTTTGACATAAGGCCGGACAACCCCAATTCCTGAGATGACTCAGACTTGGTTTCCCTTACCGTGCCATACTCTCATATCGGTGTGGTAGGAATGTTTTAGAGGGAAACCCTATTCAGTAATAAATTTGAATTAATAATGAAATGTCCCCAAAGAAATTCTGGGAGGGTCTGTGAAGCTCTATCATCGGATCGAAAACCATATCCAATAGAGTCCGATTTCTTCGTCTGAAACCCGTTGAGTTGAGGTGTTTCCTGGTGGAGCTCTTGAGTGACTATGCCTTTTTCCTTACGATAGTCTAACGGAATTCCCCGGCTAAGGTATCTTCACCTCCCTCGATCTGATCGATCCACGAACCTTAATTGATTTCCAGTTGTTTTTTTCTACTTCATGTCTGAAATTTCTTTGAACTTTTCAAAGGCTTCAGACTTACTGTCTCATTAAGATACACAATACCCATACCTAGAAGCAGATCATCGGTAAAGGTATATGAAGTAGAAAATCAACACTATGCCTCTAGCCGGCCACATCGAATGTGGCCCAACACATATCAGTACTGTACTAGGCAAGGACGATCTGTTGCCCTCTCCCCAATGTCCACACAAAAGGGAAGTTTAGTCATTTTGCCTTGAAGACAAGATCCACAGTTGCGATATGACATCAAAAGTCAATGGACTCAATAGGCCCATTTTTCTCCACATTTGTTTAATTCCTATCTTCCGACTATGACCCAATCTCAGGTGCCATGATATAATTCTTCATAACGTTTTGGACTTATCCCTTAGGTCATTTGGCATTCACATTTTGCTCGATATGTTAAAAGCAGGTTACAATCAATATGCAACTGATTAAAGACATTAATAGAAACCATTTGCAAGTTTTTATTTCTTTCAATAAAGAATGTTCAATGGTCCTTAACGAAGGTGATCACAGTAACACTTCTTGTGCTAAGCATGAAACAGAAAATCAAAATTCCTGCTAGCTTGCAGGCCACTAATAAACAGGTCTTTTTAATAGCCTAAAGTCTCAAACCAGATGGTAATCGCAGAGGGTATGTTCCCACGGCTACTGCAGCAACTCTTGCTCCATTACCGACGCGTAGGATCATGTCTCCATCCCTCAGCCTCCTGCTATCCTCAAGACCCTGTATGGAAGTGCACAGATGAGCACTAGAACCAGAGTCAAGCACCCAACTGGATGCAGAAGAAACCGTAAGGTTAGACTCAATAACGAGCATACCTCCAGAAGGACCTTCCTTCTTGTTCTTTAGGGTGGCCAGGTAAGTAGGGCAGTTCCGCTTCCAATGGCCGTCGCTGTTGCAATGGAAACACTTTCCTTTGCCATCGACCTTCTTCTTCGGTTCTGCCTTCTTCTTCTTTGATCCTTCTACCTTTTGCCTTTTTCATAGACTTCTTTTTCTTTCCATAAGACTTTCTTTTGGAAGAAGTCCGTTCCATAGCAAGAACTGAGCCTTTAGAACCTTTCATAGAAAGCTCAGCGGTAACCAGCATATTCATCAACTCGGCCAAGGAATTCTGAAGTTTATGCATGTGGTAATTCATGATGAATTGCCCATATGCATCAGTCAAGGATTGCAGAATAATATCGTTCTGCAATCCAAGTCCAACTTCACACCGAGCTTCTCAAGCTCTTCCATGTCCTTGATCATTGTCAGACAGTGATCTTGGACTGACTGCCCATCACGCATCTTAGCCTTAAAAAGTCATTTCGTGACTTGATATTTGGCTGCGCGACTCTGTTCACCAAACATCTCCTGCAGGTGAGCCAACATTTGGCGAGCAGTCCCGATATCTTCATGTTGGCGCTGGAGCTCATCAGACATCGAGCCCAACATGTAGTATCTGGCCTTATTGTCTTCGTCAATCCATTTTTCCAGAGACGCTCTCTGTTCAAGTGGATGGACGAGCTGGTAAGGTGGGAGGGTCCTGGTCCAAAACATGTGTTAACTTCTCTGAACCCAAAACAATTTTGTAGTTCCTGAGCCAATCTTTATAATTGGGTCCAGTCAGTCTATGTGTGTCTAGGATACGTGCCAGTGGGTTGGACGCAGACATTTTCCTGTAGAGAGTCAAAGATTCTAGTTAGATACTGTAATTTTGACTTGACCAATTTGTTTAGGGATTTTATTTTTAAACAAATTAGCTCCCACTATTTTCTCGGATCCCTACACTCCCTCTGTAGAGATGCGAAAATCTCTACGATTGATGATTTCTAGTGGGTGGTGCGGTCTCACCAACTGACTCATCACCTCACCTAACAGTTATTGGTGATGGGTTAGCCAATGAGTGAACAACTCTTGTTCAATGATTCTCTAATCATGGTGCACCCAAACTTGGTCTCTAATTCATGAATCTCACCGTATCCGGAATATTGATCCACTCCTTAGTTAAGTCAGACCCACCATTTGCATAGACTGGGTTCCTAATTGGGTCTCTCACCGTATCCGAAATATTGAGCCCAACTCATCCTCCAGCCCATAGCATCCAATGCCTAATAGACATGGTTGCGTCTTCCCGGTGCAACTGAGCCACTGTATCCAGCCGAGAACAATCAACCCCGGGAAGGGCCCGCACGTCTACAATGGTGGAAGACCTCAGACTTAATCTTTTCTTAGGGAGAATTGATTCAGGTCTCATTAAACTAGACTTGGCTTAGTCATAACAATTATGACTAACCTAGTGGCATGGGTTAGCTCGGATTATTGACCACCTCAGATCAGAACTGTGTCAACAGATATGGCCAGGTAAGTGAGACCGGTGGAAGGAATATGCCGTTAACTCGCACAAGAACGCATTCAGGTCGAGTAGCTTCCAATTAAAAACCAGTCGGTCGTCTGTGCCAAACTTACCTTAGACACCAAATTGTTGAGTCAGAACCAATTGGGTTAGCCTACAATCCAGACTCTAACCTCTGAGCCTAATTAGGTCTTGCTTGATCGTGACTCGATCTTGACCCAGACTTAATCCTATTAGGCTGGTCAATTTAAGCATTGTTGATCCCATCTAACCAACTCTTGATTCGGTTTGATCAACCGCTTAGACCTAATTGAGCTACCCAAGCCCGAACCCAGTATTATGAATATGTCTTAGATCTGAAATTCTCAATTTTAGACCTAATTAATATTCCATAAACTTAATTCTTAATTAAGTTGGGTTCATAAACAAAATATGCACAATAAATCCTAGGGTTTCAGGATCTAGGGTTTTGCAGAAAGTAAGTTTTGGGTTTCTGATTAAGGACGAACACGCAGCACCCCTACACGTCATAAGAACACCCCATCGAATGGGAAGAGAGGGCCTTTAAACCCTTCTTCGTTCTTATGACCGGACGGCCAAGAGGAACGCCTTAATCAGGAACATGTCAATACTACAAAACAATATCAGATCTATATCATATATCTCATATACAAATTTAGATCTAATCAAGGCATATTTTGCATACATCTCATGTATCATAATCATGCATGTTTTCAGATCTAAATTATCTCATAATAATCTAAAAAATTAGATTTAAATTGATCTAATCAAAATAAATTCTAATCTAGACAATTATGTAGAACTATTCTACAACTAGTCTAGTCATGCATCTATCATATCTCATATGATATTTAAAATTAAATAATTTTTATTTGCTGTTTATCAGATGTTATTATAACACTTATAATATCAGAAAATAGTAAATAAGAAGATCTAAAATATGATTTAATCAGATTAAATCAAAGACATGCAAAACTATTCTATAGAACTATTCTATTCTAGAACTAGTCATGCATATCTTCATGTTCTTAGATCCAAATTATTTAATTTTAATTTTTTCTGATTTCAGATCTGATCACATCTCATGTGACATCTGAAATCACTTTATTTTCTAATTAAAATAAAATTAAAATCAGATCTAAACAATTTAGAACCATGGCTCTGATACCAGTTGAAGGGAAATCCTGATTTCCCGGTCCAGGTTCGTCCAGATCTGATTAGATCAAGAGATATATTTCAAAAATTTTCTCTTGATCTCAATCAGATCTTGATATGTTTCAGATCTGATTCTTATTATTTTAATAAATAAAATAAAATAAGATAAATTAAATCAAATTTAATTTACCTGATTTGGGTAATCCTATTACCCTGTAGATGATCCTGATTGCAGCGGAAGGTTCTGGATCTTAGCCACGCAAGCGCCTGGCCTCTACCGGTATCCACTCGGGTTGGATCTGGAGATCCTCTTCTTCTCTATCACACCTCCAAAAATCAGATCTGGATCTGATCTGGAGGATCTTCAAAACTCTTTTGAAGATCTGCAGTCGTCCTTTTGCAGCAGCGCAGCCTTCTTGCTTTTGATCGCCTTTCCTTGATCTGAATCGCACCAACCTAAATCCAAAACACTTTTGGACGTGGAGAGCAAGGGGAGAAGAGACTATGGCATGGAGAAGGAGGGGAGAGGCAGCCTTGGGGCGTGGGAAATCTCAATTGAATTCACTTTACTTGGAATTAGGGTTGGGCGCAGGGTCTTATTTATAGACCTCTTGTGATCCAACTCCTCTTCCTCTCAACCAATCACAACCCTTTGTGAAATCAGATCTAAATCTGATTGGTTGGAATAGAGACCCCTGGATTCCTCCTTAGAGGGTGCCTAAGACCAGTCAAACTGGATTCTTAGTAGAACTCTGATTGGAATCCAAAAGGGAGGTGGAGTCCTTGTCCAACAAGGACTCCTAGGCGCCTCCTACTTGGGCTCACGCCACCCTTGGCGTGCGCCCTTCTCCTTGCCAGGTTCTGGCAGGGGGACAGGCCCCCACCAGCTCTCCAATAGGTGCATGACATGTGGTCAAAAGTCAAAGGGTCAATGGTCAACGTTTGACCAGTCAAAGGTAGACTTTTGACCAAAGTCAAAGAACAAGAAATGGCAGGTGACCAAAAATGGCAGGTAATGTCTTACAAATAAGACAACTTATTCTGACTTGGACAACCTCCAGTCAGACCATATGAAGGCCTCTGATTGAGCACAAACTCCTTTGGCTCAGTCAGGACAACTTATTTATGATAGTAAAAGAAGAACGTTAGGTTCAATCGAGTGCTAGCACGATTTCCTTGAACCTAATTGAATCTCATTCAGATCAATTGAACTAGATCAGTTCAATTGATGATCACCAGATTCAAACCCTTGTTTGTGTGACCCAGTTAGGTTCAGTTCTGTATGGTAATGGGATATGTCATGATCTCTATCATCGACATCATCGAAACTCCTTTCGATGGATCAGAACTCTTCTGATTCGAACAGCTAGAATGATCGATCATCTAAATCATTCTAATTGCTCCCAAAATCCACCAGTGACACCTAGCAGTATATGGTGGCAACCCATCAGAGCTGAATGCGAACCTCTTGGTGCAGCTACCTGTGTGATTAAGTTCTTCTATCTTGAGCCCCGATCAGATTAGGGTTAAGGTGAACTCGTCAAACCCTAGTCTCTGTCATATGATGTAATCATTCGATTCGAGTCCAATGTGAAAATCTAAATAGAAACTCTTTCTATTATTTCACTCTGCCATGGCCATGGGCTTCTGGACTTGATTCTCATGATCATCATAGGGCTACTCCTCTACCACCGAGGTAGATAGATTCCATCTTGATGCAATCCAGTTCCTACAATGAACATGCTATAGCCAACATACACCTCAGGGTTCCATATGGCTAGGAGACCGAGTAATGGTGTAGTCAAACTATAACACCCTCAAGGTGAACTGCCGATGCATCTCAGGTCAAAGAACCAGACACACTACTGCAGCATCGAGTCAGTCATTGACGAGAAGGTAGACTTCCCTAATGACTACTCGAGGTGGTCACGCTCAGTGCCCTCGTTCTCTAACGAGTACCTGTACTCTCGCTCCGGTGTCTCCACACCGTAGACTCAAGACTCATCTACTAAAGAGAAGCGATCGTACACCAACCTTCCGGATCAATCACCATCCTCGTGATGATCCTATGGTCGGGAGCTATTTATGAGTTAATAATGATTATTCATGTCTTAAATTTTCAACTCTTGAAAATATGAATTATCATTACCATTAACTCAAAGGATGTATCACAGACACTAAATACACATATGTGATAGAAAATAACCCATTTCATTAATTATAGTCAAAATTACAATTTTGCCCCTAGAAGTGTATTACAAGTGTCAGCCAATTCTGGCTTCTAGGGCACATATATCTAACAAATAGAAATGGAGTGCTCAAAAAAGAACTCAGCAAAATTTTGGAAAGAAGAAGAGAGCTTAGACAAAACATATCTAGAGGGTCCCTTTTTATAGACGGAGCCTATCATAATCATCCAGTAGTGGGCCTCTCGGGGTCATGTGGAATTTATTATGGAGAGAGATGTCACTCGTAATAGACTGATAATGATAGTCGTAACCATCCGATGGTGGGATCACCTATAGTAGACTGATAAATGATAGTCGTAATCATCCAATAGTGGGGTCGCCTATTCGTTGAGAATAGTCAAAGTCCAGAGGAAGCAGGCGTTGGTTGGTCAAGAACTTTGACATATATCAAATTCAGAGTAGTTCGGACTCCTAAAGGAAATACGACTAGAGGGGATCATCTAGGAGGAATACTACTTGAAATCTGAACGTAATCCATTGGAAGAATCTAGATGAAGTTTGACTGAAGGAGAAGTCTAGAAGGAGCTCGGCTCTTGGAGGAATCCAACTGAAGGACAAGTTCGGAAGAAGTTCGGCTCTTGGAGGAATCCGACTGAAAGAGAGGTCCAGAAGGAGTTCGGCTTCTGAAAAAATTCGACTGAAGGAGAAGTTCGAAAGGAGTTCGGCTCCTAGAGGAATTTGATTGAAGGAGAAGTCCGATAGAAGTTTGGCTCTTGAAGAAATCCGATCGAAGGAGAAGTCCGACTGATGGATAAGTTTCAGCTAAAGGAGAAGTCCGGAAGGAGTTCGACTGCTTAAAGGGGTTCGAAGGCTTAGAGGAAGTCTGAAAGGGATTCGACCGCTGGAGGAGTTTGGCTGCTAAAGGAGTTCGGTCGGAGTTCGACTGCTGGAGGAAGAATTTTCAATCGAAGCTCTTCCATGATTACTAGTTGCATTAGGCTAAGCATCAGATTGGACTTCGACGGGAATGGGATTTATCCCCAACAATAATGATAATTCATATTTTTAGGAGTTAAAAATTTAAGACATGAATTTTCATAATTAACTCATAAACTACTCCTGACCGTAGGATCATCACGAGGATGGTGATCGATTCGGAAGATTGATGTATGATCACTTTCTTAAGATAGATGAGTTTTAAGTCTATGGTGTGGAGACACCAGGGCGAGAGTATAAGTACTCGTTAGAGAATGAGAGCATGACCATCTCGAGCAGTCATAAGGAAGTCTACCTTCTCATCAATGACTAGCTTGATGTTGTAGTGGTGTGTCTGATTCTTGGACCAGACACCAGATCCCATCTAGTTTTCTCACCAAAAAAGATTCAAAATGTGGGCAACATGAGTAGATAAGGAAGAGTCTATTGCGCCTAGGACTCTTCCCTTAAGAGTTTAATCCAAATCAAATACCATCAAAAGTCAGTCAAACCACCATCATAAATCACAAAATTTGGTACACCCGTAGAATTTCTTGAGGCCTATCACATATCCAAAAATCAAAGCAAAAGAATTTTCAAAAAATTTTTTAAAAGCATTTGATCAGGTGATCCTCAATTCTCTCAAATAGGTCAACTTATGACCCTAGTCCAATTGCACTAGAAATGGATTTAATTTTAATAATTAATCTAACCTAGACTGGTTTATGTCAGATAAAAATAAATTCATTCAAGATATAAGAATAAATTAAATCAAATTTGACTTGGTTGTGATGAATTAGAAAGATTTCAGAAGGAGAAAGTCAGGCTCAATCGTGTGCTAGCACGATTATCTTGAACCTGATTGGATCTAATCCAAATCAATCAAACTGGATTAGCTCAATTGATGACATCCAAACCCAAACTCTTTTTTTGTGTGATGTAGTTAGGTTTAATTCTATATGGTAATGAGATATGTCACGATCTCCATCATCGACATAATCGAAATACCATTTGATAGTCCAGAATTTTTTTGATTCATACAATTAGAATGATTGATCATCAAAATCATTCTAATTACTCCCACAATCGATCAATGACACCTAGCAGTATATGGTGGCAATCCATCAAAACTAAAAGTGAACCTCTCGGTGCAGTTACCTGTGTGATTGGATTCTTCTATCTTGAGCTCCGATAGGATTAGGATTAAGGTGAACTCATCAAACCTAATGTCCATCATATGAATTAATCATTTGATTCGAGTCTAATGTGAAATCCTAATAGAAACTCTTTCTATCATCTTCACTTTGCCATGACCATGGGCTTAAGGATTCAATCTCATGATTATCATCGGGCTACTCCTCATCTATCAAGGTAGATAGATCTCCTTATTGGTGAAATCCAATTCCTATAATGAACATGCTATAGCCAACATACACCTCAGGATTTCGAATAGTTAGGAGACCGAGTTATGGTGTAGTCAAACTATAACACCCTCATGGTGAACTACCGATGCATCTCAAGTCAAAGAACCATACACACCACTACAGCATCGAGTCAGTCATCAATGAGAAGGTAGATTTCTTTATGACTACTCGAGGTGGTCACACTCAGTGCCCTCGTTCTCTAACAGGTACCTATACCCTTGCTCCAGTGTCTCCACACATAGACTCCAGACACATCTATCCTTAGAAATTGATTGTATACCAACCTTCCAGATCGATCACCATCCTCATAATGATCCTATGGTCGGAAGCAATTTATGAGTTAATTATGAAAATTCAGATTTTAAATTTTCAACTCTTGAAAATATGAATTGTCATTACCATTAACTCAAAGGATGTACCACAAACACTTTTAAATACACACTATGATAGAAAAATAATCCATTTATTAATTTATAGTCAAAATTATAAAATTATCCTTAGAAGTGTATTACAAGTGATAGCTAATCTAGCTTCTAGGGCACACATTTAACAAACTCCCACTTGACCTAAAGCCAATTGGCTACAAATCTAAGTCTCATCTTCTCAAGATAGGCTTTGATCTTCTGCTGGCTTAATGGCTTTGTTAGCGAGTCAGCCGCATTATCTGCAGTGTCGACTCGCTTGACCTCAACGTATCTCTTCTTGAGGTAATCGCAGATGAGGTGGTATTGCCGCCCGATGTGCTTGAATTTTGGGTGAGACCTCGGCTCCTTAGCTAGGGCTATGGCGCCATTGTTATCACAGTACAGAGAGATGACATCTGATGGCATCACTCTGAGCTCTGCAGCAAAGTTTTTATACCAGAATGCCTTCTTTGTAGCTTTCGATGTAGTGATGTACTCTGCTTCCATGGTTAAATCTGCTATCACCATCTGCTTAAAACTTTTTCAGTAGATAGCACCATCATTACAAATAAGCAGAGTTCTAGATGTCGACTATCGATCATCTATGTCGAACATAAAATTCGAGTTTGTATACCTCTAGACCTAGAGTTCTCCATTACCAAAGACTAGAAACATATCCTTAGTCCTTCTCAAGTACTTAAGGATACATTTCATAGAAGTCCAGTGCTCTTCATGTGGATTCGACTGATACCTACTCGTGACACTCACAGCATGGGCAATATCAGGTCATGTATATAACATGGCATACATGAGGCTCCCTATTGCTAAAGCATAAGGGATTTTGCTCATGCATTCAATCTCCTCAGGTATGTGGGGACACATCTTCTTGGAGAGATGAATGCCATGTCTGAAGGATACTAAACCCCTTATGGAGGTTTCCATACTAAACCTCTTTAGCACCTCATGTATGTATATTTTCTGTAAGAGACCTAGCATCCTATTTGGTCTATGTCTATAGATCTTAATTCCTAGAATAAAGGATACCTCTCCTAGATCTTTCATGGAGAATTCTTTAGACAACCATATTTTAACTATGGTTAATATGGAAATATCATTTCCAATTAGGAGAATGTCATCCACGTATAGTAGGAGGAAGACAATGGTGCTCCTACTGACCTTTTTGAAAATACAAGACTCCTCCTCATTTTGATGAATCCAAATGATTTGATCACATCATTGAAATGAGCATTCCAGCTCTAAGATGCTTGCTTAAGTCCATATATGGACCTTTGCAGCTTGCATACCTTGTGATCATTATCACTAAATATGAAACCTAGTGGTTGTTCTATGTAGATATCTTCCTCAAGATATCCATTTAAGAACACCATTTTCACATTCATCTGCCATATTTTATAATCAAAATAGGCTGCAACAACAAGTAATATGCGGATGGATTTGAGCATAGCTACTAGAGAAAAAGTATCCTGATAGTCAATGCCTTCATGCTGACTATACCCTTTCACTACGAGTCTTGTTTTGAATGTCTCTATATTTTCATCAGCACCTATCTTTCTCTTGAAGATCTATTTACATCCAATAGGTACTATACCTTCAAGTGGATCTACCAAGATCCAGACTTGGTTCGAGTGCATTGAGTCAATCTCTGACTTCATTGCCTCTAACCATTTCTCGGAGTCGATATATGATATTGCTTCATCATAGATTTTGGGATTATCACCATGAATCTCTTTTCTTATGAGGAACATTTTCTCTATGTCCTCTGAAATAGTACCTAAGTACCTTTAGGGGGATGGAAAATTTTTTTTGACCTACGAGGTGGATGAGATAGTGATTGGACTGACCCAATCTGATTGGATTCCATAGGTTCCTTGGCTCTAGCTCTTGGGAGACTTTCTCCTCAAGCCTAATCTATCTTTCAATGCCACCATCTTGAATAAACTATTTTTCAAGAAAGATGGCATGTCGACTCATAATCACATTATGATCTTCCGAGAGTTAGAAAAAATATCCTAATGAGTCTTTAGGATATCCAATAAATCAAGCTCTAAAGAACCTAGACTCTAATATATCTACCTGTTGTCTGTTGACATGGACCGAACAATCAAAAATTTTGAGATGACTCAGACTTAGTTTCTTACCATGTCATATCTCCTACGGTGTGGTAGGAACGGTTTTAGATGGAATCCTATTCAATAGATATATAGCGATCAATAGACTATATCTCCAAAGAAACTCAGGGAGGTCTGTGAAGCAAAAAATGGATCGAACCATATCTTATAGGATCCGATTTCTCCATTTTGAAATCTTGTTGAGTTGAGGCATTCCAGGTGGAGTCCATTGAGAGACTATGCCATTATGCTTAAGATAGTCTAAAAATTTTTAACTAAGGTATTCACCTCCTCGATCTAATCGAAGAATCTTAATGGATTTTCTTATTTATTTTTCTACTTCGAGTCTGAATTCCTATAACTTTGAAAAGCTTCAGACTTATGTCACATCAAATACACATATCCATACTGAGATAAATCATCAATAAAGATGATGAAGTAGATATAATTACCCCTGGCTGGCATATTAAATGGGCCGCATAGATCAGTATGTACTAGGGCAAGCAGGTCTATGGCCCTTTCCCCATGTTCGATAAAAGGAAGCTTGGTCATTTTGTTATGAAGGCATGATTCATAAATCGGATATGACTCAAAAGTCAATGGACTCAATAGCCCTAATTTTTCTAATTTGTTAACCCTGTCTTCAGCTATATGACCTAGCATAAGGTGTCAAAGATACCTATCATTTAGACTATCTCTAGGTCACTTTGATCCTATGACATTCACATTTTGCTCGATATTAAAAATAGAAACATCAATATATAACTGATAGAGACCATTTATAAGAAAACCACTTGCAATTTTATTTCTTTCATAAAGAATATTATAATGGTCCTTAAGAAAACTAATTACATAGCCTTTCTATGCTAAACATAAAATAAAAATCAAATTCCTGCTTGCTGCAGGCACATAAAAATAGTTTCTAAGTACTAAGTCTAATACTGACGGTAATCATAGAGGGTAGGATCCTACGGCCATAGCAGCAACTCTTGTTCCATTTTCGATGCATAGGATCATCTCACCATCCCTCAGCCTCCTCTTATCCTCAAGATCTTGCATAGAAGTGCACAAGTGAGCACTAGAACCAGAGTCATGCATCCAACTGGATGTAGAAGAAATCATAAGATTAGATTCTATAATGAGCATACCTCTAGAAGGACCTGCCTCCTTGTTCTTCAGGCTAGCAAGGTAAAGAGGGTAGTTCTACTTCCAATAGCCGTCAGCATTGCAATAAAAATATTTTTCTTTGTCGGTGGCTTTCTTCTTCAGCTCTACCTTCTTCTTCTTGTTAGATATATGTGCCCTAGAAGCCAGAATTGGCTGACACTTGTAATACACTTCTAGGGGTAAAATTGTAATTTTGACTAAAATCAATAAATAGGTTATTTTTCACATATGTGTATTTAGTATCTATGATACATCCTTTGAGTTAATGGCAATGATAATTCATATTTTCAAGAGTTGAAAATTTAAGACATGAATAATCATTATTAACTCATAAATTGCTCCCGACCATAAGATCATTGCGAGGATGGTGATTGATCCAGAAGGTTGGTGTACAATCGCTTCTCTTTAGTAGATGAGTCTTGAGTCTACGGTGTGGAGACACCGGAGCGAGAGTACAGGTACTCGTTAGAGAACGAGGGCACTGAGCGTGACCACCTCGAGTAGTCATTAGGGAGTCTACCTTCTCGTCAATGACTGACTCGATGCTGCAGTAGTGTGTCTGGTTCTTTGACCTGAGGATGCATCGGCAGTTCACCTTGAGGGTGTTATAGTTTGACTACACCATTACTCGGTCTCCTAGCCATATGGAACCCTGAGGTGTATGTTGGCTATAGCATGTTCATTGTAGGAACTGGATTGCATCAAGATGGAATCTATCTACCTCGGTGGTAGAGGAGCAGCCCTATGATGATCATGAGAATCAAGTCCAGAAATCCATGGCCATGGTAGAGTGAAATAATAGAAAGAGTTTCTATTTAGATTTTCACATTGGACTCGAATCGAATGATTACATCATATGACAGAGACTAGGGTTTGACGAGTTCACCTTAACCCTAATCTGATCGGGGCTCAAGATAGAAGAACTTAATCACACAGGTAGCTGCACCAAGAGGTTCGCATTCAGCTCTGATGGGTTGCCACCATATACTGCTAGGTGTCACTGGTGGATTTTGGGAGCAATTAGAATGATTTAGATGATCGATCATTCTAGCTGTTCGAATCAGAAGAGTTCTGATCCATCGAAAGGAGTTTCGATGATGTCGATGATAGAGATCATGACATATCCCATTACCATACAGAACTGAACCTAACTGGGTCACACAAACAAGGGTTTGAATCTGGTGATCATCAATTGAACTGATCTAGTTCAATTGATCTGAATGAGATTCAATTAGGTTCAAGGAAATCGTGCTAGCACTCGATTGAACCTAACGTTCTTCTTTTGCTATCATAAATAAGTTGTCCTGATCTGAGCCAAAGGAGTTTGTGCTCAATCAGAGGCCTTCATATGGTCTGACTGGAGGTTGTCCAAGTCAGAATAAGTTGTCTTATTTGTAAGACATTACCTGCCATTTTTGGTCACCTGCCATTTCTTGTTCTTTGACTTTGGTCAAAAGTCTACCTTTGACTGGTCAAACGTTGACCATTGACACTTTGACTTTTGACCACATGTCATGCACCTATTGGAGAGCTGGTGGGGGCCTGTCCCCCTGCCAGAACCTGGCAAGGAGAAGGGCGCACGCCAAGGGTAGGCGTGTGCCCAAGTTGGAGGCGCCTAGGAGTCCTTGTTGGACAAGGACTCCATCTCCTTTTTGGATTCCAATTAGAGTTCTTCTAAGAACCAACTTTGACTGGTCTTAGGCACCCTCTAAGGAGGAATCCAGGGGACTCTATTCCCACCAATCAGATTTAGATCTGATTTCACAAAGGGTTGTGATTGGTTGGGAAGGAAGAGGAGTTGGATCACAGCTTAGTCTATAAATAAGACCCTGCGCCCAACTCTAAGTTTGTGAATTCAATTGAGAATTGAAAACCCCACGCCCCAAGGCTGCCTCTCCCCTCCTTCCTCCATGCCAAAGCTTCTTCTCCCTCTGCTCTCCACGTCCAAAAGGAGTTTTGGACCTTGGTTGGTGCGATTCCAGATCAAGAGAAAGGCGATCAAAAGCAAGAAGGCTGCGCTGCTGCAAAGGACGACTGCTGATCTTCAAAAGGAGTTTTGAAGATCCTCCAGATCAGATCCAGATCTAATTTTTGGAGGTGTGATAGAGAAGAAGAGGATCTCCAGATCCAACCCTGAGTGGATACCGGTAGAGGCCAGGCGCTTGCGTGGCTAAGATCCAGAACCTTCCGCTGCAAACAGGATCATCAACAGGGTAATAGGATTACCCAAATCAGGTAAATTAAATTTGATTTAATTTATCTTTATTTTATTTTATTTATTAAAATAATAAGAATTCAGATCTAAAATATATCAAGATCTGATTAGGATCAAGAGAAAAATTTTTGAAATATATCTCTTGATCTGATCAGATCTGAACGAACCTGGACCGGGAAATCAGGATTTCCCTTCAACTGGTATCAGAGCCATGGTTCTAAAATTATTTAGATCTGATTTTAAATTTATTTTAATTAAAAAATAAGTGATTTTCAGATGTCACATGAGATGTGATCAGATCTGAAATCAGAAAAAATTAAAATTAAATGATTTGGATCTAAGATTAGAAGATATGCATGACTAGTTCTAGAATAGAATAGTTCTATAGAATAGTCTTGCATGTTTTGATTTAATCTGATTAAATCATATTTTAGATCTTTTTATTTACTATTTTTCTGATATTATAAGTGTTATAATAACATCTGAAAAATAGCAAATAAAAATTATTTAATTTTTAAATATCATATGAGATATGATTGATGCATGTCTAGACTAGTTGTAGAATAGTTCTACATAATTGTCTAGATTAGAATTTATTTTGATTAGATCAATTTAAATCTAATTTTTTAGATTATTATGTGATAATTTAGATCTGAAAACATGCATGATTATGATACATGAGATGTATGCAAAATATGCCATGATTAGATCTACTTTGTATATGAGATATATGATATAGATCTGATACTGTTTTGTAGTATTGAATGTTCCTGATTAAGGCGTTCCTCTTGGCCGTCCGGTCATAAGAACGAAGAAGGGTTTAAAGGCCCTCTCTTCCCATTCGATGGGGTGTTCTTATGATGTGTAGGGGTGCTGCGTGTTCGTCCTTAATCAGAAACCCAAAACTTACTTTCTGCAAAACCCTAGATCCTGAAACCCTAGGATTTATTGTGCATATTTTGTTTATGAACCCTACTTAATTAAGAATTAAGTTTATGGAATATTAATTAGGTCTAAAATTGAGAATTTCAGATCTAAGACATATTCATAATACTGGGTTCGGGCTTGGGTAGCTCAATTAGGTCTAAGCGGTTGATCAAACCGAATCAAGAGTTGGTTAGATGGGATCAACAATGCTTAAATTGACCAGCCTAATAGGATTAAGTCTGGGTCAAGATCGAGTCACGATCAAGCAAGACCTAATTAGGCTCAGAGGTTAGAGTCTGGATTGTAGGCTAACCCAATTGGTTCTGACTCAACAATTTGGTGTCTAAGGTAAGTTTGGCACAGACGACCGACTGGTTTTTAATTGGAAGCTACTCGACCTGAATGCGTTCTTGTACGAGTTAATGGCATATTCCTTCCACCGGTCTCACTTACCTGGCCATATCTGTTGACACAGTTCTGATCTGAGGTGGTCAATAATCCGAGCTAACCCATGCCACTAGGTTAGTCATAATTGTTATGACTAAGCCAAGTCTAGTTTAATGAGACCTGAATCAATTCTCCCTAAGAAAAGATTAAGTCTGAGGTCTTCCACCATTGTAGATGTGCGGGCCCTTCCCGGGGTTGATTGTTCTCGGCTGGATACAGTGGCTCAGTTGCACCGGGAAGATGCAACCATGTCTATTAGGCATTGGATGCTATGGGCTGGAGGATGAGTTGGGCTCAATATTCCGGATACGGTGAGAGACTCAATTAGGAACCCAGTCTATGCAAATGGTGGGTCTGACTTAACTAAGGAGTGGATCAATATTTCGGATACGGTGAGATTCATGAATTAGAGACCAAGTTTGGGTGCACCATGATTAGAGAATCATTGAACAAGAGTTGTTCACTCATTGGCTAACCCATCACCAATAACTGTTAGGTGAGGTGATGAGTCAGTTGGTGAGACCGCACCACCCACTAGAAATCATTAATCGTGGAGATTTTTCGCATCTCTACAGAGGGAGTGTAGGGATCCGAGAAAATAGTGGGAGCTAATTTGTTTAAAAATAAAATCCCTAAACAAATTGGTCAAGTCAAAATTACAGTATCTAACTAGAATCTTTGACTCTCTACAGGAAAATGTCTGCGTCCAACCCATTGGCACGTATCCTGGACACACATAGACTGACTGGACCCAATTATAAAGATTGGCTCAGGAACTACAAAATTATTTTGGGTTCCGAGAAGTTAACCACATGTTTTGGACCAGGACCCTCCCACCTTACCAGCCCGTCCATCTGTTGAACAGAGAGCGTCTCTGGAAAAATGGATTGACGAAGATAATAAGGCCAGATATTACATGTTGGGCTCGATGTCTGATGAGCTCCAGCGCCAACATGAAGATATCGGGACTGCTCGCCAAATGTTGGCTCACCTGCAGGAGATGTTTGGTGAACAGAGTCGCGCAGCCAAATATCAAGTCACGAAATGACTTTTTAAGGCTAAGATGCGTGATGGGCAGTCAGTCCAAGATCACTGTCTGACAATGATCAAGGACATGGAAGAGCTTGAGAAGCTCGGTGTGAAGTTGGACTTGGACCTGCAGAACGATATTATTCTGCAATCCTTGACTGATGCATATGGGCAATTCATCATGAATTACCACATGCATAAACTTCAAGAATTCCTTGGCCGAGTTAATGAATATGCTGGTTACCGCTGAGCTTTCTATGAAAGGTTCTAAAGGCTCAGTTCTTGCTATGGAACGGACTTCTTCCAAAAGAAAGTCTTATGGAAAGAAAAAGAAGTCTGTGAAAAAGCAAAAGGTGGAAGGATCAAAGAAGAAGAAGGCAGAACCGAAGAAAAAGGTCGATGGCAAAGGAAAGTGTTTCCATTGCAACAGCGACGGCCATTGGAAGCGGAACTGCCCTACTTACCTGGCCACCCTGAAGAACAAGAAGGAAGGTCCTTCTGGAGGTATGCTCGTTATTGAGTCTAACCTTACGGTTTCTTCTGCATCCAGTTGGGTGCTTGACTCTGGTTCTAGTGCTCATCTGTGCACTTCTATGCAGGGTCTTGAGGATAGCAGGAGGCTGAGGGATGGAGACATGATCCTACGCATCGGTAATGGAGCAAGAGTTGCTGCAGTAGCCGTGGGAACATACCCTCTTCGATTACCATCTGGTTTAGACTTAGTTTTAAAAGACTGTTATTATGTGCCTGCAGCTAGCAGGAATTTGATTTCTGTTTCATGCTTAGCACAAGAAGGTTATGTGATCACCTTCTTTAAGGACCATTGTAACATTCTTTATGAAAGAAATAAAATTGCAAATGGTTTCCTTATTAATGGTCTTTATCAGCTACATATTGATGTACCTGTTCTAACTATCGAGCAAAACGTGAATGCCAAACGACCTAGGGATAGTCCAAACGACAGATATCTATGGCACCTGAGATTAGGTCATATAGCAGAAGATAGGATTCAACAAATTGGAGAAAAATGGGCTATTGAGTCCATTGACTTTTGAGTCATATCCAACTTGTGAATCTTGTCTTCAAGGCAAAATGACTAAACTCCCTTTTGTTGGACATGGGGAGAGGGCCACAGATCTCCTTGCCCTAGTACATACTGATGTGTGCGGCCCATTTGATGTGCCGGCTAGAGGCAATTTTGTCTACTTCATTACCTTTACCGATGATCTGTCTAGGTATGGGTATGTGTATCTTATGAGACACAAGTCTGAAGCTTTTGAAAAGTTCAAAGAATTCAGACATGAAGTAGAAAAACAAACTGGAAAACCCATTAAGGTTCTTCGATCAGATCGAGGAGGTGAATACCTTAGCCGGGAATTCCTAGACTATCTTAAGGAAAATGGCATAGTCTCTCAATGGACTCCACCAGGAACACCTCAACTCAACGGGGTTTCAGAATGGAGAAATCGGACTCTATTGGATATGGTTCGATCCATGATGAGCTTCACAGACCTCCCTGATTTTCTTTGGGGACATTCATTGTTAACTTCAATCTATTCTACTGAATAGGGTTCCCTCTAAAACCGTTCCTACCACACCGTATGAGATATGGCACGGTAAGAAACCAAGTCTGAGTCATCTCAGAATTTGGGGTTGTCCGGCTCATGTCAAAAGACAACAAGCGGACAAGTTAGAGTTTAGGTCCTTTAGAGCTCGATTCATAGGATATCCTAAAGAGTCATTAGGATACTATTTCTACATTCCAGAAGACCACAATGTGATTGTGAGTCGACATGCCATCTTTCTTGAAAAATAGTTTATTCAAGATAGCGGCATTGGAAAGCAGATTAAGCTTGATGAGAAAGTCTCACAAGCAGAACGAGCTAAGGACCAAGTTGGAACCAAATCAGGTTGAGCCAATAAGAACACTACCTCCTCCACCTCGTAGATCGGAAAGAGTTTCCCGTCCCCCTGAAAGATACTTAGGTATTATTTCAGAGGATGTAGAGGAAATGTTCCTCATAGGTAATGGTGCTCATGGTGATGATCCCAAAACCTACAACGAGGCGATATCAGATATCGACTCCGAGAAATGGCTTAGAGGCAATGAAGTCAGAAATTGACTCGATGCACTCAAACCAAGTCTGGACCTTGGTAGATCCACCAGAAGGTATAGTACCTATTGGGTGTAAATGGATCTTCAAGAGAAAGATTGGTGCAGATGGGAATGTGGAGACATTCAAGGCTAGACTAGTGGCAAAAGGTTATAGTCAACGCGAAGGCATTGACTATCAGGATACCTTTTCCCCAGTAGCTATGCTAAAATCCATCCGCACATTGCTTGCCTGTTGCAGCCTATTTCGATTATGAAATATGGCAAATGGACGTGAAAACGGCATTCCTAAATGGATATCTTGAGGAAGATATCTATATGGAACAGCCGCTAGGTTTCACATCCAGTGATACTGATCACAAGGTTTGCAAGCTGCAAAGGTCCATATATGGACTTAAGCAAGCATCTCGGAGCTGGAACACTCGTTTCAATGATGTGATCAAAAAGTTTGGTTTCATCAAAAATGAAGAGGAACCATGTGTTTTCAAAAGGGTCAGTGGGAGCGCTGTTGTCTTCCTCGTATTGTACGTGGATGACATCCTCCTTATTGGGAATGATATTCCCATGTTGACATCAGTCAAGATGTGGTTGTCCAAGGAATTCTCCATGAAAGACCTAGGTGAAGCATCCTTTATTCTAGGAATTAAGGTCTATAGGGATAGACCGAATAGGATGCTAGGACTTTCACAGAAGATGTACATAGAGGAAGTACTAAAGAGGTTTAGTATGGAAAACTCTAAGAGGGGATTAATACCCTTCAGACATGGTATTCATCTTTCCAAGAAGATGTGCCCCAGCACACCTGAGGAAATAGAACGCATGAGCAAGATCCCTTATGCTTCTGCAATAGGGAGCCTCATGTATGCCATGCTATGTACACGACCTGATATAGCCCATGCTGTGAGTGTCACAAGCAGATATCAGTCAAATCCAGGTGAAGAACACTGGACTTCTGTGAAATGTATCCTTAAGTACTTGAGAAGAACTAAGGATATGATGTTGGTCTTTGGTAATGGAGAACTCCAAGTCCAGGGATACACAGACTCGGATTTCATGTCCGATATAGATGATCGAAAGTCGACATCTGGAAGTCTGTTTGTGTGCAATGGTGGAGCTGTCAGCTGGAAGAGTTCCAAGCAAACTGTGATAGCAGATTCCACCATGGAAGCAGAATATATCGCTGCATCAGAGGCTGCAAAGGAAGCATTCTGGTACAAGAAGTTTGCTGCAGAAATTGGAGTAATGCCATCAGATGCCATTCCTCTATACTGCGACAACAATGGCGCCATAGCCCTTGCTAAGGAGCCGAGGTCTCACCAGAAATCCAAGCACATTGAGCGGCGATACCATCTCATCCGCGATTACCTTGAGAAAGGTTACGTTCGAGGTCAAGAGAGTCAACTCCGCAGATAATGTGGCAGACCCACTTACAAAGCCGTTGGGCCAGCAGAAGATCGAAGCCCACCTTGAGAAGATGGGACTTAGACTTGTAGCCAATTGGCTTTAGGACAAGTGGGAGATTGTTAGATATATGTGCCCTAGAAGCCAGAATTGGCTGACACTTGTAATACACTTCTAGGGGCAAAATTATAATTTTGACTATAATCAATAAAATGGGTTATTTTCTATCACATATGTGTATTTAGTGTCTGTGATACATCCTTTGAGTTAATGGTAATGATAATTCATATTTTCAAGAGTTGAAAATTTAAGACATGAATAATCATTATTAACTCATAAACATGCTCCCGACCATAGGATCATCACGAGGATGGTGATTGATCCGGAAGGTTGGTGTACAATCGCTTCTCTTTAGTAGATGAGTCTTGAGTCTACGGTGTGGAGACACCGGAGCGAGAGTACAGGTACTCGTTAGAGAACGAGGGCACTGAGCGTGACCACCTCGAGTAGTCATTAGGAAGTCTACCTTCTCGTCAATGACTGACTCGATGCTGCAGTAGTGTGTCTGGTTCTTTGACCTGAGATGCATCGGCAGTTCACCTTGAGGGTGTTATAGTTTGACTACACCATTACTCGGTCTCCTAGCCATATGGAACCCTGAGGTGTATGTTGGCTATAGCATGTTCATTGTAGGAACTGGATTGCATCAAGATGGAATCTATCTACCTCGGTGGTAGAGGAGCAGCCCTATGATGATCATGAGAATCAAGTCCAGAAGCCCATGGCCATGGCAGAGTGAAATAATAGAAAGAGTTTCTATTTAGATTTTCACATTGGACTCGAATCGAATGATTACATCATATGACAGAGACTAGGGTTTGACGAGTTCACCTTAACCCTAATCTGATCGGGGCTCAAGATAGAAGAACTTAATCACACAGGTAGCTGCACCAAGAGGTTCGCATTCAGCTCTGATGGGTTGCCACCATATACTGCTAGGTGTCACTGGTGGATTTTGGGAGCAATTAGAATGATTTAGATGATCGATCATTCTAGCTGTTCGAATCAGAAGAGTTCTGATCCATCGAAAGGAGTTTCGATGATGTCGATGATAGAGATCATGACATATCCCATTACCATACAGAACTGAACCTAACTGGGTCACACAAACAAGGGTTTGAATCTGGTGATCATCAATTGAACTGATCTAGTTCAATTGATCTGGATTATATCTAATTAGGTTCAAGAAAATCATGCTAGCACACGATTGAGCCTAACATTCTCCTTCTATAGTCTTTTTAGATCATCTTGATTGAGCCAAATTAGATTTAGCTCATCCAAGAGCCTTGTATAGGTTTGTCATAATCTGACTGTAACTTTTTCAGGTCAGAAAAGTCTTGTCCTAACCTGATCTAGGCTTGTCCTAATCCACCGAATGGAAATAGGACAAGACCTGCTAATTTGTGAAACTTTTTGGACAAGGCTTATCCGAGAACTCTATAGGGATTTATCTTGATCTGACTGGACCTTGTCTTGGTCTAATCAAAACTTATCCTAAATCCCATAAGATGGAAATAAGACAAGAGTTGTCTTTGCCATATTAGGGCTTGTCCTAAAATCATGAGATGAAATTTGGACAAGCCTCTCCCAAAAATTCTAGATGGATTTTTCTTGATCTGACTGGATCGAGTTCTGGTTTGATCAAGACTTGTTCTAACTTGATTAGGACTTGACATAAATCCATTGGATGGAACTTGAAAAGGTTTTATCTTAATCCCATAAGATGGGAATAGGACAAGGATCAAATGTTGACCTAGTATGCAGGAAAGAAGAGATATGATGTGCGCCTCCTAGAATTTATCTAAGGGTGCACGTCCATATGAGATTTATGTGGAGTTTGTGAGCACACGCCCCTTTATGGCATGCACATCTGATGGATAAGAGAAGGTGCCCATTCAAATTTGATTTGACTGGTCAAAGCATTTGAATTTGATTCAAATGTTTAGGAAGATAAGAGTTTGCGCCATCTACTCACCTTATCCTTTATTCCATGCCATATTTTTGAGTTTTGTGCAATAAAATATAGAAAAAAATATGGTGTGGGGCATGGAGATTATGGAGGAGTCCTTCTGCATGTTAAACTTTAACATGTTGAAAGTTATATGCAAAAGGACTCTTGACTAGGTCTATAAATAGGGCCCTGTGCAAGCTATTGTGCATCGCCATTTCTCTATGGTGAAGCCCTGCCAAAATATTCATCTCCATACCTCCCTCATCTGATCTCTCCCTCTTCTACATGCTTAAGAGTTGGACAAAATTTGCAAACAAAGATCAAGTCCCATTGGTGCGAAGATCAGCGAGAGACGATGGTGTTCGTGAGACGAACGCACAGCCTTCAGAGTTTGTTTTGAAGATTCTATAGGAAGACATTAGATCTGATCTTTGGAGATCAGATCTAGAAGGAGGAGACTTTTAGATCTGACTTGAGTTGATACTGATAGAGGCTAGATGCATGCATGGCTCAATCAGAATCTCGGATCTATCATCAGATCATCACAACGAATAAATGGTTTATCCGATCAGGTGATAACTAATATTATTATTTTTATTTTTATTTTATTTTTAATTTTAAGTCAATGTTATCAGATTTAAGAACTCCCAAATCCAATCAGATCATAAAAAAAATTTAAAAATTATTTCACTATAAATCTGATCCGATCAGATGCATCTTACGTTTGGAAAACTTATTTTTTTCTTTAAAAGGAACCAAAGGCACACCAACAGACGAAATATATTCTGCATTACTTCCACCTTATTCGATAGATCATGGATCGAGATGACATCGATCTTAAGAAGATCGATGGAAAGAAGAACCTAGCCGATCCATTCACTAAAGCCGTTATGGTGAAGGAGTTCGATGACTTCAAGTCGAAGATGGGTATACGATACTGTACCGATTAGCTTTAGACCAAGTAAAAGATTGTTGGGAATAGTATCCTAAAGCCAACCATCAGCCTATTGATGATTGAGCTATTTTATGTAATTATATATAAATTATTAATTGAATAAAAGTTATTCTAATTT
The DNA here is from genome assembly GCA_006176705.1 of Cocos nucifera. Taxonomy (NCBI): domain Eukaryota; kingdom Viridiplantae; phylum Streptophyta; class Magnoliopsida; order Arecales; family Arecaceae; genus Cocos; species Cocos nucifera. The sequence goes on along the minus strand of QRFJ01003415.1, from coordinate 221,033 downwards.
TTTCATCATAAATTTTTCATCTTATAATGAACTCTTGTTTGTTGTGATGAAGTTCTTAGGACTATTTAGAATGACAAAGAAGGATTTATCATTTAATCCTTAAAATTATTTATGATCAAATGATACGTTGTTACCAAGGACGATAATGTTTACCGAGTATAGATTGTTGTATGCCATATAGGTTGGTTGTCCTCTCAACCAAAGAGTATGGAGACACTGGTATGACATGTAGGTGAGATGTAGGGGTATATCTACAATGAACGTGACCGACTCCAGAGCTTTTCTACTATCAAGAATTACTCTGATGGAATATGGGCATAAGTGTATCTCCGACCTAAGATCACCATGGTGACTTTCAAGCAACTCACTATGCTTTGATGCCAGACTATCTGAATTTCTAATTCAGTGATGGAAGATTTTTGGGTACAGTCAAGTACTTGAGAAGTCGGTATGTGAGTCAAGATAGGATTGACCACTCTTGGACATAGGAGGTTCAATAGTATTTTAATTTAACAAATCCTTGGCTAGGGTAGTCCTAGTGAGGGGTCGTAGGACTAATTGCTTTGAGACATGATTTGGATGTATCTTCTAGGGTTGACAGTTAAACCCTAAGTCATCCTATGCATAGAGGTCAAAGGGATGAATTATGCGGTAACCATATTCACATAGGTTCTGAATATTGTGGTTGTACTATTTAGCCTATCCAAACATCGGGTACCATTGCTAAATGGTTATTTCGATTAGTACAGAAAATTAGTTCCTTTGCTATCGACTTAGGTTCGAACCCGCAAGGTCACACACACTGGTGTTTTCTATCCGATCTAATGGCTAATCAAAAGAATTTTAATTAGTAATTTGATCACTAATTGACTCAATTTGATTGAGTGATTATTTTTGGATTAAGTCAAATTGAATTGGATTCGTTTGGATTTGACCCGATTAGGTTATGAGATGATCTAATCATTAAGGAGGTTTGATCTCTTATTTGACCAAGAGTTGGGCTTGATTAATTCTTGATTTGATTAGGATTTAATTGAGTCTAATTAAGCCTAAATAAGTTGAATTTAATCTGGTCTAATTGGGCCTAACCAATTTAGATTGGATTGGTTCAAATGGATGACAAATATTAAGACTAATTTGACTAGTCTTCCCATGCACCACCTCATCAAATTTTGTGCCAAAGTTTTCTTCATGAGAAAATATTTCTCGTGAACATTTTGCATGCAAGGGAGGGCATGCGCCCTCCTTTCTCATGCCCAATGTAGATAAGATAGGCTGGTTGTTATTCAAATTCAAAGGAGTTTGAGTTTGAATGAACAAGCCAACCATCTTATTTAAAACCCTCCAGGCCTCTTTAGAGCTAGTGCATCTATTTATGCATGGAATTCATAGGAAGTGAGTATGATGAAGAAAAAAAGAAGAGAATGAAAAAGAGAAAAAGTTTTTCTTCTATGTGTACTTTCTTCTCTACATGAGAAAAACCAGAAAAGAGAGAGATCCCGACGCAAGGGTATTTGGGTGATTGCATATCCTAGGGTCTATACCTAGGATTTTGGGAATCAAATCTATGAGTTACGAGGGTTGTGAGTTCACAGATCTTGGTGAAAGCCTTTGCTATATATATTTTACATTCATCAATGATCTAGAGCATCCGAAGAGCCCGTGAAGCAAGATCGAAGGAGTTTGATATGGAATCAGCCATTGAAGACTTCTATATGAGCTAGCACTCGAGAGAAGTTGATTGGATTTAGGCCTCGTGTGGATTACCCATGGAGGCAAAACACATGTGTGGCTATGTCACGATAATCAGATCTACATAGAGGAGATCAGATTGCGACATTCTTCTATCCGCAAAAAGGTAACGTGTTCTGAACACATTTAGCAGTAAAATAGTTTACTATTGATCTTATTTTTATTTTCATATATGCATGCACATATAATATATTAGATCCTATAGCATGTAAGATTTTCAGATTAGATCTGTAGCTTTTCATTATTAATATAATTAATAATATTATCTACTGTGCATTTATCAAAAAAAAATTTGAAAGTAGAGTTAGAAATCCTGAGCGCTTCCTACATGGTGATGATCCCAAAATCTATAACGAGATGATATTAGATATCAACTCCAAGAAATAGCTAGAGGCAATGAAGTCATAGATTGACTCAATATGCTCGAGCCAAGTTCAGACCTTGGTAGATCAACCTGAAGGTATAGTACTTATTGGGTATAAATGGATCTTTAAGAGAAAGATAGGTTTAGATGGAAATGTGGAGACATTCAAGGCTAGACTAATGGCGAAAGGGTATAGTCAGTGCGAAGATATTGACTATCAAGATACCTTCTCGCCAGTAGCCATGCTGAAATCCATCCTCACATTGCTTGCAATTACAGCCTATTTTGATTATGTTATGGCAGATGGACATGAAAATGGCATTCCTAAATGGATATTTTGAGGAAGATATCTATATGGAGCAGTCTCTTGATTTCACATCCGGTGATGATGATCACAAAATTGGCAAGCTACAGAGGTTCATATATGGACTAAAGCAAGCATCTCAAAGCTGGAATGCTCATTTTAATGATATGATCAAATCATTTGGTTTCATCAAAAATGAGGAGCCCTGTGTTTTAAAAAAGATCAGTGGGAGTATTATTGTCTTTCTCATACTATACGTGGATGACATCCTCCTAATTGAAAATGACATTCCTATATTGACCTCGATTAAAGTGTGGTTGTCAAAAGAGTTTTCTATGAAAGACCTAGGAGAAGCATCCTTTATTTTATGGATTAAGATCTATAGGGATAGACAGAAGAGGATGCTGGGTCTCTCATAGAAGATGTACATAGAGCAGGTCCTGAAGAGGTTCAGCTTGCAAAGCTTCAAAAGGGGACTAGTATCCTTCAGACATGGCATTCATCTCTCCAAAAAAATATGCCCCAACACATCTAAGGAGATTTAATGCATGAGCAAGATCCCTTATGTATCGGCAATAGGGAGTCTCATGTACACCATACTATGTACATGACCTGATATCGTCCATGTTATGAGTATCACAAGCAGATATCAGTCGAATTTAGATGAAGAGCACTGGACTTCTATAAAATGTATCCTTAAGTACTTGAGAAGGACTAAGGATATATTTACGATTTTTGATAATGGAGAACTCCAGGTCCAGGGATATACAGACTCAGACTTTATGTCTGATATAAATGATCGAAATTCAACATTTGGTAGTCTATTCTTGTACAATGGTGATGTTGTAAGCTGGAAGAGTTTCAAGCAGACCGTGATTGTAGACTCCACCATGGAAGCAAAATATATCATTGCCTCAAAAGCTGTGAAGGAAGCGTTCTAGTTCAAGAAGTTCACCATAGAGCTCGGAGTGATGCCATTAGATGTCATCCCTTTATATTGCAACAACAATGGTGCCATAACTCTAGCTAAGGAGCCGAGGTCTCACTAGAAGTCCAACCACATCGATCGACGATATCATCTCATCTATGATTATCTTAAGAAGAGATACATTGAAGTCAAGAAAGTCGACACTGTAGATAATGTGGCTGACCTATTGACAAAATCATTAAGCCAGTAGAAGATCAAAGTCCACCTTGAGAAGATGGAACTTAGATTTGTAGCTAATTGATTTTAGATCAATTGGAAGTTTGTTAGATGTATGCCCTAAAAGCCAGATTGGCCGACACTTGTAAAATACTTTCTAGAAGCATTTTTATAACTTTGACTAAAATTAATAAAATAATTATTTTCTATCACATTGTGTATTTAAAGTATCTGTGATACATCCTTTGAGTTAACAAGCATGATAATGCATATTTTGAAGAGTTAAAAATTTAAGGCATGTTATATTATAATTAACTCATAAACTACTTTCGATATCATAGGATCATCACGAGGATGGTGATCGATCTGAAAGATCGGTGTACGATCACTTTCTTAGAATAGATAAGTCTTGAGTCTATGGTGTGAAGATACTAAAATGAGAGTACAAGTACTTGTTAAGAATAAGGGCACTGAGCGTGACCATCTTGAGCAATCATAAGGGAGTCTATCTTCTCATTGATGACTAGCTCGATGCTACAGTTGTGCGTCTGATTTTTTGACCTAAGGTGCATTAGCAGTTCATTTTGAGTATGTTATAGTTTGACTACATCATAACTCGATCTCCTAGCCATTCAAAATCCTGAGGTATATGTTGCCTATAGCATGTTTATTGTAGAAATTGGATCGCACCAATAAGGGATCTATCAATCGCGGTAGAAGAGGAGTAGTCCTATGTTGATCATGAGATTGAGTTCTTAAGCTCATAGCCATGGTAGTGTGAATTAATAGAAAGAAGTTTCTATTAGGTTTTCACATCAAACTTAAATCGAATGATTTATTCATATGATGGGCATTAGGTCTAATGAGTTCACCTTGATCTTGATCTTATCAGGGCTCATGATAGAAGAACCTAATCACACAGGTTGCTACACCAAGAGATTCGTATTCAATTCTAATAGGTTGCCACCACATACTATTAGGTAACACTGGTAGATTTTAGGATCAATTAGAATTGTCTTGATGATCGATGATTCTAATTGAGTAAATCAGAAGAGTTCTGGTCCATTGAGAGGTGTTTCAATGATGTCAATGATAGAGATCATGGCATGTCTCATTATCATATAGAACTAAAAATAACTGAATTATACAAACAAAAATTTGGATTTGAATGTCATCAATTGTGCAGTTTAATTAATTTAGATTTGATCAAGTTAGGTTCAAGAAAATCATGCTAGCACATGATTGAGCCTAACTTGCTCTTTTTGTTAACTTTCTGGTTCATCTTGACTAAGTCAAGTTGGATTTGGCTCATTTGAAAATCCTATATGGATTTGTCCTGGTTTAATTAGAGCTTGTCCAAGTCATATCAAGGCTTGTCCTGACCTGATTAGGGCTTGTCTTAATTCCATCAGATGGGAACAAGACAAGGGTCAAAGGTTGACCCATATTGTAGGAAAGAAGGGAGAGAGGTGGGTGCCCCCTGAAGAAATTCTAAGGACACTCCCCTTGGTATTTTGCATGGAGTTTGTGAGCACACGCCCCTTTATGGCATGCGCACATGATGGATAAAGGTGGGCATCCCATTTGACTGGGTCAAAGAGTTTGATGTAGATAAAACTTTAGGGAGATAAGAGTGCCATGCGCCAAAGCTTCTACCCAATCTTTTTATCTGAAGTTGGCACCACTTTTGGCTTGGCTTTTGACAACAAAACCAGATAATGATCTGGTCTTTGGTGTGGAAGAGTTCAAACAATTCCAGTAAACTAGTTACCTGAATCCCTAGGACTCATAGGGTGGCACAGGAGTCTATATAAAGACCCTTGCACCCTAGGGTTTCTCATGCATCTAATCCCATGCCCAAATTCTGTTAAGTTCTCTATCTCCATGCCATCTTCCTCTGATCCTCTCCCCTCAAACTATGGTCTTAGTCTATCTAAAATAGTATGGGTGATCCGGGTAGCCTGATCATCAATAGTCTGAACTAATGAAGGATGAGCTCTGGCAAATCGACTTGGGAGAGTGGTGAATGGGTCTGTGGCTGACTCGATCAAAGGCTATACCGAAGGAATATCTATAGGTTGACTAGATCCGGCTTTATCTTAGCTTTGTGGATGCTCCTGTCCTGATGCTTTCTTGACTCATCTACCATCCAACCTTTGATAATCCATTCATGTAAGTGTTTTCTCCCCATAAGTATCTATGTGTCTCAAATGAATAGAAAGATCCCCATCAAAATCTATCCCAACCTCTCTGAAGATAGAGGTTAGAGCCATACCATAAGAAAGACATGCTCTAGCCCTACCTAAATCATTCCTCATCTATCTAAAAATCAATAATGAGATATTGAGCTGCTCCCCTTGGATAATGCAGTCCATGATGCCAATTACTCTATCCGAAACTAGATCAAATCGACTGATCTTAGGAAAGATAATCCATGCAACTATATGGCTAAGTACTCTCATCTTAATAGATAAATTGTTTGCTTCTAGTTTTGTAATTTCTTCTATATTGTCCAACCCAGTAATCAACGTAAGGACAAAATCCCTATCAGATGGGTGCTATGGTGCTAATCCCTCAGTAGGTAATCCCCAAATCTATCCAAGTCTAGTGAGGGTAAGATGAAAGGTGACTTCTTTTACCATGCATTTTAGATCATTTGTTCTCCTTGACATACACCTATAGAACTGTTGGACCAGTCGAGGATAAGTGGGCTGGTTGATGGCAAAGAATCACTCCCACTGTAGGTGTCGGATCCAAGTGCTAATCCTCAAAACCTCTCGATTAAGAAATCGGAAGTCCACATTTTTCCCAATGGTTACTTGTCGGTTCAGAAGTGAGGGAGGAGGAGCAGGTGATTGGGGAACAATATTACCTTTATTATGGTCAAAATCCCCTTCACTTGAAGATTCCCATTGCTCTAATGGATTTAACCTTTGGACAATGCAGATCTTTCTCTTAGGCCCTATTGTTTACCATGAAGGAAAAATCCAAGAAAAATTGGAAAGATGACAGGTGGAGATATCAATGGAGGGTCTCTCAGACTTTGGAACAGGTCTAGGGTTGAACAGTGAAGTGGTGAAGTAAGATGAGGAAGAGAGGACTCAGGTTTAAAAACAAGGTTTTGACCATGAGTCGACTCCAGGTTTCCATGAGTCAACTCTAGCACATTCCTAATTCTCTCCTAATTATGCTAAATCTCTCTTTGTTAAGTGGTTTAGTAAAAATATCTACTAATTGTCTATCTGCACTAACAAATTCGAGCATCACATTATTATTTTGCACATTATCTCTTATGAAGTGGTGTTTTATTTTAATATATTTGAATCTTGAGTGTTGAATTAGATTTTTAGTTAAATTGATTACACTAATATTATCATATTTTATTAAAATTTTACTATGTTTTATGCCAAAGTTTTCAAGTTATTGTTTAATCTATAAGATTTGAGCACAACAACTCCCAGCAGCAACATCTTTAGCTTTAGCTATAGATAATGCTACTAAGTGTTGTTTTTTGCTAAACCATGAAATTAGATTAACGCCAAGAAATTGACAAGTGCCACTAGTGCTTTTCCTATCTAACTTACATCCAACAAAATCAGAATCAGTTTATCCAATTAATTCTAAAGGTGATAATTTATCATACCAAAGTCTAGTATTGAGTGTGCTAGATAAATATTTAAATATTCTTTTAATAGATAAAGTATGAGATTTTCTAGGATCAGATTGATACCTAGCACATATATAGACACTAAACATAATGTCAGGTCTACTTGTAGTAGATAGAGCAATGATCCTATCATACCTTTATATAATTTAGTATCAACTTTCTTATCCTTTTCATCCTTATCAAGTTTGCAAGAGGATCTTATCGGAGTACCAATTGGTCTTGAGTTCTCCATTCTAAACTTTTTTTAAATTTTTTAATATACTTTAATTAATTAATGAAGATCTTCTCTTCACTTTGCTTAATCTGGAGTTCCAGAAAGAAGTTCAATTCATCCATCATGCTCATTTCGAACTCTCCCTGCATAAGCTTGGCAAACTCTTGGTAAAGATTCTCATTAGTAGCACCAAAAAAAATATCATGTACATAAATCTATACTACTAATAAGTCCTTATTTTTCTTCTTTAAAAATAGAATTTTATCAGCATTTTCTCTAGAGAATTCATTATCAATTAGAAATTTGCTTAGTTTTTCATACAATGCTCTAGAAGCTTGTTTTAAAACATAAAGTGCCTTATGCAATTTATAAACATGATTAGGATATGTATGACATTCAAATCTAGATGGTTGTTCAACATATATTTTCTTGGCTATGTACCCATTTAAAAATATACTTCTAATATCCATTTGGTATAATTTAAAATTTATAAAGCATGCAAGTAGTATCCTAATTACTTCTAATCTAGCTGCTGGGGCAAAGGTTTCATAAAATTAATACCTTCTTCTTGATTATACCTTTAGCTACTAATCTAGCTTTATTTTTAATAATTATTCCATTTTCATATAGCTTATTTCTAAATACCCATTTGATTTCAATTATTGGACGGTCACTTGGTCTATCAACTAGAATCCAAACTCTATTTCTTTTAAATTGATTTAATTTTTCATGCATTATATTTATCTAGTTTGGATTATTTTCAGCTTCTTCTATAGTTTTTAGTTCAATTTGCGATACAAAGGCTAGAAAGTTACAGATATTTCTTAAAGATGCATGAGTTCTTACCCCATGTGATGGATCACCAATAATTTGGTCTATGGGGTGGCCAAGTGCATACCTCAATTTCTTTGGTAGACTTTGAATTTGAGTATCATTAGGATTTTCATCTTTAGGTTCAGCTTCTTTCTCTTCTTTATTGTCTTGAGTTGTTGATTCCTTGAGTGTAACATCCTTCATTCCTTTCTTAATTAATCTTGCATCATCATCAGCCCTATCTTCTTTTCTAGAAGATAAGTTGTTAGTTTTGTTAAACACTACATGTATAGATTCTTCAACAACTAGTGTTCATTTGTTAAAAATTATATATGCTTTATTGAAAGTAGAATATCTTAAGAAGATGCCTTCATCAAATTTTGCATCAAATTTGCCTAAGTTATCCTTATCATTATTTAGAACAAAGCATTTGCAGCCAAAAATATGAAAGTAGCTAATATTTGATTTTCTATTTTTCTAAAGTTCATAAGTGGTTTTCTTTAATATCGGCCTTATTAATGATCTATTTAGAACATAACATGCTATATTGATAGCTTCAGTCCAAAAATATCTTAGGAGATGGCTTTCACATAACATAGTTCTGGCCATTTTCTCTAGGATTCTATTTTTTCTTTCAACAATCCTATTTTGTTGAGTTATTTTAGGAGAAGAAAAATTATATTCAATCCTCATTTTATTATAAAAGATTTTAAAATATTAGTTTTCAAACTCCGTTCCATGATCACTTCTAATACAAACAATAGAGAGGTTCTTTTCAAACTTTCTTGAAAAACTTAGTAAATGCAGAAAATGCTTTAACCTTTTATGCCAAAAATAAAATCCAAGTAAATCTTAAAAAATCATCTATAATTATAAGTCCATATTTCTTACCACCTAGACTTGTGATCCTAGTTGGTCCAAATAAGTCCATGTGAAGTAGTTCAAGGGATCTAGAAGTTAAAACAATATTTTTTGATTTGAAAGAATTCCTAGTTTATTTTTCTAATTGACATGCATCATAAATTTTATTTTTCTTAAAGTTAAGTTTTGGCAAACCTTTTACATGATCTCTTTTAATTAGTTTAGAAATCAAATCCATGCTAGCATGTCCTAGTCTATGATGTCATAGCCATCTATTTTCATTAATCTTAGTATTCATTATAACTGAACATTGGCTTCTTTTGTGTTGGAATTTGATGCCTCAAATTTGACCCACAGTAGAGGAGAATGGAGAAGAAGTATTAGTAGTTGGGCTGGCTCAGATATGGGTTGAGCCAGCTTGGGCTAAGATCGAGTTGGTTTGGACCACAATCGAACCGGTCCTCTCAAGTTGATAGAAAGCAGGTGTTCGGACGAGATGCACTCGAGCCAGCTCGACCTTTGACAAAGTTAGCTCGACGAAAGCAAACAAATAGGATGGGGTTTTCTATTTGATCTTAGATTATGATTAATCTAAGGGGTATACGGGAGTTGTGCATAGACCAAATGTATTCATGTGATCCAGCAGCTATGGAGGATTGCGATCATGATCTGAAGTCTTAGAGATATTCTAGACTTCATCAAAATTCTATTAGACTCATATTAGGAAACAGAGCCTTATTAGAACTCCTATGAACTACTGAGAAGATGATTCTTAGCTTATTTAAAGGATGTGATGCTATGGAGAGGTGTGTGGCAAGCAATAGCACGTAGTGGCAAGCTATAGCAGCAGTGCTTGTAGGGAGCAATAGGTGCATAGCATCCGACGTGGAGGCTATGAGGGTAGAGCATCTTGTAGCTACTAAGGATCTTCTTAAGGATTCTGAGAGAGCTTTTGTGAGGGTAGCTTCTAATTGAGAGAGGATTGTCTACAACGAGTAAAGAGTGGATAATCTTTTCTTGTATCTATTTCTTTTTCATAATGAAGCTTTGTATGCCCCATGAAGATGAGTCTTTAGGCTGATCCATGTACTTAATTGTTCTCATTTTATTTTCTTCTTTCTTTCTGCTGTAATAATCTGATACGAGATTCTCATCAATTAGTATCAGAGTGAGTTGATACCATATTAATTAGTATTAGACCCAGGCGGTACTAAAGCATGGATTGTAGCAATGGTGATTAAGGTTGAAGAATATGAAGAAGACAAATGCAATCAAGGTAGAGATCAATAGGTTTGATGGGAAGGATAATTTCTTCTTATGGCAAGCAAGGGTAAAGGATGTCCTCATCCAACATGGATTGATCGACATTCTCTTATATGAGGAGATGCCAGCCACCATAGAGATAAAGGATTGGAAGCAGATTCGGATGTAGACAGTGAGCACGATCCACTTGTAGCTAGTGGATGATGTTGTGATCCATATACTTGACGAGACTTTTCTGATGATGTTGTGGTCAAAGGTCAAGGAGTTGTACATGGCAAAGTCACTTGCCAATATGCTATTCCTTTGGAGGTAGTTCTACCAACTACAGATGAATGAAGGTTAGAGCATACAGGAGTATCTATCCAACTTTCAGAAGATCCTCATCGACCTCCTCAGCATTGGCAAAAAAATTGAGAAGAAGATCAGGGCATTGGTCTTACTAGCGTTGCTTCCCACTTGTATGAGTCTTTGGTGACTGCTCTTCTAGTAAGAAAGAGTACCATCAAGATGGACGAGATTAGTATGGTGATTTTTCAAAATGAGATTCTTAGAAGGAAGAATCTAGCTTTGAGCTCAGATGATGGTAGCTCAGCTTTGGTAGTTTCTGGAGGAGCAAGTGGCAGCAGACAGAGCAGTAGAGGATCGTGAGGAGGACGATCTAAGTCCAAAATAAGAGACTAGAGCAGGATTAGGTGCTACCGGTGCGATGAGTTGGGACATCGAGTCAAGAATTGTCCATAACTTAAAGATCAAATGAAGGCTACTATGACGATGGCCAGTACTGATACAGAAGGCAGTGATGATGTCCTTTTGGTTACTAATAAGATATCTACTTTTTCCTTCTAGTGGATCATGGATTTTGCTTGTTTTCATCATGTATGTTATAGAGAAGAGCTATTTGACTCCCTGGAGACCAATGGGGGCACTATGTTCTTGCCAGATAGATCGAGCTATGAGATCAAGGATAGCAAAATGGTTAGCATGAAGCTCCTTGATGGAATAGTGAAGAGTTGGGTGAGGTCCAATGCATACCTAGCTTTAAGAAGAATCTAATCTCACCGAGCAGATTGGATTCGATCGACTTCAGATGGAAAGCTGATGAAGGAATACTGAAGGTCATGCATGACAGTAGGATGGTAATAAGAGAAAAAAGTATGGAGGATACTACCTCATGACGGGAAGCCTAGTGCGAGGTAGAGCTCCAGGTGGACATGGATCGACCATAAGATGGAAGACTCAGAAGGATGAGAGGTGACATCATAGAGTGAAGTTCCTATTGCCGCAGGAGGCTACCCCGAGCATGTCTCATGTCAAGAGGATCACAACCATTGATGGAGGTGGGATCGAGCGGTCGGCTTGACTCCCACATTTGCCCATCCATGAGACAACAGTTGATTACCCTAAGGCATGGGGGCGAGTGGATCCAAAGGCTCTCGAAGTCAGGAGGAGAATGAATGTCGAGTTAAGGTAGAGATTGTTAGGATTTGACATCTCGAATTCAATCCACAGTAGAGAAGAATTCAAAAAAAGTATTAGTAGTCGGGCTAGCATGGATATGGATCGAGCTGGAATTGAGTTAGCTTGGACCATAGTTGAGTCAGCCCTCTCAAGTAGATAAAAAGCAGGTATTCGGATGAGATACAGTCAAGCCAACTCAACCTTTGATAGAGCTAGCTTGATAGAGGTGAACAAAATAGAATGGGATTTTCTATTTGGTCTTAGATTGTGATTAATCCAAGGGATCCATGGGAGTTGCATGTGGACTAGATGTATTCACGTGATCCAGCAGCCATGGAGGGCTGCGATCATGATCTGACATTCTAGACTTTATCAAAACTCTGTTAGATTCATATTAGGAGATAGAGCCCTATTAGAACTCCTGTGAACTGCTAAGAAGAGGATTCTCAGCCTATTTAAAGGCTATGACACTACAGAGAGGTGTGTGGCAAGTAGTGACACGTAGTGGGAAGCTATAGTAGTAGTGCTTGCAAGTAGCAATAGGTGCATAGCATTCGGCATGGAGGCCATGAGGGTAGAGCATCTTGTAGTTGCTAAGGATCTTCTTGGGAATTCTGAGAGAGCTTTTGTGAGGATAGCTTCTAGTTGAGAGAGGATTGTGTACAGCTAGTAGAAAGTGGGTAATCTCCTCTTCTATCTTATTCCTTTTTCATTGTGAAGCTTTGCATGCCCCATAAAGGCAAGCCTTTAGGTTGATCCACGTACTTGATTGTTCTCATTTTATTTTTTTTCTTTCTTTCTGCCATAATAATCTAGTATGAGATCCTCAGCAATTGGTATCAGAGCGAGTTGATACCATAATATTTGGTGGTAAAGTTATCCAAATCTACTAAGTATATATTCCCAAAATAAATTCACTTGGTTTCAAACTTGGTACAACCCAAAGTCATCATTTCTTTTGGTTTGCACAAACAAAATATTTTTTCATGGGTTTACAGGAAGATGAAAAAATATGGAATTGTATCAAGAACTATGTACAAAGAAATAGGAGAATATCCTCACATTTCAAAGGAATCGCACGCATAGGAATTCAAAAAAGAATTGATTTGATCCAGGTCATAATCTATATTGGATTCCCAAATTTATTAATAGAGAGCCAAACACGAGGAAAAGAAGCATTACAAATGAATGTACTATCTTTTTTTTTTAATTCAAAAAAGAAATTCTGGGTTTATTATTCACCTTCAGGATATGTTTGTACGACTCAATATTCATTTTAAAGTTAGTTACTTTTGGAAACTTTATGTCCCATATCTATTAAATGTCAATTCTCACAGGAAGCATTCTGAATCAAAATGTGAATGAAAGAAAGGCCTCTTTATTCCCTTACCAAGGGTAAAAAGCCTAAAAAAAATAAATGGGGTATTCCAATTCCACAGTCTATGTGGAGACTAAAGAGTAGGGAGTTTTTGGTACTAATTTCATCACTAATCTTAAAACTTTTAAAACTAGTGTGGGAAAAAAATAGTAAAAATGATCTGGACCCCATTTTTTTGTATTTTATCTGGTTCATCTTATATTTATGTCCAATAAGAGCAATGGTATTATTAATGGGACTAGTGACAATGCATGAGAGTGATTCAAAAACAACTTTAAATTCTTTATCATAAAATTGGCTGATGCTCAATAAGTTATGCTTTAAGCCATCTACTAAGAGTACATTATCTATAAAGGTAGAAAGAGTGATACATATTGTACCACTTCCGATGATGTATTCTTTACCATTATCATCAAAGGTCACAATTCCTCCTTAGCTTCAAGGGTGATAAAATATTTCTTTTCACCCGTCATGTGTCTTGAGCAGGCCCTATCTAGCTATCATTTTTCTTTCTTTCTATCGGCTACAAGACACACCTGCAATCAAAAATCAAGTAGAGATCTTAGGTACTCAAGTCATCTTGGGTCTTTTAGGATTAGTAACCATGGTTTCTTTGGAAACCCATACCTTCTTATTGTTTAGATTGTTTTTTATTTTCCTAAAATTGCAAATATATGATTTGTGTCCATATTTTCCACAACAAAAAAAGATTACTTCTTGTGATGTTAAAGGCGAACTTTTTACAAAGAAATTTTTTTAGAAATTTTTGCTTCTTTTGGGTTCTAAAATCAATTCTAGCTTTATCAAAAATAGTTTTTTGATTATTAAGTAACATGTGCAGTTTTTCAGAATTTAATGTGAACTTATCAATCATAGATTTATATTTTTTAAATTCTTTTTTTAAGTTCTGATTTTTTATAGAAATAAGCTCTTTTTCTTTCAATAATTCCTCCATTTCTTTGTTTAGATTTTGACTGAGTGATTTTAGATTTTTGTTCTTCAAGATAACCTTTCTAAAATCATCACTAAAATCATAAAATGCCTCTTGTAATTTATCAAATAAAAATTTAGATTGAGTTTTAAGTGTTACCTCATCCTCTTGAGCCATAAGACAAAGATTGACCAATTCATGTTCTTCTTCATCTAAACTTGAATCTTCACTATCACTCCAAGTTGCCATCATTGCCTTTTTCTTTACTTTCTTGGAGGATTTTTTTAATAAAGGACAGTCTACCTTGAAGTGACCCGATTTCTTATACTCAAAGCATGTTGGTTGCTCCTTGTCATTATCTTTCTCTTGATCTTTACTAGCTTCGCCTTTGGAGAAGGATCTTCTTTTGAAGTTTGGCCTCTTCTTTCTCATAAATCTTCTAAACTTTCGAGTTATAAGAGCCATTTCTTCATCATTGTCTTCTTCTTCGGATTTTTCATCTTCTTCCTTTACTATGGACTTAAGGGCCACGATCTTCTTCTTCTTGACTTTATCTTGCAAGTTTTGCTTCATGGTTAACTCGTGTCATGAGAGAACCAAGAAGCTCTTCAAGGGGGAAGGTGTTGAGGTCCTTAACTTCTTGTATAGCCATCACCTTCACCTCCCAAGTTCAAGAAAGAGACCTAAGAATTTTTCTCATAAGTTTACTATTAGTGTATGATTTTTCTAAACTTTTAAGTTTATTTATAATACCAGTAAATTATGTAACTATTTTGATAATACTTTTAGTTGATTCCATTTTAAAATATTCATACTTATGCACTAACATATTTATTTTAGATTTTTTTACTTGATTGATACCCTCATGGATAACCTCAAGTCTATCCCCTATTTCTTTGGCTGAAATATAAGTAGAAATCTGATTGAATTCATTGGCATCAAGTGAGCAATAAAGCACATTCATTGCCTTCAATTGATCTAACTTTCTATTATTTTCATCCCATTCTCTTTCAAGTTTAGGAATTATATTATCCTCAATGCTAATTGTGGATGTGTATGATCATTGATTATGACGCTCCATAGGTTATAATCAAATGCTTGAATAAATATGCACATGCATGCTTTCTAATATGTATAGTTAGAACCATTAAACAAAGATAACCTATTTATGGACTGCCCTTCTATTAGGAAGATATTTAATTAGATTATCATCTTGATTGATTACTCTAAATCAAATGAACAACAAACAATATTAGAGCATCTGCTCTGATACCACTTGTTGCCTAAAAGAACAACCCAAGAGGGGCGGTGAATTAGATTTTTCGAAAACTTTTTTAGATTAAAGAGTGTATGTGCAGAACAAAAATACTTATATGCTAAAAATATTGTGCTTAAATAAGTAGAAAATAATTATAGCTAAAAAAGAGAATCACACACATAAAGCCATAAAGTTTTTGTAGTGGTTCGGTGTCAAATCCAACACCTACGTCCACTCCTCAAGCACTCTACTTGAGAATTTCACTATAATTACTAAGATTATAGCAAGATTGTTTTTCTTGGATTCATAATCTAAACCTAGTTGGTTTTGCGAGCTAACCAATAAAACCTAATCCAAGCCACTCCTTGGCTTGTACAAATCCAATTTAAGACTTGGATGAGTCTATCTCCAAGTTTCAACCTTATTGAAACTTGAAATATACAAATTTTATAATGCAAAAATTTAAATACAAACAAACTCCATAAAGAGCTGATTTGAAGCTTTGATATACAAGCTAAGTTGTTGAAGGACTTTTGCAATGAATGCTTCCTTCTTTCACTTGAGAATGCCTTGATTGCACATCTGGTTGAGTGGTTGAATAGCAATGAAGGCTCTTTAAGGATCACTAGTTGCATTACATAGAATTTTTGAATGTATGCTAATGTATTTTTCTCTCTTTTGCTTATTTCTTGAGTTTTCTTCCTTTAATATGGTCTTAGGAGTCTTCTAATCTAGGTTAGGAATACCAAAAATAGGTTTATAGCCATTGAAATACCAGAAAAGCTATTTAGAGCATTCTATACAAAATCTAGGTAGTTTTGGAAACTAGTTGTTAGAGTTGTTAGAAATCAAGGAGTCGACTCCTCAGAGCCTTGAGTCATCACAGAGCAAAAAATCCAACATTCTATATTTTTTGTGCCATTCCAATTTTGTGTACCGGAGTTGACTCCTAGATTTTGTGAGTCGACTCTAGTTGTAGAGTGAAATATTCATCATTCTATTCTTGGACTAGTGCCCTCCTGAGATATGAGTCAGCTCCTGCTTTTCTTGAGTCGACTCCAGCAATAAGGTCCAAAATAATGTTTTCTATTTTTGAGTCTGGTGCCTGTCTGAGTCCTTGAGTCGACTCCTACTGATCTAGTGTTGACTCCTGATCGGTGCCAAGTGCTGAAATCATGCTGGACTTATCCTTAAACTTTCCTTGAGTTGGTTCATAACCCAGTATTCTTTGAAAAATATTTTGCTTAACCTTTTTTACTCTTCTTTCTTGGTTCTTTCAATCAAATACATGGAGCTTCATTGAGATATGTTCTTATCTTTCTGAATTTTATCTTAACCACTTCAACCAAATTATTAGTATCTAAAACAAACTCAAATATTTTGTTGTTCATCAAAATCATATCTAGGGTCAACACAAATTGAGCTAATTAGCAATCCAATTGCTAATTAATCCTCCTGCAACATTTGCACTAGATCAAATATTAATTGTATTGATTATTTGATCTTAAAATAATTCATAATCATTGAACAACCATCCAATCTAATAGAAACTCCTAATGTGTGTGATCCCATAGGTTCAAATCTAAACTGGTAGCACAGGAATAAATTTCTATATCAATCAAAGTAAACATCTAGCAATGATACCCGAGGTCGAGATAAGTCGAATGTATGTAAAGCAATATTCAAGAACCCATTCAAATATGGTTACCATATAATTCATTTCTTTGACCTCTATGTATAGGATAACTCAGAGTTAAACCATCAATCCTAGAATAGTGCATCCATATTGTGTCTCAATGCAATAAGTCTTGTGACTCCTCATAAGGACTACCCTGGCTAAGATTTTGCTAAATTGAAATACAATTGAACATAGCTCCTAAAACTAGGAGTGGTTAATCCTATCTTAATTCACACACCGACTTTACAAGTATTTGTTGAAGGAATTAGATTTAGGATTTCAGGGCTAGATCTTGAAACTTTTCAAGATCAAGCAGTAAAAGATTGAAATAAATTAAAATTTATTTATAAAAATTAGAGAACCCCTAGATTTAAGATCCTATTACATGTTATAGTATGAGATTAAATCAGAAATTAAAAATATTAGAAGTAAAATCCATGTTGATCACATCAACATGGATCTACACTAGATCTATTACAGATATGTAACATAGGATCTGATCCATATTACCTATGTAGGTTAGATGTTCTAACTTGCTGATCTGGACTGAAGGATGAACCTCCAAGCCACATATGTGTTTGACTTCTAAGAGATGTCCACACGAGCCCATAAACCCTGATCGGAAGTTTGATGCAGAAAATCAGTACAGTATGCTAGTACTGTGCTGATCCTTCTTCGACGGTCGATCTGGTTCTTTTTTTTTCAAGATTGGACACTTTGAAAAACCAAAAAGAAGGAAAAAATTTTTTGATTCGAAACAACACTCAAAAATCTATATGAAAGAGGAGGAGAAAGGAAGAGCAAAAGAATCCCAGAAGAAGATCCTCTTCTTCTTCTCTTTTCTCTCACCTAGACACCTAGATTGGTGTTTATAAAATCTCCACACCCCAAGGGTCTCACTATCTAATTTTCATATGCCCAAGATCTCTCTCAATGGTCTAGAATCAATGCCAAATTAAGTCCAAAAGGACCTTCTTATAAACAGATATGGAAGAGTCTTTGTTGGGTCAAATTTCTACACAAGGTAAGAACATATATGGCAAGTTGTTGGGGCACCTAACACTTGGGTGCCCCCTCCTTTGTTTTATCCATGGACCACCAGGGAAGGCGCACGAAAAGGACTTTCTCCACCAAAAAAAATAAGGAAAAATAGGAAGTGGGAGGCACCTTATGTTATTCTAAGAATTGATTTTAATGATTACAAAACATTTGAGGGGATTACTAATGATTTTGGCTTGAAAAAAGATTTATTATATTTTAGGGGCAAAATCATAATTTTGTCAAGTTTTGATTCGAAAGCCTTAAGAGCAACAATAGAAGATTTGTGATCTATTGGAGGCAATTTCATATTTTTTAAATTTATATTTTAGAAGAAAATTAATTTTTAAGAAAAGGATCGACCCCTATCAAAATGGGTTGAATGGCATGGGTTTTCTTGGCTAGCACACCAAAGGGGTCGACCTCTAGGTCGTCCCCTATGCCAGGGGTCGATCTAGGGGTCGATCTTTGCTGGTCCAAAGGTAAAAAATATAGAACATTGGATTTTTTGGATTTTCTATCATAGAGGTCGACCTTTGTGCGGGGGACGACCTAGGGGTCACCCCTGCGATGGAAAAAGTTCATAATGGCTATTTTTTAGTCCTTTTTAGCTGTATTTAATACTCTAAATTTGGTCTCCAATGGCTACAAATTAGATCTATTTTCTCTCTAGCCATCATAGATGATATAAAGGCTTTCAAAAGGAAGGAACAAAATAAGAGAATCAAGCATTCATTTCTGCCCTAAGCAAAAAGCCCTCTTCAAGCCAAGAAGCTTTTATTTTCAAGCTCACCAACCTCTCAAAAGCTCATTCAAGTCTTCAACAATCTTGAGATAAATTAGAAAAGGCTTTCTCTTTGTTGTGTAAAGTATTCTTAAAGCTTTTATTTGCTCATTTAAGAAGCTTGAGTTGTATTTATTGACATAAACTCTTATTCTCTTTGCTCTTTGAGTTGTTTTAAGCTTTGGAAGGGTTCCAAAATTTGAAAAGATTGATCCTAACATTAAATAGGATTATATTGGATTGGCTTGTACTTGAAAAATAAGTGTTCTAGCTTGGTATAGCTAGGGTTAAAAGTTTTCAACATTGTATTTAGTTTGAATACGTTTAGTGGATTTAAATATGCAAGTAGGAGCTTGGAGAGTGGATGTAGGTGCAAGATTGACATCGAACCACTATAAATCTTATTTGTTTATAGTGTTCTTCCCCTCTTTCTATCTTTACATTATTATACACTTGCTCTTTTGATATTCACTTATTCTCTATACTTAAAATACCGATCACATATCACTTGCATATCATCACATAATTTTTGTAACTCTAAATTATCTTTAAAATTTTAAAAATCTAATTCACCCCCCCTCTTAGGTTGTATAGCTAGACAACAAGTGGTATCAAAGTTTGGTGCTCTAGTACTATTTTGATTTAACCATCAAAGAGCCAAAGATCTATAGCAACCCAAGTTGGTATCTCTCTAGCCATAGGGCAGTCCACAAATCGACCTCCACTTTTCAATGGGTCAAACTATACCTATTGAAAAGCTCAAATGAGAATATTCATACAAGCACTTGACTATGATACGTGGAGTATCATAGTTAATGGACCACACACACCCACTAAGATAGTTGATGGTGTAGAATCAACCAAACCTGAAAGAGAATGGGATGAGGTTGATAAGAAAATGGCTTAACTCAATGTAAAAGCCATGAATATTTTATATTGTGCTTTAGATGCTAATGAATTCAATCATATTTCAACATGCATGTCAGCTAAGAAAATATGAAATAGATTAGAAGTAATATATGAAGGCACTAATCAAGTTAAAAAGTCAAAAATTAACATGCTTATGTACAAATATGAACTCTTTAAAATGGAGCATGATGAATCAATAACTAAAATATTTACTTATTTTATGGATATTATTAATGGTCTAAAAAGTCTTGGTAAGTCTTATTCTAACAATGACCATATGAAAAAGATTCTTAGATCTTTACCAAGGACTTAAGAGGCCAAAGTGACTGCAATCCAAGAAGCCAAAGATCTGAATGTTTTATCCTTGGAGGAGCTTCTAGGATCACTAATGACACACGAGCTAAGTATGAAACAACATCAAGAAGAAGATGTCAAGAAGAAGAAGATAATAGCCCTTAAATCCACCATGCAACAAGATGAGGGATCCTATGAAATAGAAGATGAAGAACAAGATGAAGAATTTGTCCTCATCACTAGGAAGTTCAGGAGATTTTTGAAGAGGAGAAAATAAGGGATAAGGAAGAGGCCACCTACTAAAGAGAAGCATAGCAAGGAAAAGTATAAGGAGCAGCCTCTTATTTATTATGAATGTAAGAAGTCAGGACACTTTAGGTTCGAATGTCCATAACTCAAAATGGGCCCTAAGAAGTACAAGAAAAAGGCTATGGTGGCTACATGGAGTGATAATGATGACTCAAGCTTCAAGAGGAAGAAGTTCATGAATAAGCCAACTTGTGCCTTATGGCAAATGAAAATGAGGTAAATACTAAAATTTTAAATGAATTTACATTTGAAGAACTTCAAGAAGCCTTCTATGATTTAGTAGATGATTTAAAGAAGCTAGGAGCTAAAAATAAAGAACTCAAGTTAAAGAATCAATTCTTACTAAAAAAAATGAAACTATCTCAAGTGAAAAACTAGCTTTAACTCAAGAGAATCTAAATTTGAAAAATAAAATTGACAAGTTAAAATCGATAGTTGAAAAATTTACTTTAAGTTCAAATAAACTTCATATAATTCTTGAAAATCAAAAGGCCATCTATAATAAAGCCGATCTAGGCTATAAGCCCCTAAGAAAATAAAAATTTTTAAAAAATATTTTTGTAAATTCACAAAGCAACAAAATTTTTAAATGTTACTTACTTTAAATATGGTAAACTAGGATACAAATCTTATACATGTTTTTCTAACAATTCAAATGTAAAGAAAATATGGGTTCCAAAAGGAACCATTGTGACTAACCTTAAAGGACCCAAGAAAACTTGGGTACATAAAGTAAAGACTTGATTTTGCATGTAGGTGTGTCTTGCATCTAAAGAAGAAAATTGAAGATGGTATTTTGATAGCGGATGCTTAAGATACATGACCGGTGATGAGTTTCAATTCATCATACTTGATGCTAAAAATGGAGGGATGGTCACCTTTAGAGACAATGGCAAAGGAAAGATCATCGGTATAGGTAACATTGGTATCACTCCCTCCAAGTATATTGAAAATATTTTATTAGTAGATGGTTTGAAACATAATCTCTTAAGCATTAGTCAACATTATGATAAGGATTACAAAGTTATTTTTGAATCTTCATTGTGCATTGTAACTAGTCCCAATAATGATGGCATTAAGTTTGTTGGGCATAAACATAGTAATGTTTATATGGTAGATTTAAATGATCTTTCTATGATAAACATGTAATATCTAGTAGCTATGAATACCAAAATTAATGAGACTAGTTGGCTTTGGCATCGTAGGGTTGCACATATTAGCATGCATTCACTTTCAAAGCTTATCAAAATGAAATTAGTTATTGATTTATCAAAATTAAATTTTAAAAAAGATAAGATTTATGATGCATGCCAACTAGGTAAACAAACTAGAGATTCTTTCAAATCCAAGAACATTGTTTCAACTTCTAGGCCATTGGAATTATTACACATGGATTTGTTCGGTCCTATAAGAACTACAAGCTTAGGTGGAAAGCATTACAGTTTTGTTATTATCGATGACTTTTCATGTTTTACATGAATTTTTTTTTGATACATAAGGATGAAACTTTTCATGTTTTCTCAAAATTTTATCCAAAAATTATAAATAAAAAAATTTTTCAATTCAAAGTATTCAAAGTGATCATAGAATTGAATTTGAAAACCAAGATTTTAAAAAATTTTATGATGAAAAAGGTATAAACCATAACTTTTCAACACCTAGGACATCTTAACAAAATGGGATAGTAGAAAGAAAAAAATAGAACACTAGAAGAAATGGCCCATATCATACTATGTGAAAGCAACCTCCCAAGATACTTTTGGGTGAAAGCAATTAACATGACATGTTACATTCTAGATCATGCTTTAATTAGACCAATTTTAAAGAAAACACCCTATTTGCTTTGGAAAGAAAGAAAACCAAACATTGCATATTTTCATGTTTTTAGTTGCCGATGTTTTGTCTTGAACAATGGTAAAGAGAGGTTAGGAAAATTTGATGCAAAATTTGATGAAGCTATTTTTCTTGGTTACTCCTCCTCTAGGAAAGTATTTAGAGTTTTTAACAAAAGAACTTTAGTAGTAGAGGAGTCAATACATATTATTTTTGATGAAACTAATGATCTTCCATCAAGGAAGAGTAAAGGTATTGATGATGCAGTCCTATTATAGATGGGATAAAGGAGCTCATCCTAAAGGATCAACAATTCAAAATGAAGAAGAACATGAGAACAAACAAGAGGATGAAGGTGAAGAACAATATGAACAACCTTAAGGTACAAATGATCTACCAAAAGAATGGAGGTATGACCACAATCATCCCAAAGAATTAATTATTGGTGATCCTACATATGAGATACGAACTCTTTCTTCACTTAGAGATGCATATAATCATTTTGCATTTGTTTCTGATTTTGAACCTAAAACTATAGATGAAGCTAAAAAAGATTATAATTGGATAAATACAATGCAAGAGGAGCTTAATCAATTCGAAAGAAATAATGTATGAACCTTAGTATGAAGACCTAAAAATAATTCAATAATTGGTACAAAATGGGTATATAGGAATAAATTGGATGAAAATAAAAATATAATTAGGAATAAAGCAAGATTAGTTGCAAAGAGTTATAATCAAGAAGAGAAAATTGATTTTGATGAGATCTTTGCATCTGTTGCTAGACTAGAAGCAATTAGACTTTTACTTGCTTATGCATGTTTTATGAATTTTAAGATATTACAAATGGATGTTAAAAGTACTTTTTTAAATGGATATATTACCAAAGAAGTTTATGCAGAACAACGTCCTGATTTTAAAAATCATGCCTTTCCTAATCATTTTTTCAAATTAAACAAAGCATTGTATGGTTTAAAATAAGCACCTAGGGCTTGGTATGAAAGGTTAAGTAAATTCTTGCTCAATAATGATTTTTCAAGAGAAAATCTAGGTACAACCCTTTCATTAAAAAGGATCATGATGATATCTTAGTTATACAAATATATGTTGATGATATCATATTTGGGTCTGCTAATGAAACTCTTTGTCAAGATTTTGCTAAGCTCATGTAGGGAGAGTTCGAGATGAGCATGATGGGTGAACTAACGTTCTTCCTCGGACTCCAAATCAAGCAAACAAAGGATGGAATCTCCATCATCCAAAGCAAGTACATAAGAGAGCTACTAAAAAAATTTGGGATGGAGAGCTCCAAAGCCATTGGTACCCCCATGAGTCCATCATGTAAGCTTGACAAGGATGAAGAAGGTAAAAGTATTGATTAGAAACGTTATAGAGGCATGATTGGTTCTTTATTGTATTTAATTACTAGTAGACTAGATATCATGTTTAGTGTATGTTTATGTGCTCATTTTCAATCTAATCCAAAAGAATTATATTTAAATGCTGTTAAAAAAATACTTAAATACTTAAAAGGAACTCAAACCTTGGGGTTATGGTATTCAAAAAATTCATCAATTGACCTAATAGGGTATTTAAATGCAGACTTTATTGGATGTAAATTAGATAGAAAAAGCACTAGTAGAACTTATCAATTTCTAGGAGTTAACTTAATCTCTTGATTTAGCAAGAAGTAAAATTCGGTAGCACTGTCTATGGTTGAGGCCGAATACATTGTAGCCAAAAATTACTATGCACAAATCTTACGGATTAAGCAATAACTTGAGGACTTTGGCATCAAACTTAACAAAACTCCCATAAGATGTGATAATACTAGTGCCATTAATTTGACTAAAAATCTAATTCAACACTCTAGGTCAAAACACATTGAAATTAGGCATCATTTTATAAGAGAACATGTTCAAAATAATGACATATTTCTTGATTATATTTGTACTAAAAAATAATTGGCTAACATATTTACAAAGGCTTTAAATGAGGATGGATTTTGTGAAATTAAGAGAGAATTAGAAATTCTTGATCCATTAGCCTAAACATCTTTATAATTCCAAGTTCTTTCCTATCAAATCACCTTGAACCAAATCTTGAACTTTATTCTCATCTTTCAATTTTTAAAAAGCTCAAATTTACACTTTCTTTGATCAAGCTCATGAATGAAGTTCCACCCTTGATGTTTCATATTTTTGTAGAATTTTTTCATCATTTTTTGAATTTTTCTATGCCATGGGTCGACCTAGGGGGCAACCTTAGGTCATTTTAGTCCTTTTCCTAAAAAACCCATCGGATCTTTTATTTGGAAACTTCTGGTCAAACAGGCCAACCCCTCTTCATCTTCTTCCCTTGTTCTTTCATTTAACCATCCAAAAACCAACCTTTATTCCTCCCCAAATTGGCTAAAATCCCTCCAAAATTCTTCTTCCACTAGGTTCTTCTCTTCAAATCGCCCTTTTAGGAACCAAATTCCTCTCCGTTTTCTCCCATTTTGGGCGGATTCAAGGGTTCTAGTAAATCCTCGCCCCAAAACCCACCATTGGCTACCACCATTAAAATCCTTCCTCTTCCTCTCAAATTCTTCTCCATTCCACTTCTTCTTGAGACTCTCTAGTGGGATTCAAGATCCCTTTGCTCTCAATGGCACCCAAGATGAAGTTGTCATAAGAGGAAGATGCTCGTCGAAAAAGAATGGCAGCTGAGCCCTCTCCAGCTCCAACCTTAGCTCTTGGTCCTATTCCAGCATCCTGACCATCCCCTCTCACTCCAAGCAAGGTACCTCTATCTGACCGTAGGGTAGAACCCAGGAAGAACATAGATTTCAAGTTTTTTGAAAATGAAGGGTTCTCTATTGGATCTAAAATAAAAAATCAGGGATGGGAGTTTTACTATCTATTAAAGGAGAATGCTTATGTTGATCTGGTCAGAAAATTTTATTTTAACATAAGTTACTCCAATGGAACAGTAAGGTCATTTGTGAAACGAGTTGACATAGTTCTTGATCCATTTTATTTGGGACAAATCTTATACTTTCCTTGTGAGGGTTATACTAGTATGGAGCTCACAAACAAAGAAGAGGGAGTGAGAATTATTTTAGGAAGAGATTTTGCTAGCAGTTTGACCAAGTTAGAAGCAAATATATTTTCAGTGTAAATGAGACTATTGTACCACATAATTATCAAATTATTTGTCCCTAGGAGTGGAAGGTATGATTTCTTATCTGGTAGAGACGTATACATTATGTACCATGTGATCACTGAGACCCCCTTGAACCTCCCTACTTTGATGATTGAGGCTATGAGGGAGACATTGAATAGATCAAAAGCTCACTCGCCTTATGGTATGGCCCTTACCTTAGTCTTTAGAAGGTTTGGAGTCAATTTTGAGGGAGAGGTTGTCACCAGGTTATCACACATAGATACAATCAACCGCCATACATTCCATTGAATGGGTTTTTCAAAGATAGATGGCGATTGGTCTAAGGGAGTAGAGGAGGAGGAGGGATCATCTTCACCTCCTCATGATCGTAGAGCATCTCCCGACATTCAGTTCTTATCTGATCACGAGGCTGGTCCCTCGACGTCTGTGAGGAGGGATGCACTTGCACCACCATTAGGGAGCATAGATTCAGTTACCAGACTCTCAGATGAGTAGCTTAGGATGATTGTCGATTGGATGTTTTAGTCAATTGTCGATGTCCTATCTCAGTGGATGGCAAATCTTCTATCTCGATAGTTGCCCAGTTCTTCTCAGGGGGAGAGTTATCATTTTGTTCCCCTGTCTGATTAGACTTTGATTCCTCACATCTCTACTATTTTTTTAGATGCTTTTTGCTTAGTCTGCATGGATTGAGGAGCTTGAGGGATGTGTTTTGAGGCTGATTGGTAGGATATTAGATCTTTAGAGGCAAGTATTAGATTTGGCCCATCCCCCGCCTCAAGCAGATGTCACTGAGATATCAAACCTTTCTGCAGAGGCAACCAGACTGTGTGGTGTTTTGGAGGGTGGATTTGATTTTTTGAGGAGAGAGTTCAGAGATTCTAATGAGGCTATTTTCACTTAGATCGGCACCCTTATGCAGTCCATGTCAAGAGCTTTGGGACACTTGGACACTATTAGGATTGCTCTTCTCGCCCAACCTACTTCTTCCCAGGCTTCTGAGCCATCTCGTCTAGCTGTTCGTGCCCGCACCTCTACTTGTGGCCATGGGAGACGTACTCGTGGTCGAGGATGTGCTCCTGGCTTTGACCCTGATACTCCTCATCACATTTTTGACTCTTCATCTGATTTCGATGCATCCAGTTATGGCCTCTACTAGATCTAGTTTAGTCATCCTTGTGTCAGTCTATGGCCTTGTATCTTTTGATTGTTTATATGTGTTGATGATTAAGTCATGGTTGATTATATTTTTTGGATGCCCATGACTTCTACATATGTATTAATGACTTATGTGGTTTTATGCTCTAACACTTGTATGTAGTATTGATGACTCTATGTTCTAGTTTGTTGTGTGTGAAATGTCTATATGATGATATCATTTGGATAAATTAACTCTTATGAATGGTTTAAATTTCTATTAAAATATGCTGTAAATAGTCTTGCTTGGCCTATATGATTGGTATATGTCTTGTTTTCTTTATAAATTCTTGTTTTAACAGGAAAACCTATGGCAAAATGTAAGGGGGAGGCTTTTTCTCTTTTTTTTAAAAATTCCTCAAGATCTTAATTGATGATGTCAAAAAAGAGGAGTAGAGAAACAAAATTGGGTAATAAGTAAAGCAAAATTGAAAAACAAGATTGGGCAATAAGCAAAACAAAATTGACAAACAAAATTGGATAATAAACAAAAATAAAATTAACAAAGACAATAAGTAATTTAATTGTTGAGCTGCTCATGATGCTCCTTACTACCTTTTATGCATGTTAGTCAAATAATTAAATATAACATTTAAGTAAGTGATGTATCATATTCCTTCAAATACCTGAAACTCTTAATTAATGCCTCTGCATGTTTTACCTTTGCTTATGCTCAAGTATTTTGTCATCATCAAAAAGGGAGAGATTGTTGCTTCAAGAATTGATTTTGATGATTACAAAATATTTGAGGAGATTACTAATGATTTTGAATTAAAAAAGATTTATTGTATTTTAGGGGCAAAATTATAATTTTATCATGTTTTGATTCGAAAGCTTTAAGAGAAAGAATAGAAGATTTATGATCTATTCGCAGTAATTTTATATTTTTTAAATTTATATTTTAAGAGAATTAATTTTTAAAAAAAGGGTCGACCCTTAGGTCGATCTGTCAAAAGGGACTGAATGGCATGGGTTTCCTTGGCTGGCACACCAAAGGGGTCGACCTATAGGTCGTCCCCTATGCCAGGGGTCGACCTCTGCTATTTCAAAGGTAAAAAATATAGAATAGTAGATTTTTTGGGTTTTCTATCATAGAGGTCAACCCCTGTGTAGGGGACGACCTAGGGATCGACCCTTGCGATGAAAAAAGTCTGCAACGGCTATTTTTCAGTCCTTTTTAGCTGCATTTAATGCTCCAAAATGGGTCTCCAATGGCTATAAATTGGGTTTGTTTTCTTTCCAGCCATCATAGAGGATATAAAGGCTTTCAAAAGGAAGAAACAAAATAAGAGATTCAAGCATTCATTTCAGACCTAAGCAAAAAGCCCTCTTCAAGCCAAGAAGCTTTCATTTTCAATCTCACCAATCCCTCAAAAGCTCATTCAAGTCTTCAACAACCTTGAGAAAAATCAAAAAAGGCTTTCTCTTTATTGTGTAAAGTATTCTTAAAGCTTTTATTTGCTCATTTAAGGAGCTTGAGTTGTATTTATTGACATAAACTCTTGTTCTCTACTCTTTGAGTTGTTTTAAGTTTTGGAAGGATTCCAAAATTTGGAAAGATTGATCCTAACCATAAATAAGATTATATTGGATTGGCTTATACTTGAAAAATAAGTATTCTAGCTTGGAATAGCTAGGGTTGGAAGTTTTCAATGTTGTATTCAGTTTGAATACGTTTAGTGGATTTAAATATCCAAGTAGGAGCTTGGAAAGTTGATGTAGGTGCAAGGTTGGCACCGAATCACTATAAATCTTATTTGTTTATGATGTTGTTCCCCTCTCTCTATCTTTACATTATTATACACTTGCTCTTTTGATATTCACTTATTCTCTACACTTAAAACACCTATCACATATCACTTGCATATCATCACATAATCTTTGTAACTCTAAATTAGCTTTAAAATTTTAAAAACCCAATTCAGCCCCCCTCTTTGGTTGTATAGCTGGGCAACACCTTATGGGAGGAGTTTTGGTTTGTTAGGATTCTATCTCATCCAAAATCATAACAAACTACCTATCTTTGACTTATTCCACAAACTAATTTTCATATAGGAAAGAGAGGAGAGGGGTGGGCATGCATGCGATAGCTGGGCGTGAGAGTTTTGTCACACAAAACTCCAAGAAGGGAGTGAGAGGGGTGTTGGGGCTTAGATGGCACAAGGATGGAATCCTAGTCTTACTAGGATTCCATATATAACTTGGTCAATAATGGTTTTCTAGTCAGATCAGACCGATTCTATGGTGGAAAAAGCAGTTTTTTCTTCAACTGGTATTGGAGATAGGTTAGTAGTTCTTTAGATCTATTTTAGATCTAATTTTTATTATGATCTATGATCTAATATTAAGGATTTTAAATGTCACATTAGATGTGATCAGATCTGAAATCAAAAAGATTAAAAAATTTTAGATTCATATCAATCCTGTATGAGATGCAATCTAGACTAGATTTAGAATTATTCTATGTGTAGTCTAGTGGTAATTTTCTTTTTGATATGATTAATTTTTATTTTTAGATCTTTATGCTTCTATTTTCTAATGTTATAAATGTTATAATCAAATCTTAAAAAAAAAATAATTTTTTTTAATTTTTATATGAGATATGAATGAAGCATGCCTAGACTAGTTGTAGAATAGTTTTATGATTTATTTAGAATAGAATTTATTTTGATATGATCAGTATAAAATTTATTTTTTAGATATTATATGTGATGTATCAGATCTGAAAACACGCATTTAAGATTTTATAATTGATACATGAGATGTATACAGAACGTGCATGTTTAGATCTATGACTTTATATTAGATATATATTGTAGATTTATTATTTTGTAGTGTTGCAATTATTTCTGATTAAGGCATTCCCCTTAGCCGTCTGATCATAAGAGCAAAGTAGAATTTAAATGCCCTCTCCTTCCATTCGATGGGGTGCTCTTACATGTAGGGGTGCTGAGCGTTCGTGCTTAATCAAAAATCAAAAATTTACTTTTCTACAAAATCCTAGATCTTGAAATCCTAGGATTTTTACATGTTTCTAGTTATGAATCCAAACTTAATTAAGAATTAGAATTATGAAACTAATTAGATCTAAAATTATAAATTTTAAGATCTAAGATACCTTCATAAATTCTGGTTCGGGCTTGGGTAGCTCAATTAGGTCTAGTGGTTAATCAAACTGAATCAAGAGTTGGTTAGGTGGGATCAAAGAAAGCTTAGATTTGACCAGCCTAATAGGATTAAGTCTGGGTCAAGGTCGAATCACATTGAGATGTGACTTGATCAAGTCAAGACCAAATTTGGCTTCATGGTTCGAGCCTGGATTGTAAGCTAATCCAATTGGTTCTGATTCGATAATTTGGTATCTAAGGTAAGTCTGACAGATATAATCGACTAGTTTTTAATTGGAAGCTAGTCGACCTGAATGCATTCTTATCGAATTAATGGCATATCCCTTCCACTATTCTCACTTATCTGACCATTGGTGTCGTTCTAGGTCTGATTAAAGGTGGCTAACAATTCGAGCCAACCCATGCCACTAGGTTAGTCATAATTATTATGACTAAGTCAAGTAAAATTTTAAGAGACCAAAATCAAATCTTCCTAAGAAAATATTAAGTCTAAGATTTTCTACCATTGTAGATGTGCGGGCCCTTCTCGGGGTTGATTGTTCTCGACTGGATACAGTGGTTCAGTTGCACTGAAAAGATGCAACTATGTCTATTAGGCATTGGATACTATGGGTTGGAGGATGGGTTGGGCTTAATATTTTGGATACGGTGAGAGACCCAATCAGAAATCCAATTCATGCAAATGGTGGGTCTGACTTAACTAAGGAGTGGAGCAATATTCTAGGCATGGTGAGCTTCATGAATTAGAGATCAGGTTTGGGTGCACCATGATTAGAGAATCATTAGACAAGAGTTGTCCACTCATCGGTTGACCCATCATCAATAACTAGTAGGTGAAGTGGTGAGCCAGTCGGTGGGACCGCACCATCCATTAGAAATCTTTGATCATGAAGATTTTCGTGTCTCTACTAAGGGAGTGTAGGGATCCAAGTAAATAGTGGGAGCCTAATTTGTTTAAAAATGAAACTCCTAAATAAATTGGTTAAGTCTAATTACAAAATCTAACTAGAAATTTTGACTTTCTATAGAAAAATGTCTGCATTCAACACACTAGCCTATATCTTAGACACCCATAGACTAACCAGATCCAACTACAAGAATTGACTCCATAACCTTAAATTATTTTGGATTTCAAGAAATTAACTCATGTGTTGGAATAGGATCCTTCCATTTTATCAGCCCATCCATCCACTGAATAGAGAGCATCTCTAGAAAAATGGATGGATGAAGATAACAAAGCTAGGTATTACATGTTGGGCTCGATGTTTGATGAGCTCTAGCACCAACATGAAGACATAATAACTAGCCATCAAATGTTGGCTCACTTATAAGAGTTGTTTGGTGAACAGAGTCGCACAGCCAAATATCAAGTCACTAAGAGACTTTTTAAGGCTCAGATGCATGATGGGTAGTCGATCTAAGATCATTGTCTAATGATGATCAAGAACTTAGAAGAGCTTAAGAAGCTCGGTGTTAAGTTGGACAAGGACCTACAGATTGATATAATTTAGCAATCCTTGATTGATGAGTATGGGTAGTTCATCATGAACTATCATATGCATAAACTTCAAAATACCTTGGCTGAACTTATGAACATACTGGTTACTGCTGAGCTCTCTATGGAAGTTTCAAAGGGCTCAGTGCTTGCTGTGGAGTAAATTTCTTTCAAAAGAAAGTATTTTGGAAAGAAGAAGAAGACCGTGAAGAAGTAGAAAGTGGAAGGAGGGAAGAAGAAGAAGGAAGAGTCGAAGAAGGCCGCTGATAAAGAAAAGTATTTTCATTATAATTTTGACGGCCATTGGAAGTTAAACTGCCTTTTATACCTAGCCACCCAGAAGAATAAGGAGGCGGGTCCTTCTAGAGGTATGCTCATGATTGAATCTAACTTAACGATTTCTTCTGCATCCAGTTAAGTGCTTGACTCTAGATCTAGTGCTTATTTGTGCACTTTCATGTAAGGTCTTGAGGAGAGCAGAAGGCTGAGGGATGGTGAGATGATCCTGTGCATCAAAAATAGAACAAGAGTTGCTGCTGTGTCCATGAGAACCTACCATCTTCGACTACCATCTAGTTTAGATTTGATTCTTAGGAACTGTTATTTTGTTCCTACTACAAGCAAGAATTTAATTTCTATTTCTTGTTTAGCACATGAAGGTTATGTTATTAACTTTTTAAAGACCACTGTATTATTCTTTTTGAAAAAAATAAAATTGCAAGTGGATTCTTAATTAATGGTCTCTATCAGTTGCATATTGATGTATCTGTATTAAATGTTGAGCAAAATGTGAATGTCGTAGGACTAAAGCAATCTATGGATAATCCAAATAATAAGTATCTATGACACCTTAGGCTAGGTCATATAGTAGAAGATAGGGTTAACAAATTGGAGAAATCTGGGCTATTAAGTCCATTGACTTTCGAGTCACATCCGATTTGTGAATCATGCTTTCATGGAAAAATGACCAAGCTTCCTTTAGTAGGACATAGGAAAAGGGCCGCAGACCTTCTTGCTCTAGTATTTACTGACGTGTGCAGCCCATTTAATATGTCGGCTAGAGGTAGTTATGTCTACTTCATCATCTTTGCTGATGACTTATCTCGATACGGGTATGTGTATTTGATGTGACATAAGTCTGAAGCTTTTGAAAAGTTCAAAGAATTTAGACATGAAGTAGAAAAACAAATTGAAAAATCCATTAAGGTTCTTCGATCAGATCGAGAAGGTGAATACCTTAGTCAAAAATTTCTAGACGATCTTAAGAAAAATGGCATAGTCTCTCAATGGACTCCATCTGGAACATCTCAACTCAACGAGGTTTTAGAATAGAAGAATCAAATCCTATTAGACATGGTCCGATTCATGATGAGCTTCATAGACCTCTTTGATTTTCTTTGGGGACATAGTCTAATGACTGCCATTTACTTACTGAATAGGGTTTCCTCTAAAATTGTTCCTACTAAAGGAAAAACTTTTAAAATTTTTTTCTCTTGGATCTAGATTAGATCTGAGATTTTTTAGATCTAATATTATTGATCTAATAAAAAAATAAAATAAAATAAAGAATAAATTAAATCTAATTTAATTTTATCTTATTGCGGGTAATCTGATTACCCTATGATGATCCTGATGTCTGCTTGAGGTTCTAGATCTAGCCACACAAGTGCCTGGCCTCTACCGGTATCCACTTAGATAGGATCTGAAGATCTTCTCCTTCTTTATTACTTCTCCAAAGATCAGATCTGGATCTGATTTTGAAGATCTTCAAACTTTCTTTCGAAGATTGGGTGTCGTCTCTCGCAGCAGTGCTGCCTTTTTCCTTTCTTGTTGCCTTTCTCTTGCTTGGATCGCACCAAACTGAAGCCCAAAATCTTTTGGGCATGGAGAGGAGAGAGAGAATTAGAGGTAGGCATGGAGAGGGAGGGAGAGTGAATATATGGCATGGGCAAAAGGCAAAGGATCTAAATCCTAGGCATAGAGAGGATTTATATAGACCTTGCTGCACCATGCAGTGCCACATCATCCTGGCCAATCATGGCTCTTTATGCAATTAGATCTAAATCTGATTGGTAGGATGACATCATCTAATCCAATCAGATTAGAGTCCCTCTAGAACCTCCTTAGGTGGCACCTAGACTGATCAAAGATAAATCTTTGGCACCACCTAGGTAGAATGCATGAAGCAACCTGGAGTCCCATTTGTATGGGACTCCAGGCATCATCATCTTTGGGTGCACACCTCCCTAGGCATGCACCCCCTCCCTTTTCTCTTTTTAGCAAGGGTACAAAGCTCCATCTTCTCTCCTATGGGTGCATGACACATGGGTAGATGTCTAAGTGTCAAAGGTCAATGTTTGACCAAAGTCAAAAGACAAGAATTAGCAGATGATGAAAAATGGTAGATGTTGTCTCAAATTTATCTTATAAATTAAGACAATCCCTTTCTGACCTGGACAAGCTCTAGTCAGATCAAGTAAAGGTTCCTGAGTGAGCCCAAACATATTTGGCTCAGTCGAGACAACTTTTAATGAATGTTAAAGGAGAACATTAGGTTCAATCATGTGCTAGTGCGATTTTCTTGAACCTAATTGAATCTTATTCAAATCAATTGAATTGGGTTAGTCCAATTGATGATATTTAGATCAAAATCCTTGTTTGTGTGAGCCAGTTAGGTTCAGTTCTATATGGTAATGAGATATGTCATGATCTCTATCATTGACATCATCGAAACATCTTCCGATGGATTTGAACTTTTCTGATTCAGACAACTAGTATGATTGATCATCTAAATTATTCTAATTGCTCTCAAAATCCACCAGTGACACCTAGCAGCATATGGTGGCAATCCATCAGAATTGAAAATGAACCTCTCGGTGTAGTTACCTATGTGATTAAGTTTTCTATTTTGAGCCTCAACTGGATTGGGGTTAAGGTAATCTCGTCAAACCCTAATATCCATCATATGATTAATCATTCGATTCAAGTCCAATGTGAAAACCTTAATAGAAACTCTTTCTATTATTTCACTCTGCCATGGCCATAGACTTATGAACTTAATTCTCATGATCATCATAGGGCTACTCCTCATCTATCGAGGTAGATAGATTCCCTATTGGTGCAATCCAATTCCTACAATTGAACTGGATTAGTCTAATTGATGATATCCAGATCCAAACCCTTGTTTGCGTGATCCAGTTAGGTTCAGTTCTGTATGATAATGGGATATGTCATGATCTCCATTATCGACAACATCGAAACTTCTTTCGATGGATCAGAACTTTTCTGATTCAGACAATTAGAATGATTGATCATCAAAATCATTCTAATTGCTCCCAAAATCCACCAGTGACACCTAGCAGCATATGGTGGCAACCCATCAAAATTGAAAATAAACCTCTCAATGCAGCTACTTATGTGATTAAGTTCTTCTATCTTGAGTTCCGATCAGATTAGGGTTAAGGTGAACTCATCAAACCCTAATATCTATCATATGATTTAATCATTCGATTCAAGTCCGATGTGAAAACCTTAATAGAAACTCTTTCTATTATTTCACACTCTCTGCCATGGCCATGGGCTTATGGACTTGATTCTCATGATCATCATAGGGCTGCTCCTCATCCATCGAGGTAGATAGATTCCATCTTGGTGCAATCCAATTCCTATAATGAACATGCTATAGCCAACATACACCTCAGGATTCCGAATGGTTAGGAGACCAAGTCATGGTGTAGTCAAACTATAACACCTTCAAGGTGAACTGCCAATGCACCTTAGGTCAAAGAATCAGACACACAACTGCAACTTCGAGCCAATCATCGATAAGAAGGTAGACTTCCTAATGACTGCTCGAGGTGGTCACGTTCAGTATCCTCATTCTCTAACGAGTACCTATACTCTCGCTCTGGTATCTCTACACCATAGACTCAAGACTCATCTACTATAAAAAAGTGATTATACACCAACCTTTTGGATCAATCACTATCCTCATAATGATCCTATGGTTAGGAGCATTTTATGAGTTAATAATGAAAAATCATGTCTTAAATTTTTAACTCTTGAAAATAAGAACTATCATTGCC
The DNA here is from genome assembly GCA_006176705.1 of Cocos nucifera. NCBI lineage: Eukaryota > Viridiplantae > Streptophyta > Magnoliopsida > Arecales > Arecaceae > Cocos > Cocos nucifera. Next base: position 185,708 of record QRFJ01003415.1, on the reverse strand, counting down.
ATTAACTCAAGGAATATATCATAGACACTAAATACACATTATGATAGAAAATAACTCATTTTATTATTTATAGTTAAAATTATAATTTTATCCTTAGAAGTGTATAATAAGTGTCAGCCAATTCTGGCTTCTAGGGCACACATATCTAACAAACTCCTACTTGACCTAAAGCCAATTGGCTACAAATCTAAGTCCCATCTTCTCAAGATGAGTTTCGATCTTCTACTGGTCCAACGACTTTATAAGTTGGTCTGCCGCATTGTCTATGGAGTCGACTCTCTTGACCTCAACGTATCCTTTCTCGAGGTAATCGTGGATGAGGTGGTATGGCCACTCGATGTGTTTGAATTTTTGGTAAGACCTCAGCTTCTTAGCAAGGGCGATGGCACCATTATTATCACAGTATAGAGGAATGGCATCTGATGGCATCACTTCAATCTCTGTGGGGAACTTCTTGCACTAGAATGCCTCCTTCGTAGCTTCTGATGCAGCGATGTATTCTACTTTCATGGTAGAATCTGCTATTATTGTCTGTTTGGAACTCTTCCAACTGACAGCACTACCATTACACATAAATAGACTTTTAGATGTTGACTTTCGATCATCTATATCAGACATAAAATTTGAGTCTGTATACCCTTGGACTTTTAGTTCTCCATTTTCAAAAACCAAGAACATATCCTTAGTTCTTCTTAAGTACTTAAGGATACATTTCACAGAAGTCTAGTATTCTTCTTCTGAATTGGACTGATATCTGCTTGTGACACTCACAGCATGGGCTATATCAGGTTATATACAAAACATGGCATACATGAGGCTCCCTATTGTAGAAGCATAAGGGATCTTACTCATGCGTTCAATCTCCTCTGGTATGTTAGGACACATTTTCTTGGAGAGATGAATGCCATGTCTGAGGGGTACCAATCCCCTCTTGAAGTTTTTCATGCTAAACCTCTTTAGCACTTCCTCTATGTACATATTCTGTGAAAGACCTAGCATCCTATTCGGTCTATCTCTATAGACTTTGATTCCAAGAATGAAGGAAGCTTCTTCTAGGTCTTTCATGAAGAATTCTTTAGATAACTACATTTTAACTATGGTCAACATGAGAATATCGTTCCCAATATGGAGGATATCATCCACGTACAGTACGAGAAAGATAATAGCGCTCCCACTAACCTTTTTGAAAATACATGGTTCCTTCTTGTTCTTGATGAAATCAAATAATTTGATCACATTATTAAAATGAGTATTCTAGCTTTGAGATGCTTGCTTAAGTCCATATATGGACCTTTGCAGCTTGCATACTTTGTGATCAGTATCATTGGATGTGAAACCCAGTGGCTATTCCATATAGATATCTTCCTCAAGATATCCATTTAAGAACATCATTTTCACATCCATTTGCCATATTTCATAATTGAAATAGGCTGCAATAGCAACCAATGTGCGAATGGATTTAAGCTTAGCTACTGGCAAAAAGGTATTCTGATAGTCAATGCCTTCGCATTAACTATAATCTTTTGCCACTAATCTAGCTTTGAATTGAAGGGAAATCCTAATTTCCTAGACTAGGTTCGTTCAGATCTGATCAGATTAAGAGATATATTTTAAAATTTTTTCTCTTTAATCTAGATCAAATTTGGGATATTTTAGATATGATTCTTATTATTTTAATAATTAAAATAAAATTAGATAAATTAAATCAAATTTAATTTACCTTGAAGTGGGTAATCCTATTATCCGATGATGATCCTGTGAGCAGCGGAAGGTTCTAGATCTAGCAATGCAAGTGCCTAGTCTCTACCAGTATCCACTCAGGCTGGATCTAGAGATCCTCTTCTTCTCTATCATGTCTCCAAAAATTAGATCTAGATCTGATCTGGAGGATCTTCAAAACTCCTTTTGAAGATTAGTAGTCGTTCTTTGCAGCAGCGCAGCCTTCTAGCTTTCAGTCGCCTTTCTCTCATCTGGATCACACCAACCAAGGTCCAAAACTTCTTTTGGACGTGGAGAGGAGAGGGAGAAGGTGGGTTTGGCATGGAGGAGGAGAGGAGAAGCAGTCTTGGGGCATGGAGAATTGTTATTTCCAATCTTAATTTGAATTGTTATCAATCACCATCCTCATGATGATCCTATGGTCGGGAGCATTTTATGAGTTAATAATGATTATTCATGTCTTAAATTTTCAACTCTTGAAAATATGAATCATCATTACCATTAACTCAAAGGATATATCACAGACACTAAATACACATATGTGATAGAAAATAACTCATTTTATTGATATTAGTCAAAATTATAATTTTGCCCCTAGAAGTGTATTACAAGTGTCAGTCAATTCTGACTTCTAAGGCACATATATCTAACATGAATGTCTCTACATTTCCATCTGCACCAATCTTTCTCTTGTAGATCCATTTACACCCAATAGGTACTATTGGTGCAGAATCTGATTGACGTTGGATCGAGCTGGAGTCGAGGAAGAAGAGGTCACCATCGATGATCTGTAAAATAAAGTTCCGCTCGGAGTCAGTGGCGGTGGCTCTAGCAGGACCCTCTGACGATCAAGTCAACTCTTCTAGCCAATAGAAATGGAGTGCTCAGGCAAGAATTCAATAGAGTTTTGGAAAGAAGAAGAGACCTTAGAGAAAACATATCTGGAGGATCCCTTTTTTAGATAGAGCTTGTCATAACCATCCAGTAGTGGGCTGCTCAGGGCCACGTGGAGTTTGTTATGGTCGTTATTGTGATATGGCCATTCGATAGTAGGCCGTTCGGGGCTATGTGGAGTTTGTTATGGAGAGTGATGTTCGTTGCCATGAAGTGGCCGTTCATTAAGATTTAATAGTCAAAGTTTGGAGGAAGCAAGCCTTGGTTGGTGAAGAGTTTTGACATACATCAATTTCAGGAGAGTTCAAACTCCTAAAGGAAAGATGACTAGAGGGGATCATCCGAAAGGAATGCTAGTTAAAATCCAAAAGGAATACATTGGAGAAATTTGGATGGAGCTCGACTAATAGAGAAGTCTAGAAGGAGTCCGACTGGTAGAGAAGTTCGGCTAAAGAAGAAGTCTAGAAGGAGTTCGGCTCCTAAAGGGATTCAGAAGGAGTTTGGCTCCCAGAGTTAATCAACTGAAGGAGAGATTTGGAAGGAGTTCGGCTCCTATAGAAATTCGACTGAAGAAGGAATCCAGAAGGAGTTTGGCTCCTGTAAAAATCTGACTGAAGGAGAGATCCGGAAGAAGTTTGACTCCTATAAAAATCTGACTGAAGGAGGGATCTGGAAGGAGTTTGGCTCCTGTAGAAATCTGACTGAAGGAGGAGTCTGAAAGGAGTTCGATTTCTATAGAAATTCGACTGAAGAAGGAGTCCGAAAGGAGTTTGACTGGTAGAGAAGTTCAATCAAAGGAGAAGTTTGAAAGAAGTTTGGCTCTTGGAGGGATTCGGAAGGAGTTCAGCTCTTGGAGTTAATTGGCTAAAGGAGAGATTCGAAAGGAGTTTGGCTCCTGCAAAAATCTGATTGAAGGAGAAATCCGAAAGGAGTTCGACTCCTGTAGAAATCTGACTGAAGGAGGAGTCCGAAAGAAGTTTGGCTCCTATAGAAATTTGACTGAAGGAGGAGTCTGAAAAGAGTTCGACTGGTGGAGAAGTTCGATCAAAGAAAAAATCCAAAAGGAGTTTGGCTCTTGGAGGGATTTGGAAGGAGTTCGGCTCTTGGAGTTAACCGACTGAAGGAGAGATCTGAAAGAAGTTTGGCTCCTGGAGTTAACTGACTGAAGGAGAGATTTGGAAGGAGTTTGGCTTCTATAGAAATCCGACTGAAGGAGGGATCCGTAAGGAGTTTGACTACCGAATAAGCTCGATCGTTGGAGGAGTTTGGCTACTGAATAAGTTCGACCGTTGGAAAAGTTTAGCTATTGAATGAGTTCGATCACTGGAGGAGATCGGGTGGGGCTCGGTCGCTGGATGGAGAATTTTTGATTGAAGCTCTTCTGTGATTACCAATTGTGTTAGACTAAGCATCAGGCTAGATTTCAATGGGAGTGAAATTTATCCCCAATAATAGTCCCCCCACTCTCGAGATCAAAATTTGAAGGAAGGGAGTACAAAAAAGGTAACTGCCGAAGTTCTTTTTTGGGCTCTACACCCATTGGGGTTGAAGTTCGGAGGAGACCTTATCTCCAACCGAGGCTGACGTTGATGTTGAAGCTCGGAAGAGATCTTGTCTCCAGCAGAGGTTGAAGTTGAAGTTGAAGTTGAAGCTAGGGGGAGATCTCATCTCTAGCCAAGGTTCAGGGAGATCTTATCTCTTATTAACATAGACGTTGAAGGAGCTCGGAGAAGATCTTGTCTCCAGCCGAGGTTGAGGAAGATCTTCTCTCCTCTTCTCATCTCGTCGAAAATGAACAAGGCCTTCGACTTTTCTCATGTTAGGATGTGGTTCTCCTCCTATTCCTAATGGGCTATAGGGGCACATAAGGGCCATTGTCAGGGCCTCTCCCTTCATCTCGTCTAAAATGAATGAGGTTTTCGACTTTGCTTACGTTAGGATGAGGTTCTCCTTCTATTCCTAATGGAATGTAAGGGCGCATAAGGGCCATTGTCAGGGCCTCTCCCCTCGTCTCATCTAAAATGAACGAGGCCTTCGACTTTGCTCATGTCAGGATGAGGTTCTCCTTCTATTCCTAATGGATTGTAGGGGCGCATAAGAGCCATTGTCAGAGCCTCTCCCCTCATCTCATCTAAAATAAACGAGGCCTTCGACTTTGCTCACGTTAGGATGAGGTTCTCCTCCTGTTTCTATCGGGCTATGGAGGCACATAAGGGCCATTGTCAGGGCCTCTCCCCCATCTCATCTAAAATGAATGAGGCCTTCGACTTTGCTCACGTTAGGATGAGGTTCTCCTCCTGTTCCTAACATGGCCACTTTTGGTTGCCTCTTTTCTATCATCACATAGTTCTTACACCAAGAAATGATATCATTGAAATGGAGGAGTTTTATTGATAGAAAATTACTGATAGTACATCCTTAGATTTTTTAAGTTCCAAGGTCGTGGAAGCGTTGTTCCTCCGAGCTCCTTCAGGTGATAAATTTTGGACCGGACTACCTCCTCTACTTTATATAGGCCTTCCCAATTTGGGGTAAGCTTCTCCTGGCTCTGAGGCTAAGAGATGGTGGCTCACTGAAGTACTAAGTCCCCCACTCTGAATGTTTTACTTCTACTCTAGAGTTATAGTATCGGGCCACCCTTCGTCTATAGGCCGCCATCCGAACTTGGGCTTCCTCCCTTTTTTCTTCTAGCAGGTCGAGGGTCTGATGTCCTATGGGTTATGCTGCTCGTTGAAGGCCATGACTCATACTGATGGGAGCTTAAGTTCGATTGGAATGACTATTTCCATTCCAAAGGCCAAGGCGAATGGTGTTTTCTTAGTCGGCAGCCTTTGAGTAGTTTGGTACGCCCAGAGGATGTGGTAGAGTTCATCCACCCAGGGCTCTCTTGCTCTATCAAGCCTTGTCTTGATGCCTTGCAGCAGAGTTCGATTGGTCACTTCAGTTTCTCCATTTACCTATGGGTGAGTTACTGATGTGAAGTGGTGGAAGATATTTAGGTCTTCGCAGAACTCGACAAACCTCGTCTCGATGAATTGCTACCCATTATTGATTATGAGGATTTGGGGTAGATCAAATCGATAGACTATTGACTTTCAGACGAAGTCCTGTACCTTGGTCTCGATAATTTTGGCTAATGGTTCGGCTTCGACCCATTTGGTGAAGTAGTCGATCGCGACCAGGAGGAACTTCTATTGCCCGGATGCCATCGGGAAAGGGACAAGTATGTCCATTCCCCACTGCACAAATGGCCAGGGTGCACTTAGCGGAGTAAGCTCAAAGGCCGACTGTCTTTGTATGCTCACATTCTTTTGATAGCAGTCACATTTTCTAATGTACTCCATAGAATCATGGTATAAGGTCGGCAATAGTACCCTTGCCGAAGTAGCCTTTACGATAGGGACCTGGCTCCTATATGACTTCCATAGATTTCCTCATGCACTTCCCATAATGCATAGTCGATCTCTGAAGATCGAAGATATCTTAGCAGTAGTAGCGAGTACAACCTCTTATATAACCTGCCCTCGTACAAAACGTACTGGGAGGCTTGATTCTTGAGTTTTCGAGCTTCTTTCGGATCACGAGGAAGAACTCCCTTCTTAAGGTAGTCAACCAATGGGTCAATCCAGCTCGGCTCAAGCTCCGTATGCATGATGACCTATGATTCCTCTAGGCTTGGGCATTTCAAAGTCTTAAAGAATACTTCTTTGGACAATTCGGTCGAGGCCAAAGTGGCCAATTTAGAGAGGAGGTCAGCTCTTTTATTTTCTACCTTCAAAATCTATCAAATGCTAAAATAGCTGAAGGTCGGAGTTAAGTCCTTTACTTTCTCAAGGTATTTCATCATACTTTCCTCTCGTGCTTTATAGCTGCCACTAACTTGATCGACTACTAATTAGAAATCGCTGTAGACTTGAAGTCGATCTACTTTTAATTCTCTTGCAATTTTTAACCCAACGATCAGTGCTTTATACTCGGCCCCATTATTAGTCACAGAAAATTCAAATCATAGTGTGTACTCGATGATGACTCCCTTGGGGCTGATTAAGACCAACCCCACACCCGCTCCAGTGGAATTGGATGAACCATCCTCATACAGAGCCCAAAAACCTTCGAAAAGGTCAGCTGTCTCTTCGGAGAAGCTTGGTTGTAATAGCAGAGCGCCAGTCTTGTTCTGTTCAATCTTGGCATCATCGAGAATGGTACATTCCACTACAAAATCTGCTAATATCTGAGCTTTGATCGATGGTCGGGGTCGATAATTGATATCAAATTCTATGAGCTCGATTGTCCATTTTGCGATTCTTCCAAAAGCATTCATTCGTTGAAGGACTGCCTTTATTGGTTGATCCATGAGGATCGTTATGGTGTGCCCCTAAAAGTAAGGTCAGAGCCTCCTGGCAGCAATTAGAAGAGAGTAAGACAATTTTTCTAGCTTAGAGTACCTGGTTTCTACATTCCTTAGGATCTAGCTTATGTAGTAGATCGATCGCTGCATCTTCGCTTCCTTCTTGATCAGGACTGTTGCCAAGGCCACCAGAGAGACTGCTAGGTATAAGAACAACTCTTCTCTAGATTTAGACTTTGCCAGCAGTGGAGGTGAGCCAAAGTAGTTTTTGAGCTCCTCAAATATCCGTTGGCACTCCGTCATCTAGAAAAAGTTCTTTGGTTGCTTGAAAACTTAGAAGAAGGGCATGCATCACTTGGCCGATCTCGAGACGAAGCGATTTAGGGATGCCACTTTTTCAGTCAGGTGCTAAACTTCTTTAATTATTCTTGGAGCAGTCATCTCTTGAATGCTTAGATTTTCTCTGGATTTGCTTCAATCCCGTGCCTTGCTACCATAAACCCCCAAAACTTTCCTGAGGTCACACCAAAGGTGCACTTGGTCGGGTTCAGCTTCATCTTATGCTTTCTGAGTGCACTAAAGGTCTCTTCAAGGTCGGCAAGGTGGTTTATAGAAGCTCGACTTTTGACGAGCATGTCATCTACATATACCTCCATATTATAGCCGATCTGCTCCTTGAAGATTTTGTTGATCAGGCACTGGTACGTTGCCCCTGCATTCTTGAGCCCAAAGGACACAACCCTGTAACAGTAAAGACCACGGTCAGTAACAAAAGCAATTTTCTCCTCATCCTTCAATGCCATCTATATCTGGTTATAGTCGGAGAAGGCATCCATGAAGGTGAGGACCTCATGGCTCGAGGTTGCATCTACCAACTGATCAACCCTGAGAAGAGGATAGCTGTCCTTTGTGTTAGATATGAGTCCCTAGAAGCCAGAATTGGCTAACACTTGTAATACACTTCTAAGGGCAAAATTATAATTTTGACTATTAATAATAAAATGGGTTATTTTCTATCATATAAGTATATTTAGTGTCTGTGATACATCCTTTGAGTTAACGGTAATGATAATTCTTATTTTCAAGAGTTGAAAATTTAAGACAAGAATTTTCATTATTAACTCATAAAATGCTCCTGACCATAGGATTATCATAAGGATGATGATTGATCTGGAAGGTTAGTGTATAATCACTTCTTTATAGTAGATGAGTCTTAAGTCTATGGTGTAGAGACACCGGAGCGAGAGTACAGATACTTGTTAGAGAATAAGGGCACTGAGCATGACCACCTCGAGTAGACATAAGAAAGTCTACCTTCTTGTCGATGACTGACTCGATGCTATAGTGTTTGGTTCTTTGACCTGAGGTGCATCGGCAGTTTACCTTGAGGGTGTTATAGTTTGACTACACCATGACTCGATCTCCTAGCCATTCGAAACCCTGAGGTGTATGTTGGCTATAGCATGTTCATTGTAGGAATTGGATTGCACCAAGATGGAATCTATCTACCTCGGTGGATGAGGAGCAGCCCTATGATGATCATGAGAATCAAGTCCATAAGCTCATGGCCATGGTGGAGAGTGTGAAATAATAGAAAGAGTTTCTATTAAGATTTTCACATCGGACTTGAATCGAATGATTAAATCATATGATAGATATTAGGGTTTGATGAGTTCACCTTAACCCTAATCTGATTGGGGCTCAAGATAGAAGAACTTAATCACACAAGTAGCTGCACCGAGAGGTTTATTTTTAGTTTTGATGGGTTGCCACCATATGCTGCTAGGTGTCACTGGTGGATTTTGGGAGCAACTAGAATGATTTTGATGATCAATCATTCTAATTGTTTGAATCAGAAAAGTTCTGATCCATCGAAAAAAGTTTTGATGTTATCGATGATGGAGATCATGACATATCCCATTACCATACAGAACTAAACCTAATTGGATCACATAAATAAGGGTTTGGATCTAGATATCATCAGTTGGACTAATCCAGTTCAATTGATTTGAATAAGATTCAATTAGGTTCAAGGAAATCATGCTAGCACATGATTGAGCCTAACATTCTCTTTTTTCTATCTTAAAAGTTGTCTCGACTAAGTCAAATGAGTTTGTGCTCACTCAGATACCTTTACCTAGTTTGACTGCAGCTTGTCCAAGTCAAAAAGGGGTTGTCTTAGTTTATGAGATAAATTTGAGATAACACCTACTATTTTTTGTCACCTACTAATTCTTATACTTTGACTTGGTCAAACATTGACCTTTGACCCTTGAACATTTGCCCATGTGTCACGCACTTATTGGAGAGCAGATAGGGGCTTGTCCCCTCTCTAGAAATTAGAAAGAAAGGGGCGCATGCCTAGGATGGCGTGCGCCCAAGGATTGGGATGTTGGAGTTCCATACAGATGGGACTCCAGGTTGCTTGTTGGATTCAAACTAGGTGACCCTCACCTATAAACTTTGATCAATCTTAGGCACCACCTTAGGATGAATCCGTGGGTCTCTCATCCCACCAATCAAATTTAGATCTGATTGAATGAAGCAACGTGATTGGCCAGGGTGATGCAGCACTACATGGCGTAGTAGAGTCTATAAATAGACCCTGTCTGCGCCCACTTTTCAGAACTCCTCTTCCAAGCCATGCCCCAAGGCTGCTCCTCTCCCTTCTCTATGCCACCATCTGGCCCTCTTCCTCCTCTCCACGCCTATGTAAGTTGGGTCTTCAGATTAATGCGAGTCAAGTAAGGAAAGGCTGACGAAAAAGGAAGAAGGCAGCACTGCTGTAGAGATGACGGGTGATCTTTAGAAGGTGTTTTGAAGATCCTCCAAATCAGATCTAGATCTGAATTTTGGAGAAAAAAAGAGGAGAAGATCTCTAGATCCAGTTTGAGTGGATACTGGTAGAGGCCAGGTGCTTGCGTGGCTAGATCCAGAACCTCAGAGCTTCCGCAGGATCATCAACGGGTAATCAGATTACCCAAGATCAAGGTAAAAATTAATTCAAAATTAATTTAGTTTATTTTTTTAACTATTAGTTTATAAATTAGATCTAAAAAAGTATCAGATCTAATCTAAATCTAAGAAGAAATTTTTGAAATATGCCTCTCGATCCAATCAGATCTGAACGAACCTAACCCAGGAAATCAGGATTTCTCTTCAACTGGTATCAGAGCCAGGTTCTTATAATTTTTTTTTAGATCTGATTTAATTTGATTAATTAATAATTTTAGATATCACATGAGATATGATTAAATCTAAAATTAAAAAATTAAAAAATTAAAATAAATTAATTTAGATCTAATATGTATGAGATACATAACTAGACTAGGAATAGAATTGTTCTATGTGTAGTCTAGTTTGATCACTATTTTTGTTTGATTAAAAGTAATTTTAAGATCTATTTATTTTTTATTTTCTGATATTATAAATTATAATCAGATCTAAAAATAGAAAATAAAATAAAATTAATTATTCATATGAGATATGATAGTTGCATGTTTAGACTAGTTGTAGAATAGTTCTATAAATAGGTCTAGATTAAATTTTATTTGATATGATCGAATTTAAATTTAATTTTTTAGATGATTATGAGATAATTTAGATCTAAAAAATATGCATGCATGATATATGTGATATATACAAAATATATTTTAATTAGATCTAATTTTTATATGAGATATATGCTTAGATCTAATTTATTTTTGTAGATTAGTTGTATTTCTGATTAAGACATTCTCCTTGGCCATCCGGTCATAAGAATAAAGTAGGACTTAAAGACCCTCTTCTCTCATTCGATGGGGTGTTCTTATGATGTGTAGAGGTGCTGCGCATTCATCCTTAATCAAAAATTGAAAAACTTACTTTCTGTAAAACCCTAGATCCTGAAACCCTAGGATCTTTTTTACATGTTTTGTTTAAGAACCTTGACTTAATTAAAAATTAAGTTTATGAAATATCAGTTAGGTCTAAAATTGAGAATTTCAGATCTAAGACACATTCATAAATTTGGGTTCAGGCTTGGGTAGCTCAATTAGGTCTAGCGGTTGATCAAACCGAATCAAGAGTTGGTTAGATGGGATCAACACTGCTTAAATTGACCAGCCTAATAGGATTAAGTCTGGGTCAAGATCGAGTCACGTGAGTGATCGATCAAGTTAAGACCAAATTAGGCTCAGAGGTTAGAGTTTGGATTGTAGGCTAACTCGATTGGTTCTATCTCAATAATTTGGTGTCTAAGGTAAGTCTGGCAGATACGATCGACTGATTTTTAATTGGGAGCTACTCGACTCGTGCATTCTTATCGAGTTAATGGTATATCCCTTCCACCGGTCTTACTTACCTGGCCATGTTTGTTGACTCAGTTCTAATCTGAGATGGTCAATAATCTGAGCTAACCCATGCCACTAGGTTAGTCATAATAGTTATGACTATGTCAAGTCTAGTTTAATGAGACCTAAATCAAATCTCCCTAAGAAAAGATTAAGTTTAAGGTCTTCCACCATTGTAGATGTGCGGGTCCTTCCCGAGGTTGATTGTTCTTGATTGGTTACGATGGCTCAGTTGCACCAAAAAGATGCAACTATGTCTATTAGGCATTGGCTGCTACAGACTGGAGGATGAATTGGACTCAATATTTTAGATACGGTGAGAGACCCAATTAGAAATCCAATCTATGCAAATGGTTGTTCTGACTTAACTAAGGAGTGGATCAATATTCTGGACACGGTGAGATTCATGAATTAGAGACCAAGTTTGGGTGCATCATGATTAAAAAATCATTGAACAAGAGTTGTTCACTCATTGGCTAACCCATCACCAATAACTGTTAGGTAAGGTGATGATTTAGTTGGTGGGACCGCACCATCCACTAGAAATCAGTAATCATGGAGATTTTTGCATCCCTACAAAGGGAGTGTAGAGATCCGAGAAAATAGTGAAAGCTAATTTATTTTAAAATAAAATTTCTAAACAAATTAGTTAAGTCTTAATTATAATATCTAACTAGAAACTTTGACTCTCTACTGGAAGATGTTTGCATCCAACCCACTAGCACGAATCCTGGACACACATAGACTGACCGGACCAAATTACAAGAATTGGATCCAAAACTTCAAAATTATTTTGGGTTCCGAGAAGTTAACTCATGTATTGGACCAGGACCCTCCCACCTTACCAGCTCGTTCATCCGCTGAACAGAGAGCATCTCTAGATAAGTGGACTGATGAAGATAATAAGGCCAGATACTATATGTTGGACTTGATGTCTGATGAGCTTCAGTGCCAACATGAAGATATCAGGACTGCTCTCCAAATGTTGGCTCACCTATAGGAGATGTTTGGTGAACAGAGTCGCACAGCCAAGTATCAAGTCATGACTATTCAAGGCTAAGATGCGCGATGAGCAATCAGTTCAAGATCATTGTTTGATGATGATCAAGGACTTGGAAGAGCTTGAGAAGCTTGGAGTGAGGTTAGACTTGGATCTATAGAATGATATAATTCTGCAATCCTTGACTGATGCGTATGGATAGTTCATCATGAACTACCATATGCATAAACTTCAAAACTCCTTGGCCGAACTTATGAACATGCTGGTTACCACTGAGCTTTCCATGAAAGATTCTAAAGGCTCAGTGCTTGCTATGGAATGGACTTCTTCTAAGAGAAAGTCTTTTGGAAAGAAGAAGAAATCTGTGAAAAAGCAGAAGGTGGAAGGAGGAAAGAAGAAAAAGGCAGAGCCAAAGAAGAAGGCCGCTGACAAAGAAAAGTATTTTCATTGCAACAATGATGGCCACTGGAAGCGGAACTGCCCTACTTACCTAACCACCCTAAAGAAGAAGGAGGCAGGTCCTTCTGGAGGTATGCTCGTTATTGAGTCTAACCTTTCGGTTTCTTCTGCATCCAGTTGGGTGCTTGACTCTGGTCCTAGTGCTCACTTGTGCACTTCTATGCAGGATCTTGAGGATAGCAGGAGGCTGAGGGATGGTGAGATGATCCTATGCGTTGAAAATGGAGCAAGGGTTGCTGCCATGGCTGTGGGAACATACCCTCTTCGACTACCATCTGGTTTAGACTTAGTATTAAAAGATCATTATTACGTGCCTGCAGCAAGCAGAAATTTGATTTCTATTTCTTGCCTTGTAGTAGAAGGCTATGTAATTAGTATTCTTAAGGACCATTGTAATATTCTTTATGAAAGAAATAAAATTGCAAGTGGTTTCCATATTAACGATCTTTATCAGTTACATGTTGATATATCTATTTTTAATTTTGAGCAAAATGTGAATGCCATAAAATCAAAACAATGTAGGGATAGTCCAAATGATAGATATCTATGGCACCTATGATTAGGTCATATAGTAGAAGATAGGATTAACAAATTAGAGAAAACTAGGCTATTAAGTCCATTGACTTTTGAGTCATATCCAATTTGTGAATCCTATCTTCATGGCAAAATGACCAAGCTTCCTTTTGTAGGACATGGGGAAAGAGCCACAGATCTTCTTGCCCTAGTACATACAGATGTGTGCGGCCCATTTGATGTGCCGGCTAGAGGCAACTTAGTCTACTTCATAACCTTTACCGATGATTTATCTAGGTATGGTTATGTGTATCTTATGAGACACAAGTCTGAAGCTTTTGAAAAGTTCAAAGAATTCAGACATGAAGTAGAAAAATAAATTGGAAAATCTATTAAGGTTCTTCGATCAGATCGAGAAGGTGAATACCTTAGTCGGGAATTCCTGGACTATCTTAAGAAAAATGGCATAATCTCTCAATGGACTCCACCAGGAACACCTCAACTCAATAGGGTTTCAGAATGGAGGAACCGGACCCTATTAGATATGGTCCGATCCATGATGAGCTTCACAGACCTCCCTGATTTTTCTTTGGGGATACTGTTTGTTAACTACAATATACTTACTAAATAGGATTCCTTCTAAAATCGTTCCTACCACACCGTATGAGATATGGCATGGTAAGAAACCAAGTCTGAGTCATCTCAGAATTTGGGGATTGTCTGGCTCATGTCAAAAGACAACAAGCGGACAAGTTAGACTTTAGGTCCTTTAGAGCTCGATTCATAGGATATCCTAAAGAGTCATTAGGATATTATTTCTACATTTCAGAAGATCATAATATGATTGTGAGTCGACATGCCATCTTTCTTGAAAAATAGTTTATTCAAGATAGCAGCATTGGAAAGTAGATCAAGCTCAATGAGAAAGTCTCACAAGAGCAATGAGCTAAGGACCAAATGGAACCAAATCAGGTTAAGCCAATCCATACACTACCTCCTCCACCTCGTAGATCGAAAAGGATTTTCCATCCCCCTGAAAGGTACTTAGGTACTATTTCAGAGGATGTAGAGGAAATGTTCCTCATAGATAATGGGGTTCATGATGATGATCCCAAAACCTATAACGAGATGATATCAGATATCAACTCCGAGAAATGGTTAGAGGCAATGAAGTCAGAAATTGACTCGATGCACTCAAACCAAGTCTGGACCTTGGTAGATCCACCAGAAGGTATAGTACCTATTGGGTGTAAATAGATCTTCAAGAGAAAGATTGGTGTAGATGGAAATGTGGAGACATTCAAGGCTAGATTAGTGGCAAAAGATTATAGTCAACGCGAAGGCATTGACTATCAGGATACCTTTTCGTCAGTAGCTATGCTAAAATCCATCCGCACATTGCTTGCTATTGCAGCCTATTTTGATTATGAAATATGGCAAATGGACGTGAAAATGGCGTTCTTAAATGGATATCTTGAGGAAGATATCTATATGGAACAGCCGCTAGGTTTCACATCCAGTGATGATGATCACAAGGTTTGCAAGCTGCAAAGGTCCATATATGGACTTAAGCAAGCATCTCGAAGCTGGAATACTCATTTTAATGATGTGATCAAATTATTTGATTTCATCAAGAATGAGGAGGAGCCATGTGTCTTTAAAAAGATTAGTGGGAGCACTGTTATCTTCCTCGTATTGTACGTGGATGACATCCTCCTTATTGGGAATGATATTCCCATGTTGACCATAGTTAAAATATGGTTATCTAAAGAATTCTCCATGAAAGACCTAGGAGAAGCATCCTTTATTCTAGGAATTAAGATCTATAGAGATAGACCGAATAGGATGCTAGGACTTTCACAGAAGATGTACATAGAGGAAGTACTAAAGAGGTTTAGTATGGAAAACTCTAAGAGGGGTTTAGTACCCTTCAGACATGGCATTCATCTTTCCAAGAAGATGTGCCCTAGCACACCTGAGGAAATAGAATGCATGAGCAAGATCCCTTATGCTTCAGCAATAGGGAGCCTCATGTATGCCATGTTATGTACACGACCTGATATAGCCCATGCCGTGAGTGTCACGAGCAGATATCAGTCGAATCCAAGTGAAGAACACTGGACTTCTGTGAAATGTATCCTTAAGTACTTGAGAAGAACTAAAGATATGTTACTGGTCTTTGGTAATGAAGAACTCCAAGTCTAGGGGTATACAGATTCGAACTTTATGTCTGATGTAGATGATCGAAAGTCGACATCTGAAAGTCTATTTGTGTGCAATGGTGGAGCTATCAGTTGGAAAAGTTCCAAATAGATAGTGATAGCAGATTCCACCATGGAAGCAGAATATATCGCTACGTCAGAAGCTACGAAGGAGGTATTCTGGAATAAAAAGTCTACCACAGAGATCGGAGTGATGCCATCAGATGCCATTTCTCTGTACTGCGACAATAATGGCACCATAGCCCTTGCTAAGGAGCCAAGTTCTCATCAGAAATCCAAGCACATCGAGCGGTGATACCACCTCATCCGCGATTACCTTGAGAAGGGTTACGTCGAGGTCAAGAGAGTTGACTCTGCAGACAATGCGGCGGACTCGCTTATAAAGCCATTGGGCCAGTAGAAGATCGAAGCCCACCTTGAGAAGATGAAACTTAGATTTATAGCCAATTGACTTTAGGTCAAGTGGGAGTTTGTTAGATATGAGTGCCCTAGAAACCAGAATTGGTTGACACTTGTAATACACTTCTAAGGGCAAAATTATAATTTTGACTATTAATAATAAAATAGGTTATTTTCTATCACATAAGTGTATTTAGTATCTGCGATACATCCTTTGAGTTAATGGTAATGATAATTCTTATTTTCAAGAGTTGAAAATTTAAGACAAGAATTTTCATTATTAAGTCATAAAATGCTCCTGATCGTAGGATCATCATGAGGATGATGATTGATCTGGAAGGTTAGTGTACAATTGCTTTTTTATAGTAGATGAGTCTTAAGTCTATGGTGTAGAAACATCGAAGCGAGAGTATAAGTACTCGTTAGAGAATGAGGGCACTGAGCGTGACCACCTCGAGTAGTCATAAGGAAGTCTACCTTCTCGTTGATGACTGACTCGTGCTGCAGTGGTGTGTCTAGTTCTTTGACCTGAGGTGCATCGATAGTTCACCTTGAGGGTGTTATAGTTTGACTACACCATGACTCGGTCTCCTAGCCATTCGAAATCCTGAGGTGTATGTTGGCTATAGCATGTTCATTATAGGAATTGGATTGCACCAAGATGGAATCTATCTACCTCGGTGGATGAGGAGCAGCCCTATGATGATCATGAGAATCAAGTCCATAAGCCCATGGCCATGGCAGAGAGTGTAAAATAATAGAAAGAGTTTCTATTAAGATTTTCACATCAGAGTTGAATCGAATGATTAAATCATATGATAGATATTAGGGTTTGACGAGTTTACCTTAACCCTAATCTGATCAGGGCTCAAGATAGAAGAACTTAATCACACAAGTAGCTGCACCTAGAGGTTCGTTTTCAATTTTGATGGGTTGCCACCATATGCTGCTAGGTGTCACTGGTGGATTTTGGGAGCAACTAGAATGATTTTGATGATCAATCATTCTAGTTGTCTGAATCAGAGAAGTTCTGATCCATCGAAAGAAGTTTCGATGTTGTCGATGATGGAGATCATGACATATCCCATTACCATATAGAACTGAATCTAATTGGTTCACACAAACAAGGGTTTGGATCTGGATATCATTAATTGGACTAATCCAGTTGAATTGATTTGAATAAGATTCAATTAGGTTCAAGGAAATCGTGCTAGCACACGATTGAGCCTAACATTCTCTTTTTTCTATTTTAAAAGTTGTCTTGACTGAGCCAAATGAGTTTGTGCTCACTCAGGTACCTTTACCTGGTTTGATTGGAGCTTGTCCAAGTCAAAAAGGGGTTGTCTTAATTTATGAGATATATTTGAGATAACACCTATCATTTTTCGTCACCTACTAATTCTTGTACTTTGACTTGGTCAAACGTTGATCTTTGACCCTTGGACATCTATCCATGTGTCGCACACTTATTGGAGAGTAGATAGGGGCTTGTCCCCTCTCTAGAAATTGGTAAGAAAGGGGCGCACGATTGGGATGCTGGAGTCCCATACAGATGGGACTCCCGGTTGCTTGTTGGATTCAAACTAGGTGACCCTCATCCATAGACTTTGACCAGTCTTAGGTGCCACCTTAGGATGAATCCGTGGGTCTCTCATCCCACCAATCAGATTTAGATCTGATTGAATGAAGCAACGTGATTGGCCGGGGTGATGCAGCACTGCATGGCATAGCAGAGTCTATAAATAGACCCTATCTGCACCCACTTTTCAGAACTCCTCTTCCAAGGCACGCCCCAAGGCTGCCCCTCTCCCTTCTCCATGCCACCATCTGGCCCTCTCCCTCCTCTCCACATCCAAGTAAGTTAGGTCTTCAGATTAGTGCGAGTCAAGCAAGGAAAGGCTGACGAAAAAAGAAGAAGGCAGCACAGCTGCAGAGACGATGGGTGATCTTTAGAAGGTATTTTGAAGATCCTCCAAATCATATCTAGATCTGATTTTTGGAGAAAAGAAAGAGAAGGAGAAGATCTCCAGATCTAGCCTGAGTGGATATCGGTAGAGGTCAGGTGCTTGCATGGCTAGATTTAGAACCTCAGAGCTTCCGTAGGATCATCAATGGATAATCAGATTACCCAAGATCAAGGTAAAAATTAATTCAAAATTAATTTAGTTTATTTTTTTAACAATTAGTTTATAAATCAGATCTGAAAAAGTGTCAGATCTGATCTAGATCTGAGAGAAAATTTTTGAAATATCCCTCTCGATCCAATCAGATCTGAACAAATCTGATCCAAAAAATCAAGATTTTTCTTCACTTTGGACAGGCTTTGTTCAACTTGAAGTCTATACAAATCCTCCACTTGTTATTTACCTTTTTGACAAGGACCACGTTTGAGATCCAGGTCGAATAACTAACTTCTCAGATGAATCAAGCTTTGAGGAGCTTGTTTACTTCTTCTGCGATCATTTTCTGCCTCTCTGAGGCATGGTTGCGCATTTTCTCTTTTATCGGCCGATACTTCAGATCAACTGCCAGCCGATGTTCCATAACTTTGGCATCAATTTTTGGCATATCCACTGGGCCTAGGCGAAGATGTCCGTATTCTTTCTGAGGAAGGTGACAAGTTGCTCCCAAACCTCGTCCCCCAAGTTGGAGTTGATTTGTACAGTGTGCTCCGCATTCCCGTCGTTCAAGGGCATAGATACGAGATCCTCCATAAGCTCGCCCCGCTCCTCGGTGAGGTCGTCGCAGACATCCAGTCCATCAATAGGATAAGGGTCAGACTTTCTTCCTTATGTAGGGCGATTGAGTAGCAGTGCCTTGCCAGAGTTTGATCTCCTCTGACCTCTCCGATCCCGTGACTCGTTGGAAACTTTATCTTCAAATAATAAGTTGACACCACTGCCTGAAGTGCATTTAAATCAGGTTGGTCGAGAATAGCATTATAGACAGATGGAGTCCTTATGACTAAAAAATCGACCTATATCTTAGCCAGCTTCAAGTGTTGCCCTGCAGTCACAGCTAAAGTTATTATGCCTTCGATTGGTATGGCATCATCAGTGAAGCCTATCAATGGGGAGTTCATAGGCCCCAAGTGGCTATTGAGTAAGGATATTTTTGAGAAAGCATCATAAAATAATACATCGATCAAGCTTTCATTATCTATCAAAATGCGGCGTACATCATAGTCGGCAATGTTTAAAGAGATTACAACCGCATCATTGTGCAGAAACTGAAATCCTTGGGAATTTGCCTCAGTGAAGATTATGGGTTCCTCAGTCCTCCATCTCTTCACTAATTCCTTAGATCTGTCGGCCACTTCTCACCGAAGTCCTCCCAAGATAGTGTTGATGATGTCGAGAGACGGTCGATCTCCTTGCTGATCCTCTTTAGGCTGCGGCAGTGCCCTCGACCGTTCTTCCCACCTTTTAGGCCATCGCCGTAGGAATCAACCAAGTCTGCCTCGCCTGATGAGCTCCTCGATTTCATCCTGGAGTTGGATATACTCCTTAGTGTTGTGACCGTGGTCATGATGATAAAGACAGAACTTGTTAGGATTGCACTTGCTAGGGTGAGCATGCTTCCTTTTTGGTCTTGGCAGTTGCTCCCTGATTTTCATCAGCACTTGAGTTTTTGGAGCATTGAGAGGGGTGTAGTTATGAAATTTTCGAAGGGGAGAACCCCGCCGCACCCTTCTATTGGGGCTTCCATGCCTCCAAGCCCGAGGAGGAGTTCAGGCTTGCTTGCGCTCAGAGGGAGTTCGGGAGCGCGGTCGAGCTTCACTCAGCTTTTCTTCCTCAGTGGGCCTGCCCGACTCATCGATTCGCCGCTCTCCAATGGCTTCATTGTCCCTAGCCTCGAACGCCTCTTCAGCTCAGGCAAAACCTTCAGCCCAAATTAGCATATTGGTAAAGTCCCTAGGGTTCTTCTTTTCTAGAAAGAATAGCACATCATTCTTCTGAAGACTGCCCTTGAGTGTGGCCATTGCAACTGACTGGTCCAAGGTTCAGACCTCCAATGCAGTTGCATTAAATCATGTGACATAAGCTCGAATGGATTTTCTCTTCTTTTACCTGATGTTCATCAGAAAATTTGAACCTCGATGAGGATGTCGGCTACTAACGAAATGAGCTGCAAACTGATGGTTCATCTGATCGAAGAAAAAGATGGTACCCGACTTGAGCCAGCATATCGGCAAAGTTCCTGAAGTACTTTTTTTCCAGGGAGAATAGCAAATCATTCTTCTGAAGACCGCCCTTGAGTGCAGCCATTGCAACTGACTAGTCCAAGGTTCGAATCTCCAATGCAGCTGCATTAAATTGGATGACATAAGCCCGAATGGATTCCTCCTTTTTTTGCTTGATGTTCATCAGAGAATCCAAACCTCAGCGAGGATGTCGGCTACTAATGAAATAAGTCGCAAACTAATGGCTCATCTAATCAAAGAAAAAGATGGTACCCAGCCTAAGGGCTAAGTACCAATTCCTGACTGCTCTCTTGAGGGTGGACGGGAAAGTCCGGCACAAAATGATGTATGGCATGCCGTGGAGTAGCATCATCATTCGGAAGGCCTCTAAGTGATCGATCGGATTGGTGATCCCATCAAAACTCTCAAATTAAGGGAGCTCAAAGTTCGACGGGATTGTTCCTGCATAATCATCTGGGAAATAGGAGGGTCAGTGCGAATATCGTTACCATGGGTGGAGGGAGCATGATGGAGTTCTTCAATTCATCGGCTCATTTCTTGGAGCTTTTGATCAAAGAGATCTTCACGATCGTTGATCTTTAGGGTTTTTTGGTCGAGTGGGTGTGAAGCCTCCCCTTAGGTCGAGTCATGGCCCAAGCAAGGGTCCTCCATCCTCTGCTTCTCCTTTTCAGAGATCAGTTGTCAGGCAGCTCAAGCCCGTCGTCTTAAGATCGGATCATGGGGCTCCAAAGAGGCCTGCTCCGATCGAATTGGTGCTGGGGACTGCCGACACATGGCCTGCACTACCTCCGTAAGATCGAGAATCTGCTGAACTAGTAGGTTGAACTGCTTCATATCCACCATGGCTGCAGGCGGAGCCTGAGTTGTCGGAGCTATAGCGGGAGCAGATGGATCTGGATGGGACCTATCTGCAGAGGCCGTTGATCGTCGGGTCAAAGCTTTCCTGGGAGGCATTCTTTCTTGAAGAAGAACTCTAGAGAGGAAGAGGAGAGATCACTATCGAGCACTCCTTTTAAAATAAGGGAACCTCAGGAATAGAGGGCCCCTTCCTCTAGCGCCAATTCTATTGGTGTAGAATCTGATTGTCGTCGGATCGAGCTGGAGTCGAGGAAGAAGAGGTCGCCGCTGGTGACCTACAAAATAAAGTCCCATCCGGAGTCAGTGGTGGTGGCTCCAGCAGGACCCTCCAATGATCAAATCAGCTCTTCTAGCCAACAAAAGTGGAGTGCTCAGACAAGAGTTTGGTAGAGTTTTGGGAAGGAGAAGAGAGCTTAGGAAAAACGTATCTGGAGGATCCCTTTTTATAGATAGAGCTTATCGTAACCGTCTAGTAGTGGGCCGCTCAGGGCCACATGGAGTTTGTTACGATCATTATTGTGATGTGGTCATTCGATAGTGGATCATTCGGGGCCACATGGAGTTTGTTATGGAGAGTGGTGTCCGTTGCCATGAAGTGGCTATTCATTGAGATTTAATAGTCAAAGTTCGAAGGAAGCAGGCATTGGTTGGTGAAGAGTTTTGACATACATCAATTTAAGAAGAGTTCGGACTCCTAAAGGAAAGATGACTAGAGGGGATCATCCGAGAGGAATGCTAGTTGAAATCCAGAAAAAATACACTGGAGGAATCCGGATGGAGCTTGACTGATGGAGAAGTCCAGGAGGACTCCGACTTGTGAAGAAGTTCGACCGAAGGAGAAGTCCAAAAGGAGTTTGACTTTTGGAGGGATTCGGAAGGAGTTCGGCTCCTAAAGAAATCGACTGAAGGAGGGATCCGAAAGGAGTTCGGCTCCTATAGAAATTTGATTGAAGGAGGGATCCAAAAGGAGTTCGGCTCTTGTAGAAATCCGACTGAAGGAGAGATTTAGAAGGAGTTTGGCTCCTGTAGAAATCTGACTGAAGGAGGGATCAGATGGAGTTTGGCTCCTGTAGAAATCCGACTAAAGGAGGAGTCCGAAAGAAGTTCGGCTCCTGTAGAAATTCAGCTGAAGGAGCAGTTCGAAAGGAGTTTGATTGGTGGAGAAGTTTGGCTGAAGGAGAAGTCCAGAAGGAGTTTGGCACTTGGAGGGATTCAGAAGGAGTTCGGCTTCTAGAGTTAACCAACTGAAGGAGAGATCTAGAAGGAGTTTGGCTCCTATAGAAATTTGACTGAAGGAGGGATTCGAAAGGAGTTCGGCTCCTGTAGATATCCGACTGAAGGAGATATCTGAAAGAAGTTTAGCTCCTATAGAAATCTAATTGAAGGAGGGATCCGAAAGGAGTTTGGCTCCTATAGAAATCCGACTGAAGGAGGAGTCCAAAAGGAGTTTGGCTGCTATAGAAATCCATCTGAAGAAGGAGTTCAAAAGGAGTTTGACTGGTGGAGAAGTTCGATCGAAGAAGAAGTTTGAAAGGAGTTCAGCTCCTGGAGGGATTCGAAAGGAGTTCGGCTCTTGGAGTTAACCGGCTGAATGAGAGATCCAGAAGAAGTTTGGCTCCTAGAGTTAATCGGCTGAAGAAGAGATCCAAAAGAAATTCGACTCTTACAGAAATTCGATTGAAGGAAAAATTTGGAAGGAGTTCGACTACTGAAGAAGTTCGATTGCTGGAGGAGTTCGGCTACTGATAAGTACCATAAATTCACTAATAAAAGTATTAATTTATCAATCAATTTATATTAATTTTTAAGAATTAATAATCAATTTATATATAATTTTTAAGAAATTCATATTTTTTTAATTAAAAAATTAATTAAAAAATAATAAAAAATAAAAAATAAAATTTTATTATCAATAGAAAAAGATTATTTTTTTGATCACAATGAAATAAATTTGAAGTAAAATAGAGCTAAAATTAAGAAGATATGGATTTTTAAAGATAAAAGAAAAAATATTTAAATAAAAAAAGAAAATAGCTCAGCCGGCTCCGTAAGCCAAGCCAAGTCGTCAAAGCCGACTCAGCCGTAGAAGCCACCAGTCGGTCCATGATCCAAGCGTGGACCACCAGCTCAACAGAAACCGATGAATAACAGCGCGACACATGGCAGACCTAGACCCTTAAAGGGTCTACAGAAATCTATCGTGACTCATAGGATATTTTGGACTTTTCACTCGGCAACAGGAGGTGCTGATTGGCTATGGTGTATGGTGAAGCTGGTCCATGCAGTCCATGGGAACAGTAATTGCATGATCGGATGGCTGTGGTTGATTGCGGTCAAGATCGGACGGCGATGGTTATTTCCTGGTTTGATTCGAATTTTATCACCGATCTGGCGCGATCCGATGGCCAAAAAATTAGTCGATGAGGATCCAATGGTCTAGGAAGCTCCCAACTTGATTAAAATATTAGAACTTGGTCCGGCAGCCAGATTTCCTCCATCAACGTGAGATCGAACGATCAGAATTTAATCCGACCTGATTTGGACTGATACACATCCGATTTTGATGATTTTTGGATCGTTAGATTTCTATCAATGTTCAGATTTCATCCAGAGCAATAGAATTTATCCAAGACTCTTTTTAATTTGATTTTCACTCAAATTTTTTCATATTTTGATGATCAAAGAGCTCCTTAGTCCCACATTGCCCAGAAGAAAATTCTCCAACCCTCCTAGCTCTATAAAAAGGATCCCAAGCCTCTAGAAATTGATATCTCCAGTCAAGGTGAAGCTTTGGTATAGGATGAAGCCAAGCTATGGGTCAATGGTTGCTTCAAAGCAACGAATGCCGAGAAGAAGAGTTGGGCTTCTACACCATCTTTCCTCCCTTGCCGATCCAAGATCAGAGATCAAGCTATTTTATTTTATTTTATTTAATATATTTAAATTCTAAAATTTTAATTAATAAAAATTTTATTATTGCACTTTAATTCTAACTTTTTATTTTTATTATAATTTAATTTTTATATTTTAATTATTATTTTTTTATTTTTCTGCAAGTAGATGCTAAGATCTAACTAGTAGATCTTAGTACCAAGTTTACTTTTCTGCATAATTTAATTTTCACTTCGCAATTCTAATTTCTGACTTCAAATTCTATTTCTAAATCTTTTTTTTTTCTTTTAAGAAAATCAAAGACTTCAAATCTAAAAACATGACCTTCTTTATGGATTCAACCTAACTCACTGCTATCTACGCATTTTTAATTATTCTAAGAAGTCGGATTAAACTGATAAACACGGTGTCTTAACGATAACATCGCGTTTCTATCAAATTTTTGGCACCATTGCTAAGGATTATTTTTTATTTTTTATTTTAATTTCTTTGATTTATTAAAAATAATTTTGACTAACGCACCAAGTTTTTGGCGCCATTGCCGAGGAAGGCACGGACATTAAATTTTTGGTCTCTTTGATTTTTCTATAAATAAATTATAAATAAAATTTTTATTTTCTTATAAATATTGCTTGCTAATTTTTTTTATTATTTTGTAGAAAAAATATTAAAGAATAAAAAGAATCAAGAGTTTTGCTTAGTGAGATCAATCCTAATCCTAGTTTTCTTTTCTTTTTATTTTATTTATTTATTTATTTTATTTTTAAATTAATTTTAAAAAATATTCATTTAAATCTAATTAAAAATCTCATGATAAGATTAGAAATCCTAACTGCTTCGAGCATGCATCATATTATTTTTATTTTTATTTTTATTTTTTTTGGTTATTGCTGGAGGCAAGGTAAGTCTTTCAGAATTCAATTAGTTGCATGCATCTAGTTTAAATTGCATAGAACTCTTTGATTGAATTTTTTTTTTTTTGTGTGTGCATATTCCTATTAAACTAAATTAAGGGCACAATCCAATTAAACAAGATAAGGTGAAAATTTGACCATCCTTCCTTGACCCACAAACAACCAACCAATATCCAGCATTGACCTAAGCCTTTAATTTTAAAATCAATTAGACATCAGCCCTAGGAACTTATGCTCAATAGGACAAGAAACTCTAAGAGTTGAACCAGATTAGGGTTAGTCAATTTGACTGGTGTCTAAGAAAGTGGTTCAGGAATGACTGAGCCCGAAAAAAGATGGTTTCTAATTGGTTCCGTTAGCTAATCTGGCCAAGTACAATTGGTGTCTAAGACAAGCAATGGGGGGACTCTCATCGACCTTATACTTACCTGGCTAGTTGATCGACTAATCCTACACTTGGAGGGCTTGGAGGTGACCTTGGCAGTTAGGAGCTATCTAGATCTAAGACAATCTTTAGTCAGGATTGATTGACCAACTTGATTGCTAACCAACATCAAACCTAATTAAACTTAATTCTTCTCTCTCTTCTTAGTTCTAGGACTCCTTAAGACCTTTTCTTTAGAACTCTTCTTTCTTTCTTCTTTTTTCTCCTCTAAAAATAAAATAAAATAAAATAAAAATTAAATTTAACCAACTAAAAAAATATTAAAAATGATAATTTAATTTAATTTAATTTAATTAATAAATAAAATAATTAATCTTTAATATAATAAAATAATAAAAAAATATAAAAAATTTTAAAAAAAATTTTTTGAACCACACATTAGGATTGCACTAGTGCATGCACGGTAGAAAATTGCTTTACCTGATCTAGTTGAACCCAACTATAAAATTAAAGGGCTGAATTGTATTAAATCTGATAATTAAATGACTGAAAATTTTAGAGAACCACCTAAGCAAATGAAGGAATACTTTATTCCTTCCATCTATAATCCATCGACTTGTATCCAATTACCTAAAATTCATGCTATCCACTATGAGATTAAGCCGACTACAATCCAGATGCTTCCATCTTTCTATGGGAACATCAATGAAGATCCTTGTAAACATCTGGATGAATTCTTAGAAATCTGCTCTACGGTGAGAATTCAAAATTTAACTAATGATGCCCTTAGACTAATTTTATTTTCCTTATCATTAAAAGACAAACCCAAGTACTGGCTCGGCATAATAGGAAGATCAATTAAAACTTGTGCTGACTTGCAAAGTGAATTTCTTAAAAAATTTTACCCGATAGGCCGAACCAATATTATGAGACAAGCTATCACTGGATTTGCTCAGCTTCCAAAGAAACAGATTCACGAGTCATGGGAGAGACTTAAGGAACTTCTTAGAAAATGCCCACACCATGGTCTGTCTAAATGGAAAATAGTTCAAACTTTCTATGAGGATTTAGGAGATCAATATAGATAGATGGTAGATGCATCCTGTGGAGGTGCATTCATGCACAATAGTAAGGATGAAGCCTATTTCTTATTTGAAATCTTGAGTGAAAACTCAATTAACCATGCTTCGTTATCTTTCTACCAAACCTGGGCAGGGATCCATGAATTTAAACATCTAGAATCTAGTCCTAAGACTGATTCAAATTTGATAAATAAAGTGGACTTTCTTGCTAAAAAATTAGATCAAATCCTAATCCTAGGTCAACAATCTCCTGCATAATTCACATCATCTTCTAATTATCAAGAGATTTGTTCAATGTATGCTAGCCCAACCCATCATGTGAGTGAATGTTCTATGACTGCACAATTTTCATCTTTTATCCAAGAACTAGTTCAAGCTGTTCAAGACTACTCCAAGCTGGTTAATGATCCATTTTCAAATTCATATAACTCTAGCTGGATAAACCATCCTAATCTTTCTTGAAAACCACAATAGACTTAGGCTCAGATCCAAACTCTATCAGTGCAAAATTACTAGAATAGGCCCCAATACCAAAACTATGCCTATAATAATGGTCAGTTTAGTCAGTTTACCCAGCCATTATGTAACAACCAGCTATCATACCCACCTCCTCAACAGACCAATCTAGTCGATGATAGATTTAACCAACTTCAATAATTGATTTTGACTCAACAGCAATCTATCGCCAAGCTAGAAGCTCAAATCGAACAACTAGTTGAGTCTAACACGAGGAAAAAACTA
Organism: Cocos nucifera; assembly: GCA_006176705.1. Classification (NCBI taxonomy): domain Eukaryota; kingdom Viridiplantae; phylum Streptophyta; class Magnoliopsida; order Arecales; family Arecaceae; genus Cocos; species Cocos nucifera. The sequence continues at coordinate 158,747 of QRFJ01003415.1, read as the reverse complement.
GATCAACTACCAAACCTACCAATTTCAAACAACCTACCTAATGTCCACCAATCACCTAGATTAAATTATCAATCTAATATTTCATCTAAGAATCTCCAATTTGAGAATGCCAAAGTAACTCTTGAACTTAAAAGCTATAGGATTCTTATGGATCCATATCAAGACTAGGTGAGAGAGGCTAGTACTGATGCTAACCAAAGTAAAAATTTAGAGGAACTGATTAGTACTGAGACTAACCACATAGAAGAACCTAAGCCAGAAATTAGTACTGATGCTACTTTCAGTTTAAATGAGATAGACAAAGGAGAAAAGAGAATAGATGATTTATCCAAGACTTATAAACCTAATGTCCTATTCCCTTCAACCCTAGAAGCTAGTTCTTCTTACAAGAATCAAGAGGCATGTAATGAAATGTCAATGGAGTTATTTAAACAAGATCATATTAATTTACCTTCAGAATTAAAACCATCTTTAATCACCATTCCAGCATCTATTGAACCAAACATAACTCCTAAAACTCCATTCATGAGCATTTTAGAAAAATAAATAGAAGAAATTCTTAATAAACATGGGTCTGACAATGGGATTAAAAATTATGTCCCCAAAATTAACAGTGAATATATCAATAATGGGACTATAAATCAACTTTTTGAGATTGACAATCCAAAACCATTAAAATTTGTCAATCCAATATTTGACATAGGATAGTAAGCTGCATTATGTCTGGCTGAAGACGATAAACTTAGCACTTATTGGGAGGTAACCCAATATTTAGTTTTCATCTAATTTATTTTTTTAATTTATTTTTTTAGGATAATTTGAATAAGTTGGAGGGAGAGCCCAAATTTTCAAAGGCATGTGTTGGACCAAAAATATGGTCAGGTATATTCTTTCATGTTCTTTATTATACTTTTTATTTTTTCTTCTCCATTGAGGACAATGTCGATTAAGTTGGGAGGGGAGAAAAATAAAAATTTTAAAATTTTAAGTCCTCAAAAAAGTTAGTATTTAGTATTTAGACATCTGATTATGCTTAAAAATTGAATTAAACTAAGCATTTTCAAAAAAAAATTGATGTATAGATCTATGAATTATTAAGATACCTTGTTTATTAGTTTAATCCAACTTCTTAAAATAATTAAAAATTTATAGATAGCAGTGAGTTAGGTCGAATCTACAGGGAAGGTAGTATTTTTAGATTTAAAATCTTTAATTTTACAAAAAAAAAGAAAAGAAAAGAGTTATGGGATCAAAAGTGAAGATAAAAAATAAAAAAATAAAAATTAAAAGGTGCAAAAATTTAAACTTAGTACTAAGATCTATTAGTTAGATCTTAGCATCTAATTGCAATAAAATAAAAAGTAATAATTAAAATATAAAAATTAAATTATAATAAAAATAAAGAGCATAAAATTAAAGAGCATAAAAATAAATATTGCATTAAAAAGTTCATAATTTAAATATATAAAATAAAAAAAAATAAAATAGGTTGATCTCTGATCTTGGATCGGCATTGATGGAAAGATGGTGTAGAAGCCTAGCTCTTCTTCTTGGCACCCATTGTTTTGAAGCAGTCATTGACCCATAGCCTGGCTTCACCTATACCAAAGCTTCACCTTAATCTAAGATGTTGATTTCTAGAGGCCTAGGGTCCTTTTTATAGAGCTAGGAGGGCTGGAAAGTTTTCTTTTGGGCAATGTGGGAGTAAGGAGCTCTTTGATCATCAAAATATGAAGAAATTTAAGTAAAAATTAAATTAAAAAGAGTCCTGGATGAATTTTATTGCTTTGGATAAAATTTGGCCATTGATAGAAATCTAACGATCCAAAAATCATCAAAATCGGATGTGTATCAGCCCAAATTAGGTTGGATTAAATTTTGGCCATCCGATCGCAAGTTGATGGAGGAAATCTAGTCATCGGACCGAGTTCTAATATTTAAATCAAGTTGGGAGCTTCCTGCACCGTTGGATCCTCATCGACTAATTTTTTGGCCATCGGATTGCGCCAGATCGATGATAAAATTTGAATCAGACCCAAAAATAACCACCACCATCCAATCTTGATCGCAATCAACCGCAGCCGTCCGATCACGCAATTACTGTTTTCATGGACTGCATGGACCGGCTTCACCATACACCATAGCCAATCAACACCTTCTGTTGCCAAGTGAAAAGTCCAAAATATCCTGTGAGTCACGATAGATTTCTGTAAACCCTTTAAGGATCTAGGTCCGCCACGTGTCGCGCTGTTATTCGTCGGTTTCTGCTGAACTGATGGTCCACGTCTAGATTGTGCACCAACTGATCGCTTCTATGGCTGAGTCGGCTTTGATGGCTTGGCTTGGCTTGGTGGCTTGGCTTGCGGAGCCGGCTGAGCCATTTTCCTTTTTTTATTTAAATTTTTTTTTTCTTTTATCTTTAAAAATTCATATCTTCTCCGTTTTAGCTTCATTTTACTTCAAATTTATTTTTTTGTGATCAAAAAAATAAGTTCTTTCTATTGATAATAAAATTTTATTTTTTAATTTTATTATTTTTTAATTAATTTTTTTAATTAATAAAAATATAATTTTTTTTAAAATTATATATAAATTGATCATTAATTCTTAAAAATTAATATAAATTGATTGATAAATTAATACATTTGTTGGTGAATTTATGGTACTTATCAGCTACTGAATAAGTTTGACCACTGGAGGAGTTCGACTACTGAATGTGTTTGACCGCTGGAGGAGATCGGGTGGGGCTCGGTCGCTGAAGGAAGAATTTTTGATTGAAGCTTTTCTATGATTACTGGTTGTGTTAGGCTAAGAATTAGGCCAAACTTCGATGAGATCGAGATTTATCTCCAATAGGTACTATACCTTCTGATGGATCTACCAAGGTCCGGACTTGGTTTGAGTGCATCGAATCAATTTCTGACTTCATTGCCTCTAACCATTTCTCGAAGTCGTTATCTGATATTGCCTCGTTATAGATTTTGGGATCATCAACATGAACTCCATTACCTATGAGGAACATTTTCTCTACTTTCTCTGAAATAGTACCTAAGTACCTCTTAAGGGGATGGAAAATCCTTTTCGATCTTCGAGGTAGAGGAGGTAGTGATTGTATTGGCTCAACCTGATTTGGTTCCAAAGGATCCTTAGCTCTTTACTCTTGGGAGACTTTCTCCTCTAGCTTGATCGGCCTTCCAATGCCGCCATCTTGAATAAACTTCTTTTCAAGAAAGATGGCATATCGACTCATAATCACATTGTGATCTTCTGGAATATAGAAATAATATCCTAATGACTCTTTATGTTATCCTATGAATCGAGCTCTAAAGGACCTATAGTCTAACTTGTCCACTTGTTGTCTTTTGACATGAGCCGGACAACCCTAAATTCTGAGATGACTCAGACTTAGTTTTTTACCATGCCATATCTCATACGGTGTGGTAGGAATGATTTTAGAAGAAACCCTATTTAGTAAATATATAGCAGTTAACAAACTATGTCCCCAAAAAAAATAAGGGAGGTCTGTAAAGCTCATCATAGATCGGACCATATCTAATAGGATCCGATTCCTCCATTCTGAAATTTTGTTGAGTTGAGGTGTTCCAGATGGAGTTCATTGAGAGACTATGCCATTCTGCTTGAGATAGTCCAAAAATTTTTGACTAAGGGATTCACCTCCTTGATCTGATCGAAGAACCTTAATGGGTTTTTAGTTTGCTTTTCTACTTCATGTATGAATTCTTTAAACTTTTCAAAGGCTTCAGACTTGTGTCTCATAAGATACACATACCCATACAGAGATAAATCATCGGTGAAGGTTATGAAGTAGACAAAATTGCCTCTAGTCGGCACATCAAATGGGCCGCACACATCAGTATGTACTAGGGCAAGTAAATCCGTGGCCCTTTCCCCATGTCCTACAAAAGGGAGTTTAGTCATTTTGCCATAAAGATATGATTCATAAATTGGATATGACTCGAAAGTCAATGGACTCAATAGCCCGATTTTCTCCAATTTGTTAACCCTATCTTTTGCTATATGACCAGCCTAAGGTGTCATAGATACCTATTGTTTGGACTATCCCTGGGTCATTTTGATTTTATGGCATTCATATTTTGCTCGATAATAAAAATGAATACATCAATATGTAACTGGTAAAGATCGTTAATAAGAAAACCACTTGCAATTTTATTTCTTTCATAAAGAATGTTACAATAGTCCTTAAGAAAACTAATTACATAGTCTTCTAGTGCTAAACATGAAACAAAAATCAAATTTCTGCTTGCTGCAGGCACATAATAACAATCCTTAAATACTAAATCTAAACCAGATGGTAGTCGAAGAGGGTAGGTTTCCACGGCCATAGCAGCAACCCTTGCTCCATTTCCAACACGTAGAATCATCTCACCATCCCTCAGTCTCCTGCTATCCTCAAGACCCTGCATGGAAGTGCACAAATGAGCAATAGAACCAGAGTCAAGCACCCAACTGGATGCAGAAAAAATCATAAGGTTAAATTCAATAACGAGCATATCTCCAGAAGGACTTGCCTCCTTATTCTTTAGGGTGGCCAGGTATGTAGGGCAGTTCCGCTTCCAGTGGCCGTTAGTATTGCAATGGAAACACTTTCCTTTGTCAGTGGCCTTCTTCTTCAGCTCTATCTTCTTTTTCTTTCCTCCTTCCACCTTCTGCATTTTCACAGACTTCTTTTTTTTAAAAGACTTTCTCTTGCAAGAAGTTCATTCCATAGCAAATACTGAGCCTTTAGAACCTTTCATTGAAAGCTCAGCAATAACCAGCATGTTCATAAGCTTGGCCAGAGTATTTTGAAGTTTATGCATATGGTAGTTCATGATGAACTACCCATATGTATCAGTCAAGGATTGTAGAATTATATCATTCTGTAGATCTAGGTCCAACTTCACTCTGAGCTTCTCAAGCTCTTCTAAGTTCTTGATCATCATCAGACAATGATCTTGGACTGACTACCCATCACGCATTTTAGTCTTGAATAGTCATTTAGTGATCTGATATTTGGCTACACAACTCTGATCACCAAACATCTCTTGCAATTGAGCCAACATTTGGTGGGCAGTCTTGATATCTTCATATTGATGCTGAAGCTCATTGACATCGAGCCCAACATGTAGTATCTGGTCTTGTTATCTTCGTCCGTCTACTTGTCAAGAGACGCTCTCTGTTTAGCGGATGGACGAGCTAGTAAGGTGGAAGGATCCTGGTCTAATATATGAGTTAACTTCTCGAAATCCAAAATAATTTTAAAATTTTGGATCCAATCCTTGTAATTGGGTTCGGTCAGTCTATGGGTGTCCAGGATATGGGCTAGTGGGTTGGATGCAGACATTTTGCTTTTTTTGTAGAGAGTCAAAGTTTTTAGTTAGATATTGTAATTAAGACGACCAATTTATTTAAGGGTTTAATTTTTAAACAAATTAGCTTCCACTATTTTCTCGGATCCCTACACTCCCTCTATAGAGATGCAAAAATCTTCACGATTATAGATTTCTAATGGATGGTGCAGTCCCACCAACTGACTCATCACCTCACCTAACAATTATTGATGATGGGTTAGCCAAAGAGTGGACAACTCTTATCCAATGATTCTCTAACCATGGTGCACCTAAACTTGATCTCTAATTCATGAATCTCATCGTGCCCAGAATATTGATCCACTCCTTAGTTAAGTCAAACCCATCATTTGCGTACATTGGATTCCTAATTGAGTCTCTCATTATATCCAAAATATTGAGCCCAATTTATCCTCCAGCCTGTAGCATCCAATGCCTAATAGACATGGTTGCATCTTTTTGGTGCAATTGAACCACTGTGATCAGCTGAGAACCATCAACCCCGGGAAGGACCCGCATATCTACAATGGTGGAAGACCTTAGACTTAATCTTTTCTTAGGAAGATTTGATTTAGGTCTCTTTAAACTTGACTTACAATAGCCATAACAATTATGACTAACCTAGTGGTATGGGTTAGCTTGGATTGGTAACCACTTTAGATTAGGACTGGGTCGACAAATATGGCCAAGTAAGTGAGACCGATGGAAGGGATATGTCATTAACTCGACAAGAATGCATTCGAGTCGAGTAGCTTTCAATTAAAAATCAGTCGATCATATCTACCAGACTTACCTTAGACACCAAATTGTTGAGCCAGAACCAATCAGGTTAGCCTACAATCTAGACTCTAACCACTGAACCTAATTAGGTCTTAGCTTGATCGATCACTTTAGTGATTCGATCTTGACCCAGACTTAATCCTATTAGGTTGATCAATTTAACCACTCTTGATCCCATCTAACCAACTCTTGATTTGGTTTGATCAACTGCTAGACCTCATTGAGCTACTCAAGCCCAAACCCAATTTTATGAATATGTCTTAAATCTGAAAATTCTTAATTTTTAGACTTAACATATTTCATAATCTTAATTCTTAATTAAGTTTAGGATTCACAAACAAAACATGTAAGTAAAATCTTAGGATTTCAGGGTCTAGGATTTTGCAGAAAATAAATTTTAGATTTTTGATTAAGGACGAACGTGCAACACCCCTACATATCATGAGAACATCCCATCAAATGGAAGGAGAGGGCATTTAAACCCTACTTTATTCTTATGACCGGACGGCCAAGGGGAACGACTTAATTAGAAATATGAAAACTACAAAACTAGTTAGATCTACATCATATATCTCATATATAAAAATTTATCTAACTTTAAACATATTTTGCATACATCTTCATGTATCATATCATGCATGTTTTTAGATCTAAATGATCTCATAATCATCTAAAAAATTAAATTTAAATTGATCATATCAAATTAAAATCTATTCTAGACAATTATATAGAACTATTCTACAACTAGTCTAAACATGCATTCATCATGCATTCATCATATCTTATATGAACAAAAGTTAAATAACTTTATTTTTTATTCTTTAGATCTTATTATAATATTTAAAATATTAAAAAATAGTAAATAAATAGATCTAAAAATTATAACTAATCAAATTAAATTATGATCATACTAGACTATATATAGAATAATTCTATTCTACAACTAGTCATACATCTTGTACAACTTAGATCTAAATTATTTAATTTTTAATTTTTCTAATTTTAGATCTAATTATATCTCATGTGATATCTGAAATCACCTAATTATTAGATCAAAATAAACTAAAATCAGATATAATGAAAATAGAATCCGGCTCTGATACCAGTTGAAGAAAAAATCTAATTTTTTGGATCAGATTCATTCAGATCTGATTGGATCAAGAGAGATATTTTAAAATTTTTTCTTTTAGATCTAGATCAGATTTAAAATTTTTCAAATCTTATATTATTGATCTAATAAAAAAATAAAATAAAATAAAAAATAAATTAAATCTAATTTAATTTTATCTTATAGCGGGTAATCTGATTATCCTATAATGATCCTGATGTTTGCTTGAGGTTCTGAATCTAGCCACGTAGGTGCCTGGCCTCTATCAGCATCCACTTGTATAAGATCTGAAGATTTTTTTCTTTATCACTTCTCCAAAGATCAGATCTAGATCTGATTTTGAAGATCTTCAAAACTCCTTTTGAAGATTGGGTGTCATCTCACGCAGCAGTGCTGCCTTCTTTCTTTCTCATTGCCTTTCTCTTGCTTGGATCACACCAAACTGAAGTCCAAAACTTTTTGGGTATGGAGAGGAGAGAGAGAATCAGAGGTAGGCATGGAGAGAGAAAGAGAGGGGATATATGGCATGGGCAAATGGCAAAGGATCTAAATCCTAGGCACAGACAGGATTTATATAGACCCTACTGCGCCATACAGTGCCACATCATCCCAACCAATCATGGTTCTTTATGCAATCAGATCTAAATCTGATTGGTGGGATGATATCATCTGATCCAATCAGATTAGTCCCTCTGGAACCTCCTTAGGTGGCACCAAGACTGATTAAAGTTAAATCTTTGGCGCCACCTAGGTAGAATGAATGAAACAACCTGGAGTACCATCTGTATGGGACTCCAGGCATCATCATCTTTAGGCACACACCTCCCTAGGCATGTGCCCCCTTCCTTTCCTCTTTTTAGTAGGGGGATAAAGCCCCATCTTCTCTCCTATGGGTGCATGATACATGGGCAGATTCTAAGTGTCAAAGGTCAATGTTTGACCAAAGTCAAAAGATAAGATTTAGTAGATGATGAAAAATGGCAGGTGTTGTCTCAAATTTATCTCATAAAATAAGACAATCCTTTTCTAACCTGGATAAGCTTTAGTCAAATAAAGTAAAGGTTCCTAAGTGAGCCCAAACATATTTGGCTCAGTCGAGATAACTTTTAATGAATGTTAAAGGAGAACATCAGGCTCAATCGTGTGCTAGCACGATTTTCTTGAACCTAACTGAATCTTATTCAAATCAATTTAACTGGATTAGTCTAATTGATGATATCCATATCGAAATATTTATTTGTGTGACCTAGTTAGGTTCAGTTTCGTATGGTAATAAGACATATCACGATCTCTATCATTCTTCCAATGGATCAAAATTTTTTTGATTCAGACAACTAGTATGATTGATCATCTAAATCATTCTAATTGCTCTCAAAATTCATCAATGACACCTAGCAGCATATGGTGGCAATCCATCAAAACTAAAAATGAACCTCTCGATACAGTTATCTGTGTGATTAAGTTCTTCTATCTTGAGCCCCGATTGGATTGGGGTTAAGGTAATCTCATCAAACCCTAATATCCATCATATGATTAATCATTCGATTCAAGTCCAATATGAAAACCTTAATAGAAACTCTTTCTATTATTTTACTCTGCCATGGTCATGGGCTTATGGACTTGATTCTCATGATCATCATAGGGCTACTCCTCATCTACAAAGATAGATAGATTTCCTATTGGTGCAATCTAATTCCTACAATGAATATGCTATAGCCAACATACACCTCAAGATTTCGAATGGCTAGAAGATTGAGTCATGGTGTAGTCAAACTATAACACCTTCAAGGTGAACTACCGATGTACCTCAAGTCAAAGAACCAGACACACAACTACAGCTTCGAGCCAGTCATTGACGGGAGGATAGACTTTTTAATGATTGCTCATGGTGGTCACGCTCAGTGTCCTTGTTCTCTAATGAGTATTTGTACTCTCGCTCTGGTGTCTCTACACCATAGACTCAAGACTCATCTACTATAAAGAAGCGATTGTACACCAACCTTTCGGATCAATCATCATCCTTATGATGATTCTACGGTCAGGAGCATTTTATGAGTTAATAATGAAAATTCATGTCTTAAATTTTCAACTCTTGAAAATAAGAACTATCATTGCCATTAACTCTAGGGATGTATCATAGACACTAAATACACATTATGATAGAAAATAATTTATTTATTAGAAGTGTATAATAAGTGTCAGTCAATTCTGGCTTCTAGGGCACACATATCTAACACCTATCACATCATATGAGATATGGCATGGTAAGAAACCAATTCTGAGTCATCTCAAAATTTGGGATTATTTGGCTCATGTCAAGGAATAATAGACGAACAAGTTAGAGCCTAGATCCTTTAGAGCTCATTTTATTGGATATCTTAAAGAAACATTAGGATATTATTTCTATCTTCCAGAAGATCATAATATGATTATGAATCGACATGCCATCTTCATTAAAATATAGTTTATTTAAGATGGTGGCATCGAAAGACAGATAAGGCTCGAGAAAAAGGTCTCCCAAGAGCAACGATTTAAGGAACCTATGGAACCTAATTAGATTGAGCCAGTCCAATCACAACCTCCTCCACCTCGTAGATCAAATAGAATTTTTCATCCTCCTAAAAGATACTTAGGCATTATTTCAAAAGATGTAGAGAAAATGTTCCTCATGAAAAATGGGGTTCATGGTGATGATCTCAAAACCTATGACGAGGTGATATTAGATATCGACTCTAAGAAATAGTTAGAGAAAACGAAGTCAGAGATTGACTCAATACGATCGAACTAAGTCTGGACCTTAGTAGATCCACTTGAAGGGATAGTACCTATTGGGTGTAAATAAATCTACAAGAAAAAGATAGGTATAGATGAGAATGTGGAGATATTCAAGGCTAGGTTAGTGGCGAAAGGGTATAGTCAGCACGAAGGCATTGACTATCAGGATACCTTCTCACTAGTAGCTATGCTTAAATCTATCCGTACACTACTTGCTGTTGCAGCCTATTTTGATTATGAAATATGATAGATGGATGTGAAAACGACATTCTTAAATGGATATATTGAGGAAGATATCTATATGTAACAGCCACTAGGTTTCACATCCAGTGATGCTGATCACAAGGTTTGTAAGCTGCAAAGGTCCATTTATGGACTTAAGCAAGCATCTTGGAGATGGAATGCTCATTTTAATGATATGATCAAATTATTTGAATTCATCAAAAATGAGGAGGAGCCCTATGTGTTCAAAAAGATCAGTGGAAGCGTTGTTGTCTTCCTTGTACTGTACGTGGATGACATCCTCCTTATCAGAAATGATATTTTCATGTTGACTACGATCAAAATGTGGTTATCAAAAAAGTTCTATATGAAAGACCTAGGAGAGGCATCCTTTATTTCAGGAATTAAGATCTATAGGGATAGACCGAATAGGATGCTAGGTCTCTCACAGAAGATGTACATAGAGGAGGTGCTGAAGAGGTTCAGCATGAAAAACTCTAAGAGAAGATTGGTACCATTCAGACATGGTATTTATCTCTCTAAGAAGATGTATCCTAGTACACTTAAGGAGATTGAATGCATGAGCAAGATCCCTTATGCTTCTACAATAGGGAGCCTCATGTATGCCATGCATGTACACGATCTAATATAGCCCATGCTGTGACTGTCACAAGCAGGTATCAGTTGAATCCAGGTGAAGACCACTAGACTTCTGTGAAGTATATCCTTAAGTACTTGAGAAGGACTAAGGATATGTTCTTGATCTTTGGTAATAGAGAACTCTAGATCCAGGGTTATACAGACTTAGATTTTATATCTGATATAGATGATCGAAAGTCGACTTCTGGTAGTCTATTTGTGTGCAATGATTGTACTATCAGTTGGAAGAGTTTCAAGCAAATCATGATAGCAGATTTCACCATGAAAGCAGAGTACATCACTGCATCGAAAGCTGCAAAGAAGATATTCTAGTATAAGAAGTTCATCATAAAGCTCAGAGTGATGCAATCCCTCTATACTACGACAATAATGGTGCCATAGCTTTGGCTAAGGAGTTGAGATTTCACTAGAAATCCAAGCACATCGAGTGGCGATTGTACCTCATCCGTAATTACCTCAAGAAGGGTTACGTCGAGGTCAAGAGAGTCGACTCCATAGATAACATGATAGATCCACTGATGAAGCTTTTAGGCCAGCAGAAGATCAAAGCCCACCTTGAGAAGATGGGATATAGATTTGTAGCTAATTGGCTTTAGGTCAAGTGAGAGTTTGTTAGATGTGTTCCCTAGAAGCCAAATTAATTGACACTTGTAATACACTTCTAAAGATAATTTTATAATTTTGACTATAAATTAATAAAAAAATTATTTTTTCTATCATGGTGTGTATTTAAAAGTGTTTACGATACATCCTTTGAGTTAATGGTAATGATAATTCATATTTTCAAGAGTTGAAAATTTAAGACATGAATTTTCATACTTAACTCATAAACTACTCCTGACCGTAGGATCATCACGAGGATGGTGATCGATCCAGAAGGTTGGTGTATGATCACTTTCTTAGAATAGTGAGTCTTGTGTCTACGATGTGGAGATACTGAAGTAAAAGTCTAGGTACTCGTTAGAGAATGAGGGCATTGAGCGTGATCACCTCAAGCAATCATAAGAAAGTCTACCTTCTCATCAATGACTGGCTCGATGCTGTAGTTTTATGTTAGGTTTTTTGACCTGAGGTATATCAGTAGATCACCTTGGGTGTGTTATAGTTTGACTATACTATAACTCAGTCTCCTAGCCATTTGAAATTCTGAGGTGTATGTTGGCTATAGCATGTTCATTATAGGAACTAGATTGCATTAAGATGGGATTTATCAACCTTAGCAGTGGAGTAGTCCTATGATGATTATGAGATCGAATCCTTAAGCCCATGGCCATAGCAATGTGATATAATAGAAAAGAGTTTTATATTAGGATTTCACATCGGACTCAAATTGAATGATTCATTCATATGATGGATGTTGGGTTTTGATGAGTTTATCTTAAACCCTAATCCTATCAAAACTCATGATAGTAGAATCGATTCATACAAATAGCTGCACTGAGAGGTTTGCTTTTAGTTCTGATGGGTTGCCACCATATGCTACTAGGTGTCACTAGTTGATTTTTGGAGCAATTAGAGTGGTCTTGATGATCGATCATTTCATTTGTATGAATCAAAAAAGTTCTAATCCATCAAAAGGTATTTTGATGATGTCAATGATTGAGATTATGACATATCTCATTACCATGTGAAATTAAACCTAATTGGATTACACATATAAGGGTTTGAGTCTGGTTGCGATCAATTGGATTGATGTGTGCCCTAGAAGCTAGATTGGCTGACACTTGTAATACACTTTGTTGGTGTAGAATCTGGTTAATGCCGGATCGAGCTGGAGTCGAGGAAGACGCGGTCGCCATCGGTGATCTGCAAAATAAAGTTTCATTCGGAGTCGGTGGTGGTGGCTCTAGCAGAACCCTCCAACAATCAAGTCAGCTCTTCTGGCTAGCAAGAATGGAGTACTCAAGAAAGAGTTCGATAGAATTTTGAAAAGGAGGAGAGAGCTTAGAAAAAATATATCTAAAGGGTCTCTTTTTATAGATGGAGCTTGATTGATGGTGATGGCCATACCATCTGATAGTGGGTCACTCGAGGCCATGTGGGATTCGATATGGAGAGAAAGGTGTCATCAGACTGATAGTGACAGCCATAACCGTCCGATAGCGGGTTGCTTGAGGCCGCATGGGGTTTGCTATGGAGAGAGGGATATCGTCAGATTGATAGCGACCATTCGTCAAGATTTAATAGCAGTAGTTTGGAGAAAGCAGGCATTGGTTGGTGAAAAACTTTGACATATATCAATTTTAGAAGAGTTCAGACTCATGAAGGAAATACGTCTGGAGGAGATCATCTGGGAGAAATACTACTTAAATTCTAGAAGTAATCTGCTAGAGGAATCCTGATGAAGTTTGGCTGAAGGAGAAGTTCGGAAGGAGTTTGGCTCCTATAGGCGTCCAATAGAAGGAGAGGTTCGGAAGAAGTTTGGCTCTTGTAGGAATTCAATTGAAAGAGAGATTCGAAAGGAGTTCGGCTCCTGTAGGCATCCGACTGAAGGAGGAGTTCGAATCCTAGAGAAACTTGATCGAAGAAGAAATTTGGAAGGAGTTTGGCTCCTATAAAAATTCGATTGAAGAAGAAGTCTGAAAGAAGTTCGACTCCTGTAGAAATCCGACTGAAGAAGAGATCCGATAGGAGTTTGGCTCCCAGAGGAACATGATGGAAGGAGAAATCTGGAAGGAGTTTAATTCCTATAGAAATTTGACTGAAGGAGGATTCGGAAGGAGTTTGGCTCTTATAGGCATCTGACTGAAGGAGGAGTTTGGAAGGTGTTCGGCTCCTGAAGGAACTTGATTGAAGAAGAAATTCGAAAGGAGTTCGGCTCCTGTAGAAATCTGACTGAAGGAGAAGTCCAAAAGGAGTTTAGCTCCTGTAGAAATCTGACTGAAGGAGAGATCCAGGAGGAGTTCGACTCCTAGAGAAACTTGATTGAAGGAGAAATTCGAAAGGAGTTGATTCCTATAGAAATCCAACTGAAGGAGAGATCCGATAGGAGTTCGGCTCCTGAAGGAACTTGACTGAAGGAGAAACTCAGAAGGAGTTCGATTCCTGTAGAAATCCAACTAAAGGAGAAGTCCGAAAGAAGTTTGGCTCCTATAGAAATTCGACTGAAGGAGAAGTCCGAATAAAGTTTGGCTCCTAGAGGAGTCCGACTGAGAGAGCGGTCCGAAAGGAGTTTGGCTCCTGGAGGAGTCCGAGAGGAGTTCGGCTTTTGTAGGCATTCGATTGAGGGAGAAGTCCGGGAGGAGTTCGGCAAAGGTTTGGCCATTGAAGGAGTTCGGCTGGGGTTTGACAGCTGAGAAGTTTGATCGATTGAAGGAGTTTGGCTAAGGTCCGACCTCTGAGAAGTTCGATCGACTGACGGAGTTTAGCTAAGGCTTGGCTACTGGAAGAGTTTGGCTGGAGTCCGATCACTGGAGGAGAATTTTCGATCAAAGCTCTTCTGTGATTACTAGTTGCATTAGGCTAAGCATCAGGCTAGACTTTAGCAGGAGAGGGATTTATCTCCAACAATAGTCCCCCCACTCTCGAGTTCGAAATTTAAAGGAAGGGAGTACAAAAAAGATGACTGTCGAAGTTCTCTTTCGGGCACTGCATCAATTCAGGTTGAAGCTCGGAGGCGATCTTATCTCCTATTGACGTAGATGTTAAAGCTTGGGGGAGATCTTATCTTCAATCGAGGTTGAAGAAGATCTTATCTCCTATTGACTTAGATATTGAAGCTCGGGGTAGATCTTATATCCAGTCGAGGTTGAAGGAGATCTTATCTCCTATTGATGTAGAAGCTCAGAGGAGATCTTATCTCCAGCCGAGGTTGAAAGAGATCTTATCTCCTATTGACGTAGACGTTGAAGCTCGGAAGAGATCTTATCTTCAGTCGAGGTTGAAAGCGATCATATCTCCTGTTGACGTAGAAGCTCGGGGGAGATCTTTTCTCCAGCTGAGGTTGAAGGAGATCTTATCTCCTATTGACATAGATGTTGAAGCTCGGGAAAGATCTTATCTCAAGCCAAGGTTGAAGGAAATCTTATCTCCTATTGACATAGAAGCTCGGGAGAGATCTTATCTCTAGTCGAGGGTTGAAGAAGATCTTATCTCCTATTGATGTAGAAGCTCGGGGGAGATCTTTTCTCCAGTCGAGGTTGAAGGAGATCTTAACTCCTATTGACGTAGACGTTGAAGCTTGGGGGAGATTTTTATCTCCAGTCGAGGTTGAAGGAGATCTTTATCTCCTATTGACATAGAAGCTTGAGGAAAATCTTATATCCAACCGAGGTTGAAGGAGATCATATCTTTTGTTGACGTAGATGTTGAAGCTCGGAGGAGATCTTATCTCCAGCTGAGGTTGAAGGAGATCTTTATCTCCTATTGACATAGAAGCTTGGGGGAGATCTTATCTCCAGCCGAGGTTGAAGAAGATCTTATCTCCTATTGATATAGACGTTGAAGCTCAAGGGAGATCTTATCTCCTATCGAGGTTGAAGGAGATCTTATCTCCTATTGACGTAGAAGCTCGGGGGAGATCTTATCTCTAGCCGAGGTTGAAAGAGATCTTGTTTCCTATTGACGTAGACGTTGAAGCTCGAGGGAGATCTTATCTCCAGTCGAGGTTGAAGGAGATTTTATCTCTTTATTGACGTAGAAGCTCGGGGGAGATCTTATCTCCAGTCGAGGTTGAAGGGGATCTTATCTTCTATTGATATAGATGTTGAAGCTCGGGGGAGATCTTATCTCCAGTCGAGGTTAAAGAAGATCTTATCTCCTGTTGACGTAGAAGCTCGGGGGAGATCTTATCTCTAGCCGAGGTTGAAGGAGATCTTATCTCCTATCAACGTAGATGTTGAAGCTCGGGGGAGATTTTATCTCCCGCCAAGGTTGAAGGAGATCTTATCTCCTGTTGAGATAGATGTTGAAGCTCAGAGGAGATCTTATCTTCAGCTGAGGTTGAAAGAGATCTTATCTCCTGTTGACGTAGAAGCTCGGGGGAGATCTTATCTCCTGCTGAGGTTAAAGAAGATCTTATCTCCTATTGACATAGATGTTGAAGCTTGGGGAGATCTTATCTCCAGCCGAGGTTGAAGGAGATCTTATCTCCTATTGACGTAGAAGCTCAAGGAAGATCTTATCTCCAGCCATGGTTGAAGAAGATCTTATCTCTTATTGACATAGACATTGAAGCTCGGGAGAGATCTTATCTCCAACCGAGGTTGAAGGAGATCTTATCTCATATTGACATAGATGTTGAAGCTCGGAGG
Source organism: Cocos nucifera (assembly GCA_006176705.1). NCBI lineage: Eukaryota > Viridiplantae > Streptophyta > Magnoliopsida > Arecales > Arecaceae > Cocos > Cocos nucifera. The sequence continues at coordinate 142,581 of QRFJ01003415.1, read as the reverse complement.
AGATCTCATCTCTAGCCGAGGTTGAAGGAGATTTTATCTCTTATTGACGTAGAAGCTTGGGGGAGATCTTATCTCCAGCTGAAGTTAAAGAAGATCTTGTCTCCCTATCGACGTAGATGTTGAAACTCGGAGAGATCTTATCTCTAGCCAAGGTTGAAGGAGATCTTATCTCCTATTGACGTAGAGGCTCGGAGGAGATCTTATCTCTAGTTGAGGTTGAAGGAGATCTTATCTCCTATTAACGTAGATATTGATGCTCGAGGAAGATCTTATCTTTAGCCAAGGTTGAAGGAGATCATATCTCTTATTGATGTAGAAGCTCAGGGGAGATCTTATCTCCAGTCGAGATTGAAGGAGATCTTATCTCCTATTGACATAGACATTGAAGCTCAGAGGAGATCTTATCTCCAATCGAGGTTGAAGGAGATCTTATTTTTTATTGACGTAGAAGCTCGGGGGAGATCTTATCTTCAATTGAGGTTGAAGGAGATCTTATCTCCTGTTGATGTAGACGTTGAAGCTTGAGGGAGATCTTATCTCAAGCCGAGGTTGAAGGACTTCGACTTGCTCATGTTTGGATGAGATTCTCCTCTTATTCCTAACATGGCCACTATTGATTGCTTCTTTTCTATCATCACATAGTTTTTGCACTAAGAAATAATATTTTTGAAATGGAAGAGTTTTATTGAAGAAAAATTACTGGTAGTACATCCTCAGATTTTCTAAATTCCAAGATTGTGGGAGCATTCTTCCTCCAAGCCCCTTCAGGCGACAAGTTCTGGGCCGGACGACCTCCTCTATTTCATATGGGCCTTCTCAATTTGGGGCAAGCTTCCTTTGGCTCTAAGGCTGAGAGATGGTGGCTCCCCGAAGTACTAAACCCCCTAAAGATAGTGTTGATGATGCTGAGAGGCGGCCGATCTCCTTATTGTTCCTCCATCATTGGTGGGTCTGGTTACGGCAGCACCCTTTGTCAATCTACTCTTGCTTCAGAGTGACGTCTGAGGAATCAACCCAATTGGCCTCTTCTGATGAGCTTTTCGATTTCATCTTGGAGCTGAATGCATTCTTTAATATTATGGTCGTCGTCACGATGGTAGGGGCAATACTTGTTTCGATTATGCTTGTATGGAGGAGATCGTAATTCTTCTAATCTTGGTAGCCGATTCTTGATTTCCATTAGAACTTGAGCTTTAGAAGCATTAAGAGGGGCATAGTTGTGGAACCTTTCGGGGGAAGAACTTCTTCGCATCCTTCTGTCAGGGCTTCTTTGATGATGAGCTCGAGGGGGAGTTTGGCCTCGCTTGTGCTTGGGGGGTGGGGTCCGTGAGTGTGGCCAAACTTTATTCGACCCTCCATCAGTGGCGGGTCTATACTACTCTCCTTCGATTTCCTCATCCTTCAATTTGAAGGCTTCTTCCACTCGGACATATCCCTCAGCCCGAGCTAGCAGATCGACAAAGTTCCTAAGGTACTTCTTCTCCAAGAAGAACAACAAATTGTTCTTTCGAAGGTCCTCCTTGAGTGTGGCCATCGCAACTGACTGGTCTAGGTTTCGGACCTCCAATGTAGTAGTATTAAACTGGATGACATAGGTCCGGATGGATTCCTCCATCTTCTGCTTGATATTCATTAGAGAATCCAAACCTCAGTGGGCATGCTGGCTGCTAATGAAGTGAGCCACAAACTGATGGCTCATCTGATCAAAGAGAAGATCGTACCCAACTTTAATGCTGAGTATTAGTTTTTTGTTGCTTTTTTTAAGGTAGATGGAAAAGCTCGGCATAAAATGGCATCTGATGCGCCATGGAGTAACATTATGATCCGAAAGGCCTCTAGGTGATCGATCGGATTGGTGGTTCCATTGTAACTCTCAAACTATGGGAGCTTGAAGTTCGGTAGAATCGATTTCTATGTACTCCTCTAGAAAAAAGGAGGGTTAGTGTGAATATCATCACCATGTGAGGAGGGAGTATGATGGAGCTCTTCGATTTATCGGCTCATTTCTAGGAGCCTTTGATCTAGGAGATCTTCATAATCGTTGATCTCTAGGGTTTTCTGGTTGAATGGGTGTGAAGCTTCCCCCGAGTCAAATTATGGTCCGAGCAGAGGTCCTCCATCCTCTGCTTTCCCTTTTCGAAAATTAGAGGTTAGGTAGCCCAAGTCGACCATCCCCAGACCAAACCGTGGGGCTCCGAAGAAGCCTGCTCTAGTCGAATCAGTGTCGAGGCCTGTCAATGTATGGCCTGCACCTCCTCCATGAGATCACGAACCTATTGGACCAGCAGGTTGAACTGCTCCACATCTACCATGACTGTCGATGGAGGAGGAGATTGAAGTGCTGGTGATGGAGCAGGGACAGATGGATCTGGCCTAGATCTGATGGTAGAAGCGGTAGATCTTCAGATAGTTGCCCTCTTTGGAGGCATTTCTCGGGATTGAGGGAGAGGATGGAGATGAATCTTGAAGAAGAAGATCTATAGGGTTGGCTGAGCACTCCTTTAAGAACAAGGATACCTCAGGAATAGAAGGCCCTTCCTCTAGCGTCAATCCTGTTGGTGTAGAATTTGGTTGATGCTGGATCAAGCTAGAGTCAAGAAAGATGAGGTCACCATCGGTGATCTGCAAAATAAAGTTCCATCTAGAGTCGATGGTGGTGGCTCCGGCAGGATCCTTCGATGATCAAGTTAGCTCTTCTAGCCAACAAGAATGAAGTGCTCAAGAAAGAGTTCGATAGAGTTTCGAGAAGGAGGAGAGAGCTTAGAGAAAATATATCTGGAGGATCCCTTTTTATAGATGGAGCTTGATTGATGGTGATGGCCATACCATCCGGTAGTGGACCGTTCGAGGCCACATAGGATTCGATACAAAGAGGAAGGTATCGTCAGACTGATAGTGACAGCCATAATTGTCCGATAGTGGATCGCTCGGAGCCGCGTGGAGTTTGCTACGGAGAGAGGAGTGCCGTCAGACTAATAGCAACCGTTTGTTGAGATTTAATACCCATAGATTGGAGGAAGCAAGCATTGGTTGGTAAAGAATTTTGACATATATCAATTCCAGAGGAGTTCGGACTCCTGAAGGAAATACGTCTAGAGGGGACCATCTAAGAGAAATACTACTTGAATTTTGAAAGTAATCCACTGGAGGAATCCAGATGAAGTTTGGCTGAAGGAGAAGTCCAAAAGGAGTTCGGCTTCTGTAGGCATCTGATAGAAGGAGAGGTTCGGAAAGAGTTTGGCTTTTGTAGGAATTTGACTGAAGGAGAGATTCAGAAGGACTTCAGCTCCTATAGGCATCCGACTGAAGGAGTTTGGAAGGAGTCTGGCTCTTGGAGGAACTTGACTGAAGGAGAAATCCGGAAGAAGTTTGGCTCCTATAGAAATTTGACTAAAGGAGAAGTTTGAAAGAAGTTTGGCTCCTGTAGAAATTCGACTAAAGGAGAGATCCTGTAGGAGCTCGGCTCCTGGAGGAACTTGACTGAAGGAGAAATTTAGAAGAAGTTCGATTCCTGTAGAAATTTGACTAAAGGAGAGATTTCGAAGGAGCTCAATTCCTATAGGCATTCGACTGAAGGAGGAGTCCGGAAGGAGTCCAGCTCCTGAAGGAACTTGACTGAAGAAGAAATTTGGAAGGAGTTTGGCTCCTGTTGAAATCCGATTAGAGGAGAAGTTCGAAAGAAGTTTAACTCCTATAGAAATTCGATTGAAGGAGAGATCCGATAGGAGTTTGGCTCTTGAAGGAACTTGACTGAAGGAAAAATCTGGAAGGAGTTCGATTTCTGTAGAAATCTGACTGTAGGAGAGATCTAGTAGGAGTTTGGCTCCTAGAGGAACTTGACTGAGAAAGAAATCTGGAAGGAGTTCGGCTCTTGTAGAAATCCGACTGAAGGAGAAGTTCGAAAAATATTTGGCTCCTAAAGGAGTCTGACTGAGGAAGAGGTCCGGAAGGAGTTTGACTCCTGGAGGAGTCCGAAAAGAGTTTGGCTCCTATAAGCATCTGACTGAGGAAGAAGTTTGGAAGGAGTTCAGCTAATGTTTGGCCACTAGAGGAGTTTGACTGGGGTCTGACCGCTGAGGAGTTCGATCGACTGAAGGAGTTCGGCTAAGGTCCGACCGCTGAGGAGTTCGGTCGGCTGAAGGAGTTCGGCTAAGATTTGGTCGTTGGAGAAGTTTGGCAGAAGTCTGGCTGCTGGAGGAGAATTTTCAATCGAAGCTTTTCCATGATTATCAGTTGCATTAGGCTAAGCATCAGGTCAGACTTCGATGGGAGTAGAGTTTATTTCCAACACACTTCTAAGGGCAATTTTATAATTTTAACTATAAATTAATAAAAAAAATATTTTTTTCTATCACAGTGTGTATTTAAAAGTGTTTGTGATGCATCCTTAGAGTTAATTGTAATGACAATTCATATTCTTAAGAGTTGAAAATTTAAGACATGAATTTTCATAATTAACTCATAAACTGCTCCCAACCGTAGGATTATTAGGAGGATGGTGATCGATTTGGAAGGTTGGTGTACGATCGCTTTCTTAGGATAGATGAGTCTTGTGTTTATGGTTTAGAGACATCGGAGTGAAAGTATAGGTAGTCATTAGAGAACGAGGGCATTGAGCATGACCATCTTGAGCAGTTATAAGGAAGTCTACCTTCTCGTCAATAACTGGCTCGATGCTACAGTTGTATGTCAGGTTCTTTGACTTAAGGTGCATTGGCAATTCACCTTGAGTGTGTTATAGTTTGACTATACCATAACTCAGTCTCCTATCCATTCAAAACCCTAAGGTGTATGTTGGCAATAGCATGTTCATTATAGAAACTAGATTGCACCAAGATGGAATCTATCAACCTTGGTAGTGGAGGAGTAGTTCTATGATGATCATGAGATCGAGTCTTTAAGCCCATGTCCATGGCAGTGTGATATAATAGAAAAGAGTTTTCTATTAGGGTTTCACATCGGACTCAAATTGAATGATTTATTCATATGATGGATGTTGGATTTTGATGAGTTTACCTTAAACCCTAATCCTATCAGGACTAATGATAGTAGAATCGATTCACACAGATAGCTGCACTAAGAGGTTCGCTTTTAGTTTTGAAGGGATGCCACCATATGCTGCTAGGTGTCACTTGTGGATTTTGGGAGCAATTAGAGTGGTCTTGGTGATCAATCATTTTTATTGTATGAATCAGAAAAGTTCTGATCCATTCGAAGGTGTTTTGATGATGTCAATGATAGAGATCATGATATATCTCATTATCATATGGAATTGAACCTAACTGGGTCATACATACAAGGGTTTGAGTTTGGTGGTGGTCAATTGGACTGAATCAATTCAATTGATTTGGATTAGATCCAATTAGGTTCAAGGAAATCATTCTAGCACATGATCGAACCTAATATTCTCCTTTTGTAGTCTTTTTGGTTTGTCATGGATGAGTTTGACTCAACCAAAATCCTAACTGGAGCTTGGGTTGTCTTAATTCATCAGATGATTTTTAGGATAATACTTGCCATTTTTGGTCACCTACCTTTTCTGTCATACACCAGGGTCAAAGGTTGATCCTATTGTAAGAAAGAAGAGACTAGGGGCGCATGCCCCCTGAAGATTTTCTAAGGGCACACGCTCTTACTTTTTGGTATGGCATGGAGAGGGTGCACGTCCCCCTAGGTATATGCCCAAAGTGGGTAGGCTTTACTTGGTCAAATTTCAGATTTGACTGATCAAAGAGGTTTGATAGAGATCAAACTCTAAGAGAGAAGGAAGAGCCCATCACGCACCAAGCTTCCTTTCCTTCTCCCTACCTATTTTGTATGGAATTATATGGAATATTTTGGGTAGCAATTTTGATGTGAGTTGGCATGAAAATTTGTCAAGAAATCAGAATTAAATCAAGCAATTGGTTGCTTGATTGATTGGAACAATGAGGTGGTGCCGGGCTCTATTTAAGAGACCCTGCACCCTAGGGTTTCTTAATGATTGTTGCTCCATGCCCCAAGCCCCCACTTGCTGCCATCCCCTCTTTCTCCATGCCCCTCCTCTTCTTCTTCTCCATGCTCAAAGGTTGGGCTAAGGTTCCAAGAGAAGATCCATAGAAATTGGTGCAAAGGTTTCAAAGAAAGAGACGAAGTTCGTGAGACGAGCGTGTTGCCTTCATCAGTTGATTCGAAGGCTTTAAAAAATTAAATTTAAATCTAATTTTTGGCAATCAGATCTAGAAGAAGAGTACCTCTAGATCCAGCCCGAGTGGACTCTGGTATAGGCCAGGCATGTGTGTGGCTTAATCTAGAACCCCAAGCTTCTATAAATCATCGACAGGATAATCAGATTATCCAATCAGGTACAAAGTTTATATCTAATTTAAATATTAATTTTAGATTTAATATCAGATCATCAAAATTATATTGGAGAACTCTCTAATTTGATTAGACTCTATAAAAAAAATTTTAAAATATTTCCTACAGATTTGGTCAGATCAGATCAATCCTATGGTGGAAAAAGTAGTTTTTCCTTTAGATTTCTCAAACCAAATTAAACCAAAAGTAAGTCAACCCAATTAAATTAGGTCCTAATCTAATTAAAAATTTAATTTAATTTAATTTAATTTTAATTTAATTTTTTAATTAAATTAGAAAATTGGATTGACCGAAGTCCTAGGTGAACCAGGACTAGTTCTTCCTTACACTTGGCTTATCCAATAAACCAATTGAACTTGATCTAATCAAGCCCAAATCAAATCTAACTAAATTATATTTAATTAGACTTAATCTCAATCCTTTGGTTTAATTAAATTAAGTTAATTAATAACTAAATTGCTAATCAATCCTCCTACAATATTTGCACTACGTTAAATATTAATCATATTGATCATTTAACCCTAGAATGATTCTCCATCATTGATCAACCATCTGATTGGATCATGAACTCTAATGTGTGTGACCTTATAGATTTGAAGCTAAGTCAGTAGTACTGAAATAAATTTTTGTATCAATCGAAGTGACCATCTAGCAATGGTATCCGACGATTGGATAGGTTGAATGTGTAGAGCAACATCCTTAGAACCCATGTGTATATGGTTTCCATATAATTCATCCTCTTGATCAAAATGCTCGTAGGATACCTCAAAGTTCAATTATCAACTCTGATTAGGCTATCCACATTATATTTCAAAATATTAAATCCATCTCATGGATTATCCTAGCCAAGATTTTGCTATATTAAAATACAGTGATATATTCTTCTCCAACTCTTAGAGTGGTCAATCCTATCTTGATCATACACCGACTTTATAAGTACTTGACTGTGCTTAGAATTCTTTTCTTATTGAATTAAAAATTTAGCTAGTTCGGTATCAAAGCATAGTGAGTTACTTGCAAGTACTGAGGTGATCTCAGGTCTAAGGGACACTTATATCTATATCCCATCAGAGACATTCTCAACAGCAGAATGCTCTAGAGTTGGTCACATTCAATGATGATGTACCCTTATTATCACCTGTATGCCATACCAGTGTCTCCATACTTCTTGGTTAAGAGGATAATAAATCTATATGCCACACAATGACCTATGCTCGATAGATGCTCTCATCCTTATTAACAGCCTATCATTTGGTCGTGAACTATTTTAAGGATTAATCGATAAATCCTCTCTTTATCAAACCTAAATAGTCCTAAGGACTTCATCACAATAATGAAGTTCGTTAGAAGATGAAAACTTAATGATAAAAATACTAAAAAAATTATTTTATTCATTAATAAATTAATTATAAATACAATGTAGCTCAACCATCAACAGACCGATGATTGACTTTAGGATATATTTTTTAATATTTATCTATGCCCAAAAATCTTCTATCATTAAATTAAAAATTTAGGTAGTCCGGCACCAAAACATAGTGAGTTGCTTGCAAGTCACCATGGTGATCTTAGGTCGGAGGGACACTTATATCCATATCCCTTCAGAGTAAATCTTGATAGTAGAATGCTCCAAAATTGATCACGTTTAGTGATGATGTATCACTACATCTTATCTATATGCCATATTAGTATCTTCACACTCCTTGGTTAAGAGGAGAACTAATCCATATAGTACACAACGACCTATACTCAATAAACATTATCATCGTAGGTAACAACATATCATTTAGTCACGAACATATTTACGGACCAAATGATAAATCCTCTCTTTATCGATTCTAAATAGTTCTAAGGACTTCATCACAATATAGGAGTTCATAAGAAGATGTACACTTATGATGTAAAAGTCAAAATAAACTTTTTATTAATGATAAATTATATATAATTATAAGATTAGCTCAACCATCAACAAGCTGATGATTGGCTTTGGAACACATTTTCTAACAATGGCCTCATCATCATCGGATGCATCAACTTATCCAAATTCAGGAATTGGCAAATACTGTCCAGCAGTATGAATCAAAAATCTATAGATTAAAGAAAGTCCACATTCATTAGGATTCCATCCAGTGACACCATAGCTAATCTACAGAAGCTCTAGATATGTTGCATTACGGTCCACCATGGCCTTCTGAATCCTTCAACCATCATAATATGCACTGTTAACATCATGACTGATCATCCCATCTCAATGAAAGATGATAGTGAAAAATCTTGGATCCATTTTTTAAGAAATATTATGAGAACTAACTACATGAACATATGTACATCATATTAGTCTTAAAATATGTATTCATTTTTTTGAGAAACTAAATACCTATTATCTTCCTTATGTCTTATTATTGGCATCTTTGTGTCCTCCATGGAGGAGTTTTATCTTTCGTAATTAAGGGTGGTAAAGAAGCTCAAAGACAAGCCAAGTTAGGCCTAGCTCAAGCTCGGCCAAGTTCGAGCTACTCACAGACAACTTATTTACAAGATCTTGCTAAAAGATCTAAGATTCAAACACCTCATGACCAAGTCCTATAAGATTGCTCATACCACTTTCAGTGGAAATCTAACAGTTCAAATGCTAAGTAATTTTAGATTGCAGATTTTTTGGGGATTTAAAGATATTTAAAATATTGTATTTGACCAATGCTTCTAAGATGTTGCAAAAGCATAATGAAAGCAATTTGATTTCACATTATGATGTAGCTATAGCTTGTTAGGGTATAATGAGGTTGGCTGGGTGATTATGATTTAGTGGTGAAAGAAACACTGGTTTGCATTAATTCCTAACCAATACCAAGGATTAAAAAACTTAAAATGTGAGGGAAGTTGAATCACCTAAAAAATGTGATGGACTGCTGAATGCTAGGATTGTTGAGAGGGGGGGAGGGGTAGGGACAGGCGCTGGGGAGGAGAAGGGGGGGGTTCTCATGCCAGGGATCGAGAGAGAGGTTGGAGGGGTGCGCGGGGAGGGCGGAGTGAGGTTGGGGGCGGTGTGCTTGGAGGGGCGACGGGCCGATGGGAGGACGAAGGGGCATCACGGATCGAGAGGAGAGTGAGAGGAGGGGAGCAGGGTTCTCATGCCAGGGACCCGAGTGGGAGGATGTGGGATGCGCGGGGAGGGGCGATGGGCCGACAACAGGAGGGAGGGCGCTGCTAATCGAGAGGGAGAGGGAGGGGGATGGGGGATTCTCATGCCAGGGATCGATAGGGAGGTTGGGGGTGTATGCGGGGAAGGGTGGTGGGGACCAAGAACCAGCAAGGAAGAGAGGGATTGAGAGAGATGGGAGAGGGGAGAGGGGGTTTTGGTTTTTTTTCTAAGTCATGGAGAGAAGGGAGGGAGGGATTTAGTTGGCGTTGCATGGAGATTTCGACTAAGTTGCCTTATGATAGGGCGACTAGTAGAGCCGCCCTACCATATGGTGGGTCTCTATGGTTGCCCCCAAATTGTGTCCCTCTGAAAGCTTTCAAGACTTTTGGGAAAAATTGATGTTTCAAAAAATCGTTCTTTGAAAGGGCGACTTAGTTTTGGTCATTGCCATAGCACCCGGTTACTCGGCAATGAGTCAACAAATAAAGTCATCCTTTGAAAGGGCAACTTTATTTGGATAGTATTTTCATAAATATTTTCTAATAGGCATTATTTTTGTAATTTTTTAATTTAACATTATTTTGATAAAAAATCTAGGTTTTGCCTATTGAAATACCTAACTTGCCTTGGCATACTGTCAAACATTATATTCTCTTTTCCTTTTCCAGAGAAAAGGTAGTGTTCGCCACTTTTCATTTGCAAATTATCATTCCTATAAAATAAAATAAGAAACAATTTCAACAAGAAGTGTATATATCAAAAATGGGCCCCAAGTTATCCAATATAAATTATTTCTTTTCTTAAAGGAAAATATTAAGCTAAGTTACATGATCTTCCATGCACACCGTTCAGTTTCAAAGCATCCAGCTTTCCTCGCATGTGTAAAGCTGTATTTGTTAAATTCTTTAACTAAATCTTTGCATCATCACCAATATGCTACATATGAATAATTTCATTTTTGAGTTAGCAATCTTCCAATAGTTGCTAGCGAATCTCCTTCTAGAACTAGATGATGAAGATCTAGGTCAAGGCTACACTGAATATATTCTTGCACCATTGAAGCTTGGATATAATCCACTAAATTAACATTTACCATTTTCTTTTTCACTGCTACAATGAAATCATTCCTGCCATTTATTATAGCCACACCAATTCTCGCATCCCTAGTTTCAGAAAAAATGTTTCCATCAAAATTTATATTATAAAACATGCTTGTAGGATTTCTCCATTTCAACTCGCACTCCTAGCTATGCTAGTCTTCTTGTGAACCTCAATAAAATGTTGCCAGAAAGTAGTAGCCATGTTTACCAAAGCCAACGGATCCCTAAAAGCTCCTTAAAACACCACTTCATTTCTAATCCTCCATAATTTCCAAGTAGTTAGATCAAACAATAACAAGGTACCTTCATTTAACAATTGTTTCTTTTTCACATAACCATCTCATAAAAGGAACTTGCAAAATAACAAAATCTCAAGATATCCATGATTGTCTTGTCCTTCTTCCCTTGAATCTCCTAAATATTATCTACAAAAGCCTTTTGTCAAGCCAAATTTGCCCCTGATGAAAGTATATTATTCTCTGCCTTCCACGAAAAAAATTAACTTTCGTCTTGATCCTTCATTTCCAAAGTGTTCTCCTGATATATACTTCATCATTGCAATCTGATATAAATCAAGCAAAACTGTGTGGCCTCTACAACTCTTCTAGTGAACGGGTGACATAGTAGGTAGAGTAAATAGAGAAATAACCATTTTTCGAATAGTGTCATGTTCAATTATCTTAAGGAATCTTCCAATGGATAGAATTTTTAGTTAAAATCTTACCTTCATTAGGTTAAGAAAAAAAAAATCTTTCTACAAAGATTCATACTCCAAATATTTAGCTCCAAATTAATAATCACTCACTATTGCTTTCTTTTGCAAAACATTTGTAGGACAAACAACCTTAAAAGTTCTAGGGTTGGGAATCTGCTTATCTCCCAAATTTCTCAATATTTTTCCAACTTCAACTTGCCATTGGCCACCTACATCCAAAAATTAAGTTCCTATATAATTTGCCAAGCAACTCCTACCAATTTGTGCCTCCAAAAAAAGAACTGAGGAAAATATTTTGCTTTATAGACTCTTGAGAGGAGGGAATCATCATTTTGTAATAGTCGCCAACATTGTTTCCAAAGGAGGTCCTTTCTAAAGGTCCATTGATTATGCCAATCCTACTATTCTCCTTAGAGTTACAAAATTTAGTATATCTTAGGTAATGGATCATACCCACTTCCTTTTTTTGTGTGCCTACAAGAAATTTCTTATATTGCATTCAATTCATCACTCAATTTCATGAAAAACATCAAGTAACTCATCATGTAACTAGGAATGGCTTGTTCAACAACTTTAATAAATATCTCTTGCCATACATTTGCTAGAAAATTTTCCTTCCATCTTCGAAGTCTCTTCTAAATCATTTCCATAATGGTGTTTAATTTACATCTCCTTGATCTTCTAATAATAGTTGGAAGGTACTTTCATAAACTATATTTGGATATTCATTAGATTTCAAATATTCTTTTCCTTCAAAATTATTTTTTTGCTAAAATTATAAACACAAATTTATTATTTGTTTCGAAGACTCTTCGTAGAACCTTAAAAATCTCCACCATCGTTTTACTTTCCTCATTGGTGGTGTTTGAAAGAGTTTGGACCCCTCAAATTTTAAGGAGTAAACTTGATAATTAAGTTTGTAAACCATGACCATCCATATATTGTATGATGGCTGCGATATAGTAGGGCTCACACTGCCTATTATAATACATAAACTTTATTGCATTATGACCATTTTGCAAAATTATGGATGGCTATGATTGATGAACTTGACTCTAAAGTTTGCTCCAAACTTGAGAAGATCCAACTCCATTTGCAAATAAAAGATTATTGTCTACAAAAAAAAAAATGAATGATTTCTGGACCTGCGCTACAACTTATTATGTCATCGAAAGACTTTTTTATGCTAAGCATCTTTTCAAAATCGAAGAAAGTCTTTTTGCACAAAATAGAAGAGATGATGAGATAAAAGAGTCTCTTTGATGGAGACCTTTGGATGGATGAAAAAAAACTTTTTGATCCCATATAACAAAATGGAATAAGTGATAGGGCATAAAAGTTATGTTAAGGTATACATGATGCTTGGTAAAGTCTAACCAAAGTATTATTTGTTTTAAAATAGGTCAAACAATTCTATTTGGACATTGTGCATTTCAAGTTCAAGAGTTAAAAATCCTCTTTTATAATTATGATATATTTTTACATAGTGGCTGTTTTGAAAGCAATAACAATATTTTCATTGATAAGCCTCCCCAAAACAAAAGCACTTTATTCTCTTACTAAAATTAATTTAAGTTTATTAGAAAAAAAACTTGGAAATAATTTATTAGATAATAGTACATAGACTAATACATCATAATGATTACTGTTGGTGCAAAATTTGGTTGACGCCGAATCGAGCTGGAGTTGAGGAGGAAGAGGTCGCCATCGGTGATCTGCAAAATAAAGTTCCATCTGGAGTCGGTGGTAGTGGCTCTGGCAGAATCCTTTGATGATCAAGTCAGCTCTTCTGACCAATAGAAATGGAGTGCTTAGGAAAGAATTCAGCAGAGTTTTTGGAAAGAAGAAGAGAGCTTAGAGAAAAGATATCTGGAGGGTCTCTTTTATAGATGGAGTCTGGAGCAGACTGATAGTGACAGCCATAGCCGTCCGGAAGCTGACCGCTCGGGGTCGCATGGAGTTTGTTATAGAGAGGGGCGCCACTTACAGCAGATTGATAGTGACAATCATAGCCATCCAATATCGAGCAGCTCAGGGTCGCATGGGATTTGTTATGGAGAGGGGCGCTGCCTATAGCAGACTGATAGTGACAGCCGTAGTCATCCGATACTGAGTCGCTCGGAGCCACGTGGAGTTTGTTATGGAGAGAGGTGTCTGTTATCGTGATGTGTCCATTCATCGAGATATAATAATCGAAGTTTGGAGGAAGCAGGCATTGGTTGGTGAAGAGCTTTGATGTATGTCAATTTTAGAGAAGTTTAGACTTCTAAAGAAAATACGGCTAGAGGAGATCATCCAGAAGGAATACTACTTGAAATCTAAAAGTAATCCATTAGAGGAATCTGGATGAAGTTTGACTGATGGAGAAGTCCAGAAGGAGTCCGACTGATGGAGAAGTTCGACTGATGGAGAAGTCTAGAAGGAGTCCGACTGGTGGAGAAGTTTGGCTGAAGGAAAAGTCTGAAAGGAGTTCGACTCCTAGAGAAATCCAACTGAAGAAGAAGTTCGGAAGGAGTTCGACTGCTGGAGGAATTTGACTGAAGAAGAAGTCTGAAAGAAGTTTGGCTCCTGAAGAAATCTGACTGAAGGAGAAGTCTAGTAGGAGTTCAGCTCCTAGAGGAATCCGACTGAAGGAGAAGTCAGGAAGGAGTTCGGCTCCTGGAGGAATCCGACTGAAGAAGAAGTCTAAAAAAGGTTTGGCTGCTGGAGGAATCCTACTAAAGAAGAAGTCCGGAAGGAGTTCGGCCGCTGGAGGAGTTCGACCGCTAGAGGAGTCCGAGAGGGGTTCGACCACTGAAGGAGTTCCTGATTGAAGCTCTTCTATAATTATCAATTACATTAGACTAAGCTTCAGACTGAACTTCGACGGGAGTGGGGTTTATCCCTAATAATAGTCTTCTTTGATTATCAGTTACATTAGGCTAAGCATCAGACAGAACTTCGATGGGAGCTGGGTTTATCCCCAACAATAGTCTTCCCACTCTCGAGTTCGAAATATGAAGGAAGGGAGTACAAAAAAGATGACCGCCAAAGTTCTTTTTCGAGCTCTGTACCCATTGAGGTTGAAGCTCGGGGAAGATCTTATCTTCTATTAAAGTTGAAGCTTGGAGGAGATCTTATCTTTGATTGAGGTTGAAGCCCGAAAGAGGTCTTATCCTCAGTCGAGGTTGAAGGAGATCCTATCTTCTGTCGAAGTTGTAGCTCGGAAGAGATCTTATCTCCAACCGAGGTTGAAGGAGATCCTATCTCTTATCAAAGTTGAAGCTCGGGTGAGATCTTATCTCCGATCGAGGTTGAAGGAGATCCTATCTCCTATTGAAGTTGAAGCTTGGGGAAGATCTTATCTCCGATCGAGGTTGAAGGAGATCTTATCTCCTATTGAGGTTGAGGCTCGGGGGAAATCTTATCTCCAGTCGAGGTTGAAGGAGATCTTATCTTCTATTGAGATTGAGGCTCAGAAAAGTTCTTATCTCCAATCAAGGTTGAAGGAGATCCTATCTCTGTTGAGGTTAAGGCTCAGGGGAGATCTTATCTTCTTTTAAAGTTGAAGCTCGGGGAAGACTTATCTTTAGTCGAGGCTGAAGGAGATCCTATCTCCTATTAAAGTTGAAGCTCGGGGAGATCTTATCTCCAGCCGAGGTTGAAGGAGATCCTATCTTCTATTGAAGTTGATACTCGGAGGAGATCTTATATCCAATCGAGGTTGAAGAAGATCCCATCTTTTATTGATGTTGAAGCTCGGGGGAGACCTTATCTCCAGCCAAGGTTGAAGGAGATCTTATCTCCTATTGAGGTTGAAGCTCGGGAGAGATCTTATCTCCAACCGAGGTTGAAGGAGCCAAGGTTGAAGGAGATCCTATCTTCTGTTGAAGTTGACGCTCGGGGGAGACCTTATCTCCAACTGAGGATGAAGGAGATCTTATCTCCTGCTAAGGTTGAAGCTCGAGGAAGATCTTATCTCTAGTCGAGGTTGAAAAAGATTTTATCTTCTATTGAAGTTGAAGCTTGGGAGAGATCTTATCTCTAGCCGAGTCGGGGCCTCTCTTCTCACCTCATCTAAAATGAACGAGGCCTTCGACTTACTCATGTTAGGGTGAGGTTCTCCTCCTGTCCCTATCATGGTAATAGGGGCACAAATGGGCCATGGAATGGGCCTCTCCCCTCCTATCTTAAATAATCGGAGGTCTTCAACTTGCTCATGTTAGGATGAAGTTCTCCTTCTATTCCAAACATGACACTAGGAGCACAAATCGGCCATTGAATGGGCCTCTCCCCTCCTCCTATCTTAAATAACCAAAGGACTTCGACTTGCTCATGCTAGGATGAGGTTCTCCTCCTATTCCTAACATGGCACTAGGGGCACAGATGGACCATTGAATGGGCCTCTTCCCTCCTCCTATCTTAAATAACCAAAGATCTTTGACTTCCTCATGTTAGGATGAGGTTCTCCTCCTATTCCTAACTTGGCACTAGGGGCACAAATGGACCGTTGAATGGGCCTCTCCCCTCCTCCTATCTTAAATAATTGGAGGTCTTCGACTTACTCATGTTAGGATGAGGTTTTCCTCCTATTCCTAACATGGCACCAGGGACACAGATGGGCCATTGAATGGACCTCTCCCCTCCTCCTATCTTAAATAATCGAAGGTCTTCGACTTGCTCATGTTAGGATGAAGTTCTCCTCCTATTCCTAATATGGCACTAGGGGCACAGATGGGCCATTGAATGGACCTCTCCCCTCCTCCTATTTTAAATAATTGAAGGTCTTCGACTTGCTCATGTTAGGATGAGGTTCTCCTCCTGTTCCTAACATGGCCACTTTTGATTGCTTCTTTTCTGTCGTCACATAGTTTTTGCACCAAGAAACAATAATGTTGAGATGGAAGAGTTTTATTGAAGGAAAATTACTGGTAGTACATTCTCAGATTTTCTAAATTTCAAGGTCGTGGGAGCATTGTTCCTCCGAAGTCCTTCAGATGATAAGCTCTAGGCCAGAAGACCTTCTCTATTTCATATGGGCCTTCCTAATTTAGGGCAAGCTTCCTCTGGCTCTAAGGCTAAGAGATGGTGGCTCGTCGAAGCACTAAGTCTCTTAGAGATAGTGTTGATGATGCCAAGAGGCTGCCGATCTTCTTGTTGTTCCTCCCTCCTTGGTGGTTCTAGCTATGACAGTGCCCTCGGCTGATCTTCTTTTGCTTCAGATCGGCATTTGAGGAATCAATCCAGCCAGCCTCTCCTGATGAGCTCCTCGATCTTGTCTTGGAGCTGAATGCATTCTTCAGTATCGTGGTCGTGGTCATGTTGGTAGAGGCAGTATTTGCTAGGATTGCACTTTTCAGGATAAGTGCACATCCTTTCAGACCTCGGTAGTTGCTTCTTGATCTCCATTAATACTTGCATTTTTGGAGCATTGAGGGAGGCATAGTTATGAAACCTTTTGGGGGAAGAACTTCGTTGTGGCCTTCTATCGAGGCTTCTTTGACGATGAGCTCGAGGAGTAGTTCGAGTTTGCTTGCGCTCGAGGGAACTCAGTGACCTACAAAATAAAGTCCCATCCAGAGTCGGTGGTGATGGTTCTAGTAGGACCTTCCGACGATGAAGTTAGCTCTTCTAGCCAATAGAAATGGAGTGCTCAAAAAAGAATTTAGCAGAGTTTTTGGGAAGGAGAAGAGAGCTTAGAGAAAACGTATATGAAGGATACTTTTTATAGATGGAGCCCAAAGCAGACTGATAGTGATAGCCATAGCTATTTGGTAGCTGGCCGCTTGGGGCCACATGGGGTTTATTATAGAGAGGGGCATCGTCTATAGCAGACTGATAGTGACAGTCATAGTCGTCCGATAGTGGGCCGCTCAGGATCACATGGGATTTATTATGGAGAGGGGCGCCGCTTGTAGCAGACTGATAGTGATAGTCATAGCCATTCGATAGCGGGTTGCTCGAGGCCGTATGGGGTTGGTTACAGAGAGGGACGCCGCCTGTAGCAAAATGATAGTATGGAGAGAGGTGTTCGTTGTCGTGATGTGCCCATTCCTTGAGATTTAATAGTCAAAGTTCAGAGGAAGTAGGCGTTGGTTGGTGAAGAGCTTTGACGTACGTGATTTCTAGAGGAGTTCAGACTTCTAAAGGAAATACGGCTAGAGGGGATCATTCGAAAGGAATACTACTTGAAATTTGGAAGTAATCCACTGGAGGAATCTGGATGGAGTTCAACTGATGGAGAAGTCCAGAAGAAGTCTGACTGGTGGAGAAGTTCAGAAGGAGTCTAACTGATGGAGAAGTTCGATTGAAGGAGAAGTCCAGAAGAAGTTTGGCTCCCGAAGGAATCTGATTGAAGAAGAAGTTTGGAAGGAGTTCGATTGCTGGAGGAATTTGACTGAAGGAGAAGTCTGGAAGAAGTTCGACTCCTGAAAGAATCTGACTGAAGGAGAAGTCCAATAGGAGTTCGGCTCCTAGAGGAATCTGACTGAAGAAGAAGTCCGGTAGGAGTTTGATTCCTAAAAAAATTTGACTGAAGGAGAAGTTCGATAGGAGTTCGGCTCTTAAAGGAATCTGACTGAAGGAGAAGTCCGAAAGGAGTTCAGCTCTTGAAGGAATCCAATTGAAGGAGAAGTCTGGAAGGAGTTCGACTTCTGAAGGAATCTGACTGAAGGAGTAGTCTGAAAGGAGTTTGGCTACTGGAGGAATCCTACTGAAGGAGAAATCTGGAAGGAGTTCGACCGCTGGAGGAGTTCGACCGCTGCAGAAGTTCGGGAGGGGTTCGACTGCTAAAGAAATTTCTGATCGAAGCTCTTCTATGATTACCAGTTACATTAGGCTAAGCATCAGATTGGACTTCGGTGGGAGTGGGGTTTATCTTCAACAATAGTCTTCTCTGATTACCAGTTACATTAGGCTAAGCATCAGATTGGACTTCGGTGGGAGTAGGGTTTATCTTCAACAATAGTCTTCTCTGATTACCAGTTACATTAGGTTAAGCATCAGACTGGACTTCGGCAGGAGCGGAGTTTATCCCCAACAATTACAATTCTCATAGTTTTGAATTTTTACGTCTAGCACTAGATAGGTATTATTGGGGGTAAAATGACCCCCACCGAAATCCTTGGCCAAAGTCTATGACCACCGACCTTCTTTCTATTGGGATATGTCAATTTCTTCAGCGATGAGTTCGTACTGCAGAATCTCCCAAAAAGCACATAGAAGTCCAGTGACACGATCTTGAACAGTAAAGAAGAACTATTATATTAACCTTATCTTTCAAACTCCTCTAGTCGTGCTCCTTCCAGATGAACTCCTTCAGTTGTGCTCCTTCCAGACGAACTCCTCCAGTCACGTTCCTTTCAGACGAACTCCTCCAGTCGTGCTCTCTTCGAAGGAACTCCTCCAATCATGCTCCTTCCAAATGAACTCCTCCAATTGCGCTCCCTTCGAATGAACTTTTTTAGTTATGCTCCTTCAGACAAACTCCTCTAGTCGTGCTCCTTCTAAATGAACTCCTCCAATCATGCTTCCCAGATGAACTCCTCCAATCACGCTCCTTCCAGACGAACTCCTCCAGTCACGCTCCTTTTAGACGAACTCCTCCAGTCACGCTCCTTCCCAATGAACTCCTTCAATCACACTCCTTTCGGATGAATTCCTTCAATCGCGCTTCCTTTGAATGAATTTCTTCAGTCATACTTCCTTCAGACGAACTCCTCCAGTCGTACTCCTTCCTGATGAACTTCTTCAGTCACGCTCCCTCTGGACAAACTTCTCCAGTTATGTTCCTTCCAGACGATCTCCTCCAGTCGTGCTCCTTCCAAACAAACTTCTCCAATCATGCTCCTTCCAGACAAACTCCTCCAGTTGCACTTCTTCCGAACGAACTCATCAAGTCATGCTTTAGTCACGGATCTACTTAATCCCAGCCACACCTATCGATAGGAACCACACAAGGGAACCTCATCAAGTCGCTGATACACAGTGACTGCTAGGCAAGGGAGGGAGAGAGGAAGCCTCAGATCTCGGCTTAAGAGGGCACCCACTTATGTGCAACTCAAAAGCTTCCAAATCTCTTAAAGTAATTAGACATTGCCCCCAACAAACTCTAACTGATCCTAAATTCACTATGCACACCAAAGTCTCCAACCTACATCTGAACTTTAACAAGGAGACCTACACTATCTACAAGTCACGACAAATGATAACTCATCCTCCCTAACAAACTCCACATGGCCTGAGTAGCCCACTACCATATGGTTATGGCTATCACTATCAATTTGTTACATGCTCTGTCTATAAAAAGAATCCTTCAGATATATTTTCTCTAAGCTCTCTTCTCCTTTCCGTCACTCTGCTTCTTTATATCCTAAGCACTCTATTTTGGTTGGTCAAAAAATTAACTTGAGCGTCGAAGGATCCTATCAGAGCCACACACCTCTGGTTTGGACTTTATTTTGTAGGTCTCGTTAACGGCCTCACCTTCTCAACTCTAGCTATCTCCGACATCCTCATAGATTTTTGTACCAATAGGAATAATGAGCTTTATTAAAAAATATCCATTATTAAGAATATCAAAGAGTTTCAAAATATCACTACATAAAATATGAAAGAGGCTCGTGTACCATCTTGTCAAAGGACTAGACCTTCTTGGCTATGAAGTCTTATGTAATATTTCATTCATTTCCTACATGACTTGTCTCTCAATCTTCTCAATAATTTTATATATTTTTTCTTTGGTCTACTAAAGGTGAAAGCTTTTGAAAGTAGTCAACAGTTACTTCCTTCACTTAACTTCATTTAAATGATAATTTTCATCTTCATCTTTGATTCTTGATGGTATAGTGAGGAGATTGGGGGAGGTCCGATACATATCCGATTTTAGGCAAAATCTTATCTCACTAAGTAGATTGGATACAAACGACTATAGGTGGATAGTTGGTGATGAAATTCTGAAGGTCATGCACGATGATTAGATGATATTGAAGGAAAAGAAGAAGACAAGAGGATATTACTATTTGATAGGAAGCCTAGGACGAGATGGAGCTTTAGGAGCCAGAGGGAGCCTAGTACGAGGTGGAGCTTCAGGTTGTGATGGATCGGGCATGAGATGGGAGACTCAAAAGGATGAGAGGCAACATCGTAGAGTGAAGTTTCTATTACTATAGGAGAATTTTTCAAGTAGATCTTTGGTCAGAGTGGACATAACCCATGATGAAGGTGGGACCGATCGGTCTAGCTCGACTCCCATGTTTGCCCATCCATAATCAACAGGCATCCCTAAGGGCATGGGGTTGAGATGGATCACAAGATCCCAAAGTCAGGTGGAGGCTGAATGTTGAGTCGAGGTGAAGATTATTAGGATTTGATGTCTTGAATTCGACCCACAGCAAGAAGAGAATTAGTTTTCAGCATAGTAGTCGGGCTGGTTCTGATACACGATCGAGCCAGCTTGGATTGACATCGATCCGGATCGAACCATGATCAAGCCGACTCTCTCAGGTAGACAAAAATAGGAGTTTAGGCTAGATGCAGCCGAGCCAGCTTGACCCCTAATCGAGCCAACTCGATGGAGGCGAACAGAACATGATAGGATTTTTCTTTTTAGACTTGAATTGTGATTAATACAAGGGGTCCATGGGAATTGTGCATGGACCATAGGATCTAGTATCCATGGAGGATTGCGGTCATGATCTAAAGGTCAAAAAATATTCTATGACTCCATCAAGGACATGTTCAACTCATATTAGGAGAACGAGCTCTATTAAGACTCTTGTGAACTACTGAGAAGAGGATTCTCATCCTATTAAAAAGGTTGAGATACTGTGGAGTAGAAAGGTGGTGCGTGTGGCATGAGAGGCATATAAAGAGGCTTAGGCAGCCATCAAGAAGAGCTTGGTAGAGTGCTGAGTACGTGCAGCTTGCAAGAGAGAGAAGCAACAGGTGCATAGTATCTGATAAGAAGGCTGTGAGGGCAGAGCATCTTGTAGCTTCTATGGGTCTCCTTGGGATCCTGAAAGAGCTTTTATGAGGATAGTTTCTAGTTAGGAATGATTTATGTATGGTGAGTTGAGAGTGGGTGTTCTCCTCTTATACCTGATTTTCTCTTTCATATTGAAGCTTTGCATTCCCCATGAAGGGGAGCCTTTAGGCTGATCCACATACTTGATTATTTTTTTTTCTTCTTTCTACTATAATAATTTGGTACTAGATCCTCATAAGTGGTATCAAAGTGAGTCAATATCCAACATATTGGTATTAGAGCAAGTTGATACCACAACATGTTGACTGCAGCCATCTATCAGGATCAAATTAGGATTAAGCGATCAGAGGTTTGTTCTAATATCCTAATTTATATTATAAATATATATTATATAATTAAAATTCTAAAAAGATAGTCTTAGGATTTGAGTTTGATTTTGTGATTTCATAATTTTGCTTTGAAATCCATGCTTTCGTCCTGTACACCAAACCCTATAGTGGTATTAGAGCCAATCTTATTAGGTTAAATCATATATTACTTTGCTTATGTTTAATGGCATAATCATAAATATGATATGATCATTTTTAATTATTTAACATGTTATTAATATGATGTGACCATATTTATTTTATCATAATTAGATTTTGATGTATATATCATTCTATAAGGTTGCCTTGATATAGTGGCTGGTGTTCACTATGTAGTGATGGTTGTCCTATAATGATTATACATGTTAATATTTTTTTGTTATATATCATAATTGATATATTCATGTATATAATATGATTTAAATGTGTATTGAGATAAGTTAAAGCCCTTTATAAAATTATATTAAGTTGTAGTGTAATTAACCAATAGCAGAACTAGTCTTGATGTCTAATTAATTGATCGATATCTAGAAAAGTGGTTCATGATCAGTAAAGAGAAAGTAGTTTATAATTGATTCCATTTTTTGATCTGACCAATTTATTGGTGTCTAAGAAAAGAAATGGGGGAACCCCACCTCTCTTCCATTTACATGGTCGATTAGATTAATTTAATTCTTAATTAGGATGCTTAGTATTATATTCACTACATTAAGACCTTCCTTCATGCTAGTTCATTATCATGTCATGAACCATATTAGGTTTGATGTACAACCACAAGACCTATTATGGGGACTGATGTAATATTGTTCTAGTGCATTGAGATGCTTACAGCATTTTGGATATATTGCTTTATTGTGTAACCGTAAGAGCAGTTATATTCCATTTTGACTATATAAAAATTAAAGGTTCCACTTAACTAAAATATTTTAGTTTGTTATGCTAACACAAGGCTATTAATGTTTTAGAGGTCAGGAATATATTGGGAATTGCATGAGATGTAATTTGAAAGAGTTTCCTACCTTTGAATTTATAAAAGATTTTTTATGCTAACACAAGACTTTTTATAAGTTATTAGGGTCTCAATCCCACTAAGAAAATTGATTAGAATTTCTTGATTATCATATTGGAGGGTTATGATATTCGATAAAATAGTGAGAGACATAATTAAATTAAAGTTCTAACCTAATTGTGCCTATCATTATGAGTTATTTGCTTATGTATTGTTCTTTACCATGTAGATTAAATGACTTCTTCACTTTCACTGCATTCAATTTTGGATTCAAATAAGTTGACTGGTCCTAATTATGTGGATTGGTTGAGAAACATAAAAGTTATACTCAGTCAAGAAAAGCTCTTCTATTTCTTGATGCCCCTGATCCTAAGCTATTAGGAAAAGATGCCATAGAGGAAGAAAAGTATACATACAAAATGTGGCAAAATGATTCTCTTACTGTCAAGTGCATCATACTTGACTCCATAAGTAATGAATTATAGAGACAACATGATGGCATGGATACTCTGTCCATAATACTTAATTTAAAATAGCTTTATGGAGAGTAGAGTAGGATTGCTAGATATGAGATATCTAAGCAGTTATTCTATGCTAGGATGGTAGAAGGATCATCTATGCAAGACCATGTACTAATGGTAATTGACCTGATCACTCGATTAAGTTAATTAGATTTTATCATGGATGAAGATTTGAGTCAAGATTTGATCATGCAATCACTTTTAGAATTATTTTCTTAGTTTATCATGAATTATCACATGAACAAACTAAATACTTTTCTGCCTGAGCTATTAAATATGTTAAAAGAATAGAGAGCCATATCCAGAAGGATAAGGCTCCTCTTCTTGTTGTAGATGGGATCTCTAAGAAGAAGACAAGCAAAAAGGTTCAAAGAGGAGACCGAACCCAAAAAGTAGCATAAATAAGAGAAAGAAGGGGAACAAGGCATTCAGACAGACGACCTATTTTAACTATGGCAAAGTAGATCATTGGAAGAGGAATTGCATGGCTTACCTTGCAACTATGAAGATTGGTGCAAATAATGCACCAAAAGGTATGTATGAAATACATACGATATTGTCATTAAATTCTTTCATTTCAAACTCTTGGGTATTAGATACTGACAGTGGTTTTCATATTTGTAAATCTTTATAGAGGCTATAGAAAATTAAGAGTTTGAAATAGGATGACTTCAAGCTCTACGGCACTGGAGGAGAGTCCATCCAAGCAGAAGCTGTAGAACAAATATTTTGAAGTTACCTTCTAGAATGATCTTAGAGCTAACAAATTATTATTATATACCTAAGATCATTAGAAATATTATATCTATATTCTTGTTATTAAAACAAGATTATAATCTTGATGTAATGAGCAATAGTTGCTCTATCAAATATTCTAATGAAATAATATGCAATGGCATTTTTAACAACGGTTTGTTGACTTTATATTTGGATGACAATATTTTTCATATTGATAAAAGTAGAAAGCATAAAAGAGAGAATATAAATAATACTTTACTTAGGCATTATCGGCTTGGTCATATTAGTGAGACCAGGATTAACAAGTTATACAAAAAAAAATTCTTTGATCCTTATGATTATGAATCATTAAAAACTTATGAATCACGTCTCATGGGTAAAATGATCAAGACTCCATTTAATGGATAAAGAAAAAGGATAAATGAGTTATTAGGACTTGTACATATAGATGCTTATGATCTTATGATAACTCAAGCCAGAGGAGGATACTCTTATTTTATAATATTCACTGATGATTTATCTAAGTTTGGATATGTATATCTTATGAAACTTAAATTCGAAGCTTTTAATAAATTCAGAGAGTACCAAAGTATGGTTGAAAAACAAACTAAAAATAGTACAAAAATTATTGCCAAGATATGGCTACCTAAGAAGGATGGTGAATTGGGTATTTCTAAAATTAAATGTCTAATGAGTAATAAACTTGAGATATGAATAAATTAAACTAATTAAGTGCTTAATGATTTAAACTATTTGATGTGCAGTGAATAAAAGTAATAGAGTAAAGCATACAATCACAAACACAAAAATTTTATAATGATTCGGTGCTAAACTCAGCACCTATGTCCACTTCCTAAGTAAACCGCTTAGGAATTCAACTATAATTCTTAACAAGAATTATAGTCCAATTATTTTTTGGGCTCATAATCAAATCCAGTTGGTTTTTCCTGGCTCACCAATCAAAACCATACAAGATTGTTTTCTAGGCTCACAATCAACTCAATTGGTTTTCGTCGGATCACCAACCAAAATCTCACAAGTGATTTTTTCTCTCCAGGCTAACAATCAGTCCTAATTGGTTTTAACCTTGGCTCACCAATCAAACCACTGCAAATGTCCAACTCAAGACTTAGACGAATTCAAGTTTCTCAGCTTAAGAAACTTGAAATAAAAAAAAGAATTCAAAATAAAACAAAACTCTTTTGAAACATGAGAAAAGAAAATCTAAGTTGCTTTTGCTTGTAGGATTGATTTCTTCTTTTTGAATGATTGAGAGATGGTAAGGCATCTTCATTCTCTTCACTCTTACTCTCACTTGCTTAAGGATGATTTACAGTGGATGGATAAAGGATCACTCCAAAAATAACTCCTTCTCTTCTCTTTTCAGCTCCTCTTCACTCTTGCTCTCACTTGCTTGAGGATGATTTATAGTGGAAGGATAAAGGATCACTCTGAAAATAACTCCTTCTCTTCTCTTTTCATGGTTTTCATAAAGAATATTCAATATGCTCTTCAAGACTTGTTTTTAATGTTCCAAAAATTTTCTTATATATCCTTAAGGTTTTTCATCACTTCTTGACATCTAGAAGATCTTCAGAAAGAGTTCTAGCCATTGGAGATAAGAAAATAGCCATTAGAAAGCTTGTGGAATAAAAAAGTTGTAGTTCTAAAAACTAGTTATTACAGTTATTGGGCCAGCTCAATTTCTGACTAGATCAGCTCAGTCATACTGAATCGGCTCAATTTTTAGTCAGGTCAGCTCAGTCTCCTAGATCTTGAAAATTTTACTTTCTGTGCTTTCTATCTTTTGCTTCCACTGAGACTAGATCGGCTTAGTTCCAGACTGGATCAGCTAAGTTTGTGTGCCATCATGCCAAAGACTATTTGTGATCCTTTCTTCTCCAACTTAATTTATAGGCTAGACTTGCCTTCTTGACTTGATTTTATCTCCAATAATATATCAAAAAATACTTGAAAAAAAATTATGAGCACTTAGAATTTTGAAACTACACGTCCTCATAAATATCATTAGACTTTATAACTTGTACTCAAAACTCTTTATCATCATCAAAATCAATCTTTATGTCAACAAAAATTCTTCATCTGATTAGGAAGGAGAATACTTATCTACAGAGTTTCTAGACTATCATAAAGTAAATGAGATTCTCTTTCAATGTACTCCTTATACACCATAATTAAATGGTATAGCCGAAAGAAAAAATTATATCTTATTAGTTATGGTACGATCCATGATGTGCTTCATAGAGTTATCTTTTTCCTTCTCGGATCATGTCTTAGAGACTGCAGTAAATATCATGGATAGAGTACCTTCTAAATCTATATCTAGCACTCCATATAAGATATGGAGAGGTAAAAAATCTAATCTTAAGTATCTTAAGATATGGGGTTGTTCTGTATATGTTAAAAAAAATTTTGGACATAAGCTAGATGCTAGAGCAAATAGATGTCTATTGATAGGATATCCTAGAGATGGTATGGGATAACTTTTCTACCATCCTACTGAACAAAAGATATTTATAAGTAGGCATGCCACTTTCATGGAGAAAAAGATCATCCTAAAAAGAGGAAGTGGGAGAAATATTGAACTTAGTGAAGTTCAAGAAAAACAAATAGATATTTCTAAACTAAATAAACACATAAGTAGAGAAGAACCAGAACAAACAATTCGTATCCATAGGTCTGATAGAGTGCGACATTCACCTATGAGGCATTGGTTCATTATTGAGAATAATGAAGCCCAATGTTGATCCTAGATTGATTTTGATGAGAACAAAAGCATTTGAGTATAGATTATTAAATTACTAACATTGTTTGTGAGGATGTATAGTTGTAAATTTCAAGAACTCACAAACTCTTAAGTATTTTCATTCATCTAAATGAAGATTCATTATTTAAGATTTTAGATAAGATATTTCAGATTGGATACATCTTTCAAAAAGTAAAAATGAAAATTAAATAAGGCAAAAGGACAAGTCTAGTCTATAAAAAAATTTGGAGAAGAAAGGATTATAAATAATATTTGGCATGCATGACACATAAATTAGGCCGACCTAGTCTCAGTAGAAGTAAAATATAGAAAGGAAAGAAAGTAGAATTTTTCATGATCTAGGGGACTGAGCCGACCCAGTGACAACTAGGCCAACCCAGTCAGAAAATTAGCCATCCTAGTCTCAAAAAATAGAAGATGATAAAAATAGGTATTTTGGGATCTCTAAGACTAAGTCAGCTTAGTTAAAGTTAAGCCAACCTAGTTTGGACGGAGTCGGTCCAGTTAAAAATTGAGCCGGCCTAGTGGCTATAACCACTAATTTTTAGTTTTACAGCTTTTTCACTCCACACAACTTTCAACAGCTATTTTTGGTCTTTCATTGGCTAGATCACTTCTAGAAGCCTATGTTAGTGACTTATAATAGTGGGAAATCTTAGGGATACTTAAGAAAATACTTGGGATAAGAATGAAAACTTTTGAACCTACAAGAGAGCTTCCAAGTAGATGTTTAGTTTTTCAAGTGTGTGAGCCAAATAGTGAAAAGGAAGGAGTGTTTCTTAGAATTTTCTTTATCCTTCCAACTTTCTTAATCAGAGAGAAGTTAGGCCATCACCATTGAAGATCAATTTCTATTTCTTTCAAGCACTCAAAGAGAAGAAATCAAGCCTACAAGCCAAGCTCCTAGATTTTCTTCTCTTAAGCTTCAAAGAGTTTATTTTTGTTTTGATTATTGTATTTTTCATCTTTGTTTCAATTTTCTTGGGATGAGAAACTTGGGTTAGTCCAAGCCTAGAGTTGGACGTTGTATGATTTGATTGATGAGCCAAAGTAGAAACTAATCAAGGTTAATTGTTAGTCTAGGAAAAAAATCATTGTATGATTGTAGTTGGTAAGCCAATGTCCAAATCAACTAGATTGGATTGTGAACCCAAGTAAAACAATCAGACGGTAATCAAGTTTCGTGATTATAGTTGAATTTCTAAGTGGTTTACTTAGAGAGTGGATGTAGTGCTGAGTTTGGCACCGAACTATTATAATATCATTATGTTTGTGATTGTTCTATTGATTTTATTTACTACACATCACATAGCTTATTTGATTTGGCACTTAATTAGTTTAACTACTCATATCTTAAGTTAAAAATTTAATATTTTTAATTCACCCTCCCTCTTGGAAAGCCATACTTAGGCAACAAGTATTATCAGAACAGGTGCTCTAGTATTAGTTGTTGATCAAGCTATCAAAGAGCTAAAGATTACATGGCAATCCTAATTGGGACTCCATTAGTTAAGGGTCAATCAACCAATAGACCTCTACTATTTATTGAAATAAATTACACATATTGAAAGCAAGAATAAGGATATTCACCCAAGCACAAGACTATGATATGTGAAATGTCATAATGTTAAGCCCTCACACACAAACAATTATTATTGATAGAGTGTCCATCCCAAAACTTAAAAAGAATTGAGATGAACATGACAAGAAGAAAGCTCAACTTAACGCTAAAGTAATGAGTGTCTTATATTATGCTTTGGATGCTAATGAGTTTAGTAGAATATCAACATATTCATCAGCCAAAGAAACTTGGAATAGACTTGAAGTTATCTATGAGGGCACTAATCAAGTCAAGGAGTCTAAGATAAACATGTTGGTGCATAAGTATGAGTTATTTAAAATGGAACCGCATGAAACCATCACTGAAATATTTTCTAGGTTCATTGATATTTTGAATGGTTTGAAAAGACTTGGAAGAGATTATGCTAACAGTGATATTATGCATAAAATTTTTAGACCTTTATCAAAGAATTGGGAGCCAAAGGTGACTGCCATTCAAGAGACAAAAGTCTTAAATATTCTAGCATTGGAGGAATTAGTTGGGTCACTCATGAACCAGGAGCTGAGCATGAACCAAGAAAGAGAAGAGAAAGTAAAGAAAAAGAAGAGCATTACACTTAAAGCTGCTGCCATCCAAAAGAAAGAAAGTGATTCTGAAGAGAATTCAAAAAATGATAAGGAGATGGCCATGATAGCAAGAAGATTCAAGAAATTAATGAGAAGAAGGAAGAGATTTGAACCTAAGAAAAAGTTTAACAAGAGAGAAGATAGCAAAGAAAAAGAAAAAGACAAAGAACAACCACCTATTTACTATGAGTGCAAAAAGCCCGGACAATTCCAGATGGATTGTCCAATGTTGAAGAAAAGCTTTAGAAAAATAAAGAAGAAAGCATACAAAGCCACATGGAGCAATGATGAGGACTCTTATTCAAGTGAGGAAGAATATCAAAAAGAAGAAAAGGCAAATCTTTGCCTTATGGCATATAATGACGATGAGGTAAATGATGATACTTTAATTTTAGATTTTACTTATGAAGAATTATAAGATGCTTTCAATGACCTAGTTAATGACTTTCAAAAGCTATTACATAAAAATAAAAAACTAAAGAAAGAGAATCAATCCTTAAGTAAAGATAAAGCTCAAATAGAAGAAAATGTTAAGAATTTACAAACTAATCTAGATGAATCAAATAAAAAGATTATATCTTTATAAGATGAAGTGGTAAGATTAAGATCCATAGTAGACAGATATATGCTAAGCTCTAAAAATCTGTAAACAATAATTGAAAATCAAAAGATGATTTTTGATAAAATCAGTATAGGGTGTGATACATCAAGAAAGTAAAAGTTATTAAAAAATGTATCTGCAAAATCTCAAAATTATGGTAAAAGAATTATATGTTACAAATGCAATAAAATTGAACATAAATTTATTGAATGCAAAATTTTTAATTCAAGCAAAATAAAAGTAAAACAAGTTTGGTTTCCAAAAGAAACCATTTATGCTAACCCCAAAAGATCCAAGTTAGCTTGGGTATCTAAGTTTGCTTGATTACTTGTGTAGGTATGCTTGGCATCCGTAAGAGCTAAAAAAAGGTGGTACCTTGATAGTAGATGCTCGAGGTACATGATGGGAGATAAATCATAATTTATCTCTTTTGAAGCTAAAGATGAAGGTGTTGTAACATTTGGAGACAACGAGAAACAAAAAATCATTGGTCTCAGTAATATCTTGATAACACTCTTTACTAGCATCGAAAATATTTTATATGTGGAAGGATTAATGCATAACTTGCTTAGCATAAGCCAACTGTGTGATAAAAGCTTTAATGTTTCATTCAAATCATCTCATTATATTGTAACTAGCTCTTTATATGAAAGTATTAAATTCATAAAAAAAAGACATGAAAATGTTGACATTATTGATCTTGATGAACTTAAAAATGAAAATATTAAGTGTCTTATTGCTTTGAATGCTAAACTAAATGAATCATGTTGGATTTGGCATAATAGATTAGTGTGAGGATTTGTGATGCTCCCAAGCCTTGGAAGGCCACAGGAGGGGTCAGGGGGTTGGCTTCGGAGATTCCAGAGGCTTGGTGGATGCTTCGGAGACCTGGGACACAAGGTGAAGCAAGGAACCAAAGTCAGGAAATCAAGACTGTAGAAAGGAGATTTTCTATAGGTTAGCC
The DNA here is from genome assembly GCA_006176705.1 of Cocos nucifera. Taxonomy (NCBI): domain Eukaryota; kingdom Viridiplantae; phylum Streptophyta; class Magnoliopsida; order Arecales; family Arecaceae; genus Cocos; species Cocos nucifera. The sequence goes on along the minus strand of QRFJ01003415.1, from coordinate 112,124 downwards.
GGCTCAGTCCAAAATTGGGTCAGCTAAGTCTCGGTGCATAGACAAAATAGAGAGCTATGCATTCGGGACTATCGAAATGGAACAGAATTGGGCTGGCTCAGTTTCAAACTGAGTCGACCCAGTGGAACATAGCCAGCTTAGTGCTGAGATTGAGCCGACTCAGCATGCGGGCAGAGTTCTATGAGGGTCTGTTTTGGGCTAGGGTCTAGGTTGATCCTAGGGGTCTTAAGGCCTGATTTGAGAGGTCTTAAGGTGGCTAATTCATGTATGGATCAGATCTAGATCCAGAGAATGAGAGCATGGGAGACATGGGTGTACATGGGCTCGGTGAGTGCTTTCATGTATTGGGTTAGCCAAGGGAGTTTTTGGTCAAGCCTAATGGCTATGTGTAAATTCATAGGTTGTATTAGAATTTTAAAAGGTTAAAATCAATACAGATCTTTTCTCCCTCAACTCTCTTCTTCTCTTCTCTCTAGAATTGCTGCCCTAGGGTTCTTGAAGAAGCCATAGAGAAGGGGGGCGTCTCCCTCAAGCCTAAAGAGGGAGGCGCCCTCTTATAGATCTAGATGGAGGATCGATGGTTTGCTGCCCATAAAGAACATCACAGGTTCCTTCAGGTCTGCACTAAAGATTAGGAGCTTCCGCAATATGGTATCGATGCTTGTGATGTAAAGGATGAGTGGCGTTCGAGCGATACATAGGTCTATAATTTGGTATTAAAGCTAGGTGATGCCTGGGATGTTGTGGACGATAATAAGATATCGAGCTAGGTGATGCCTTTGGTGTAGCTGACCTTAGGATTCCTGCATCAAGAACTCTGAATATGCAGGCAAAAGGACCTCATCTCCTTTATATCATCCTCCAAATGGCCTTGAAGGCGACTGAGCTTTGAAGGAATAAATAAATAGGCCCTCTCCAAGCAAATCCCCTTCCACTCCTTTCAGGCAAATTCCCCCTAGTCGATGTCCTCCCCATTGATCTCCTCCTTGACACCAATTGATTTCTTTTCCATCAACCTCCGTCCATCCAAACTTCTTAAATCAGCTAGGAGGGGATCTGTTGATATGTATTTGCTTCTTCGGTGGACCTCCTTCCAGGATTCTCCAATACGATTATTTTCGAAGTTTTTCTCCTTCAGCTAGGATTCTTGTTCCAGCAGAACTACTTTCGAATTCTTCTCCAGTAGACTTCCTTCAAGATTTCTTTCATTGCAGAGCTTCCAAATCCCTTCAGGCCAAACTTCCTGCAGTCGCTCAAAAGGGTCTCCTCGCCTACACAAATTTGGTTCCATACATAGCATGGACCAACTCGTACACAAACTACCATAGGAGAGTCTAAATTCCTTTGGAACTGATATAACTCAAAATTCTTCACCGACCGACATCTACTCCTTCAAACCTCAACTATCAAATCCCAATGAACTAGTATCTCATGATAACAGACACTACTCTACATAACAAACTTCACATGGCCCCGAGTAGCTCACTACCAGACGATTACAGCTGTCGCTCTCAGTTTGTTATAGGCTTCGCATATAAAAGGGATCCTCTAAATATATTTTTCTCTAGAGCTCTTTTCTCCTTCCCTAAACTCCACTACTTTCTTTTCTGAGCACTCCATTTCTATTGGTTAGAAGAGCTGACTTGATTGTCAGAGGATCTTACCAAGCCACCACCCCTGACTTCGATCAGGACTTGCCTTGTAGGTTTTCGACAGTGACCTCATCATCTCTAGCTCCAGCTCGATTCCGACATCAACCAGATTCTGCACCAATAGGATTGGCGCTAGAAGGAGGGACTTTGAGTCCTTATTCTAAAAGGAGTGCCCATTCGATCTTGATCCTTTTCTTCTTTCAACTCTTCAAGATCCATCAAGATCCATCTTTGTTTAATCTTTTTAGCCTAAAAATGCCTCTAAAGAAGACAACCACCCAATGATCCACTACTTGTACCATCAGATCTAAGCCGGATCTGCCCATCCCTACTCCATCACCAGCACCTTGCCTCCCTCTATCAGCAGCCATGGTGGATCCGGAGTAGTTCAACCTATTGATGCAGTAGGTTCGAAGCCTCACCAAAATGGTGCAGGCCATGCAGCAATTTTCGACGGTGGCTCTACCAAAAAACCTCCCATCAGGGTGTCAAGAACTAGTCCCAAGGAGGCATACTTCGGCCAGTAGACCCATCACTCCTGAAAATGAGAAATAGAGAGCTGAAGACCCCTATTCAGACCATGATTTCTCTCTAGAAGAAACCTTATCCATCTACAGCCAGAAGCCTTTCAGGATTTGCGATCGAGATGATGTTCTCGATCAAAAATTACAAGAAATGGATCGATGGATTGAGAAACTCCGTCATGTCATCCTGACTCACCATGACGACATCTGCACTGATTCTCCTTTCTTTGCTCGAACCACGTAAGAGCTTGTCCTGCCGAATTTCAAGCTTCTCCAATTCAAAAGCTATGTTGGTATCTCTGATCTGGTCGACCATCTGGAGGCCTTCCAAATCATGATACTGCTCCATGGCACACCAGACGCCATCTTATGTCGAGCTTTTTGATCTACTCTAAAGGGAGTAGCAAGAAATTGATACACGATAATGAAGTCGGATACAATCTTCTCTTTTGATCAGATGAGCCATCAATTTGTGGATCATGTCATTAGTAGCCAGTGTCCTGGATAAGGTTTCAGCTCCCTCATCAATATCAAATAGAAAGAGGAGAAATTAATCTGGGCTTATGTCAATCGCTTCAATGCTGCTGCCCTCGAGGTCTGAAATCTGGATCAGTCTATTGCCATGGCCGTGCTGAAGGGTAGTCTCTAAAAGAATGATTTATTATTTTTCATGGAGAAGAAGAATCTCAAGGATTTTGTCGATCTGCTAGCTCAAGCTGAAGGATTTGCTCAAGCTGAGGAAGCCTTCAAGCTAAAGGATGAGAAAGCCATAAGAGAGCAGTAGGCGAGCAAATCTAGCAAGCCCGTAGTTGAAGAAAAGTCGAATGAAGTTCGACCATGCTCCCGAACTCTCCTAAAGCATAAGCGAGCCTAAACTCCTCGAGCTTATCGCCAAAGAAGCCCTAATGGAAGGCTATGAAGAAGTTCTTTCCTTAGAAGATTCCATAACTATTCCCCCCTCAATGCTCCAAAAATATAAGATTGGAGAGGATAACCACTCAACCTAGTAAGCACAATCCTAACAAATACTACCTCTACCATCATGACCATGATCATGATATTGAGGAATGCATTTAGCTTTAAGATGAGATCGAGGAGCTCATCAGGTGAGGTTGGCTCGATCAATTTCTATGATGTTGGCCCAATGGAAGAAAGGATCGGCCAAGGGCATTGCCACAGCCAGAACCACCAAGAAGGAAGGAGCAACAAGAAGATCAGCCATCTCTCGGCATCATCAACACTATCTCTTGGGCACTTTGGTGAGAGGTGGCTAGCAGATCTGAAGGATTGGTGAGGAGATAGAGGACTGAGGAACCCATAGCCTTCACTGAAGCTGACGCACAAGGAGTTTAGCTCCTGCATAACGATATGGTTGTAATTGCTTTAAACATTATAGACTATGATGTACGCCGTGTTCTTATTGATAATGAAAGTTTAGCTGATGTGTTATTTTATGATGCTTTCTCTAAGATGTCTATACCTAACAGTCAGCTTGGATCAATGAACTCCCCATTGGTAGGCTTCACTGGCAATGCAGTACCAGTTGAAGGTATAATAACTTTGATTGTGGCTGCAGGGCAATATCCAAGATAGTCGAGGGCACGAGTGGATTTTCTGGTAGTAAGAGTTCCATCGACTTATAATGCAATCCTTGACCGACCTAGCCTAAATGCACTTTGGACAGTAGTGTCGACATATTACTTGAAAATGAAGTTCTTAAAAAGTTATGGGATTGGAGAAGTCAGAGGATATTAAGCCCTGGTAGGGCATTGCTATTCAATTGCCTTACGAAGGGACAAGTGATCAGATCCTTGTCCAGTATATAGGTTGGATGTCCACGATGATCTAACGAAAGAGCGGGGTCAGCCTATGGAAGACCTTGCTTCCATCCCACTGAATGACCGGAATGCAGAGCACATGGTGCAAGTCGGCGCCAACCTGGCAGGAGAAATATGAGAGTGGCTTATCGAATTTCTATGGAGGAATGCGAATGTTTTTGCTTGGGTCCCCGACAACATGCCTGGGATAGATGCCAAGGTCATGGAACATCACCTAGTTGTCAACCCTAAACATTGGCCAGTGAAAAAGAAGATGAGAAACCATGCTCTAGAGAGGCAGAAAGCAATTACAGAGGAAGTTGACAAGCTCCTCAAGGCTGGATTCATCCAAGAAGTTAACTATCCGAACTGAGTCTCCAACATCGTTCTCATTAAAAAGACGAATGACAAGTCGAGAATATGCATAGACTTCAAAAAGTTGAATAAAGCATGCCCAAAAGATAGCTATCCCCTGCCCAGGATTGATCAACTGATGGATGTGATCTCGAGCCATGAGCTCTTCACCTTCATGGATGAATTTTTCGACTATAACCAAATCTAGATGGCACTAGAGGATGAATAGAAGACTGCTTGTATTACCGACCATAGTCTTTACAGTTATAGGGTTCTTCTTTTGGACTCAAAAATGCAGAGGCAACATTCCAGCACCTGGTCATCAAAATCTTCAAGGAGTAAATCGGCCATAACATGGAAGTATATATAGACGACATGCTTGTCAAGAGCCGAGCTTCAATAAATCACATTGCCGATCTTGAAGAGACCTTTAGTACCCTTAGGAGATACAAGATGAAGCTAAACCCAACAAAGTGTGCCTTTGATGTAACTTTGGGAATGTTCTTCGGATTCATGTTGTCGAAGCATGGAATCGAAGCAAATCTGAGAAAGATTCGGGCCATTCAAGAGATGACTACTCCAAATCAATCGAAGAAGTTTAGTGCCTGATCGGAAAGGTGGTAGCCTGAAACCACTTCATCTCGAGGTCGGTCGAGCGCTACATGCCCTTCTTTCAGGTCTTAAAACAATCAAAGAATTTCTACTGGACCACCAAATATCAACAAGCCTTTAAAGAGCTCAAGTACTATCTCTATTCGCCTTCCCTATTAGCAAAGATCGAATCTAGAGAGAAATTATTTTTGTACCTGGCGGTCTCCCCAGCGGCCCTTGCGGCAGTCCCAGTCAAAGAGGAGACAAAAGTTCAGCGGCTAATCTACTACATGAGCCAAGTCTTGAGGGACGCCAAGATCAGGTATACTAAGTTTGAAAAACTAACTTATGCTTTACTATTGATTGCAGCTCAGAGGCTCCAACCTTATTTTTAAGGGCACACCATAACTCTCCTCACTGATCAATCAATTAAAGTAGTCCTTCATCGTATGGATGTATCTAGAAGAATCACAAAATGGACAATCAAGCTTACAGAATTTGACATCAATTACAGACCTCGATCATCGACCAAAGCCCAACTATTAGCGGATTTTATAGTTGAATGCACCATTTTGGATGAAGCCAAGCTTGAATAGAATGAAATCAGCATTTCGTGGCTTCAACCAAGCTCCTTTGATTAAAGAGCCAACCTTCCTGAAGGTTTTTGGGCCCTATATGTAGATGGCTCATCTAATGCTTCCAGTGCAGGCGTAGGGTTGAACTTGGTGAACCCAAAGGAGATTATTGCTGAATATGTGCTGCACTTTGAATTTTCCACAACTAATAATGGGGCCAAATATAAAGCTTTGATCACTGGATTAAAAATAGATAAAGAGTTAGCAGTAGATTGGCTCTAAGTCTATAGTGATTCCCAACTGGTGGTCGGATAGGTTAGCGATAGTTGTGAAGCTCAGGAGGAAAGCATGATAAATACCTTGAGAAAGTGAGGAACTTGACTCCGCTCTTCAATAATTTTAGCATCCAATAAATTTTGAGGGCAGAAAATACCAGAGCTGAAGTTCTCTCTAAGTTGGCCACTTTAGCCCCAACTGAACTATCCAAAATAGTATTTTTTGAAGTTCTAAAATGCCCAAGTTCGGAGGAGTCATAGTCCGTTATGCAAGTCAAGCATGAGTCGAGCTGGATCGACCCGATAGTTGCTTACGTCAAGGATGGAGCTCTTCCTTATGATCCAAAAGAAGCTCGAAAACTTAGAAATCAAGCCTCCTGGTATGTTTTGTATGAAGGCAAGCTATATAAAAGATCATATTTCCTACCAATCATGAGATGTCTCTGACCTTAAGAAGCCGACTTTGCATTACGGGAATTGCATGAAGGAATCTATGAAAGTCATGTAGGGGCTAGATCCTTATCACACGGACTACTTCGGTAGAGTTACTATTGGCCAACCTTATACCATGATTCTATAGAGTATGTCAAAAAATACGACCGTTGTTAGACAAATGTAAATATTCAAAGGCAGCCGGCTTTCAAACTTACACCCCTGAGTGCCCCATGGCTGTTCGCTTAGTGGAGAGTGGACATACTCGAATCTTTTCTCATGGTAGCTGGACAGTGTAAGTTTCTCTTGGTGGCAATAGATTATTTCATAAAGTGGGTCGAGACTGAACCTCTAGCAAAAATAACTAAAGCAAAAGTGTAGGACTTCATCTGAAAGTCGATTATTGGTAGATTTGGCCTACCTCGGACCCTCATAATAGATAATGGGCGATAGTTTGCCAGAGCAACATTTGCCAAATTTTGTAAAGATTTAAATATCTTCCACTATTTTACATCGTAGCCCATCCACCAGCAAATGACGAAACTGCAGTGACCAACAGAACCCTATTGCAAGGCATCAAAGCAAGACTTGAAAGAGCAAAGGGGACTTAGATGGATGAACTCTATCACGTGCTCTGGTCATATTGAACTATCCAAAGTTTGCCAACTAGGAAGACCCTATTTGCCTTAGCTTTTAGAATAGAAGTGATCATCCCAATAAAGCTTAAACTTCCATCAGCATCAGTCGTGACATTCAATAAGCAGCATAACTCACAGGACCTTAGGGCTAGCCTCAACTTGTTGGAGGAAAAATGAGAAAGAGCTCAAGTTTGGATGGCAGCCTATAATCAAAAAGTAGCTCGCTACTATAACTCTAAAATCAAAGGCAAAATATTTAAAGTGGGGGACTTGGTACTTCGGCGAGCGGCTGTTTCACAATCTTAGGATCAAGAAAAGCTTGCTTCGAATTGGGAAGGCCCATATAGAGTAGGGAAGGTCATCCGACCCAAAATCTATCGACTGAAGGAGCCTAGAGGAGCAACATTTTCGCAGCATTGGAATTCAGAAAATTTAAGAATGTACTACCAAAAATTTGCCCTAAATAAAGCTCCTCTATTTCAGTATTATTGTTTTTTGTTGCGAAAATCATGTGATGACAGAAAATAACTCTCTAAAATAATAAAAAATGATCGTATTAGGAATAAAAGGAGAACCTCATCCTAACATGAGCAAAGTTGAAGGAATCGTTAATTTAAGATGAGATGAGAGGAGAGGTCCTAACAATAGCCCTAATGTGCCCTTACAATCATGTTAGGAATAGGAGGATGACCTTATCCTAACATGAGCAAAGTTGAAGGCCTCGTTAATTTAAGATGAGATGAGGAGAGAGGCCCTAACAATGGCCCTAATGTGCCCCTACAGCCATATTAGGAATAGAAGGAGGACCTCATCCTAACATTAGCAAAGTTGAAGGTCTTGTTAATTTAAGATGAGATGAGGGGAGAGGCCCTGACAATGGCCCTAATGCGCCCCTATAGTTATGTACGAAACAGGAGGAGGACCTCATCCTAACATGAGCAAGTCGAAGGCCTCGTTAATTTAAGATGAGATGATGGGAGAGGACTTGAGAATGATCCTAATGTGCCCCGATAGCCATGTTAGGAATAGGAGGCGGACCTCGTCCTAACATGAACAAAGTCGAAGACCTCATCAATTTAAGACAAGATGAAGGGAGAGGCCCTGACAATGGCCATAATGCATCCACACAAGCCACATTGGGAATAGAAGAAAAATCTCATCCTAACATGAGCATAAGCCAAGACCTCGTTGACCGAAAATGAGAAGAAAGGAGAAACCCTATCGACAACTCTTACATGTATCCTTTCTGTGATGACCTGACTATGTTAAATATGAAAAGTGGAATCCTATCTTAGTTCGCAGAAGAGACCCCAGCTCGGCATGCATAATAAGCATCTCATTAGAAGACAATGCAAAAAAAAAAAGAGGGGTGAAGAAAGTAAAGCCACGAGCAAGCTTTTAATTCGTGCAAAATGAGAGTAACAAGAAAGGTACCATCTTATTACGAAAATAAGTTCGTTAGATGCAAAACATGGGTCGGCAAGATCGATTACACCAAAAAAAAAAGAAAAGAGAGAAAGGCTACCAAAATCCTAAGAAGGGCCAGACTCCTTAGACTTTGGACTGGTGGTCATCACCAAAAATTCTTTTAGACGGTCGGCCACCTCCTCGAGCTTCCTCCGCCTCATCATATTATCATGGAACATCCTGTTGGCTCAGTGGTAGTTTTCCTCTAACTCTCACAGCCTCCTCCTTAGGACCTTGAACTCGGCCTCCACATCCTTGGTAGCCTGATGCTCACAAGTCAACTCAAGCTCCAGCCATTGCACCTCAGCCTTTTATGCATCGATCGACTCTCAGAGTTCACCAATGGTCTTCCTTAAGGAGGTAGCCTCTTCAGCCTCCTTGCTTGTACTAGCCCAGAAGCCATCATCAAGCTACCGCTAGAGCCTGGCTTCTTCATTGTTGGAGGCATGAAGTTTTTGTTCTAGCTTGGACATCCTATCACTCCAGCCCAGTCAGTAACTCTCGTATGTGAGCTTAGCATCATCTAGCTACTTTTGAAGAGTCGAGAACCTCATCGACCAGTCCCATTCGAATCACGCCTTGTCGGATGACCATGGTAAGCTTCCTTACAAAAGTTGGATCTTCTCTCTTGCCACCTTGAGATCGGCTTTGAGAGAGCTCATCTTCATCATTAGCGCTTAGGATTTATCACTAGCGTTCCTCTTAAGCTCGGCGATCTCCTTCTCGAAACTGCCCTTCCAGATGCTGAAGCTCGCAGCATCCTTCATGTGTAAACTACGGAGGCGAGTGACCTCTTTGGTCAACTTCGAAGCATTCATTCGAGAAGCTTGAAGGTCGTCCTCCATCTTCTTCAACTTTCTCTTCAGGTGATGAACCTCCTTTAAATCCTTGATAAGGGGTTTTAGAGGAATGCCTTGAGGCAATGGCTCGGCGTCATTTGGAGGTGACTGGTTTTGACTTCAATCGCTAGAAGGGTTCTGAACGATATTCACCATGGCACATGTGTAAAAGAGAAAAAGTTTATTTTCATTTCTTAAAATGTTTAAGTACACTAAAAAAAAAGTAGGAAAGGAAAAAAAAAGAAAGGTACAAGTAATTAGAGATTTTTAACCTCGACCATTGCAGGGGCAGGCGAGGTCGATACATCCTTTGCAGCTTCAAGCTCGGGAATGGACTTGGGAGCTTCAGCTATAAGTTCGAGAACACCTAGGGCGGGTTCGATGGCAGGAGATGCGATGCCGACATTGAAGGGACTGGCTTCATCGTTAGGTTCGTCTGTCAGAAAGTCAAGATCCACTCTAGGGAAGTTCTTCGCGACTCTCCTTAAACAGATCTCGAACCCCTCCAAGAAGGCTTCTTAGGCAAATGCAATCTTGATGTCCTCCATTGCTTCGGAGGACCTGAAGGCTTCAATAGCCCTCTCCCTCTCAATGCTAACCTCCTCTTCAACCTTCTTCCTTTTATCTTTGGAGAGGGTCAAGGCTGCCCTCAGCCCTACAAAAACTTCTTCCTCTTTCCATGATGTCTCCTGAAGGTGCTCAATCTCTACAGTTTGAATTTTTTAGGCTAACTTCAAATGGTTGACCTCGGTTCGAATCCTCTTGACCTCTACTTGAACCTCTTGCAGAGTTTTAAAAGCCTCGGCCTGGTGGAGATCAGCGATCTTTGAGTGGGCAAACAAGTAATGCCCCAGCTTCAAGATAGGAAGAAATTAAGTCAAAACTATAAAAGTGCATCCTTCATTCAAACAAGTTTAGAAGAATGGGTCACCTCGAGATAGATAGTGAGAGACTCATCAAATCTCTTGGCGTCCTCCGTCCTGACCATTTTCTTGATAATATACAGGAGGATGCTACCCTTTATCATGGATTGGATGATCTCTAGATCATCAAAGAAATCTTGCTCCTGACCAGAGCCTTCACCACTCAAACTCTCAACCGCCCTCCTCATCTTTTTCCTGACAGCATCATTTTTCTTCTTCTTCTTCTCAATGACCACGCACTGCTCAGAAGGTGTGGTGTCGGTGTCCTCTCTGGGTTAGATTAAAGCTGATGCGGCCACATCAGACTCGGAGATAAGCACTGCCAGGATCGATGCGGCAAGGGTCGGCTCATCGGTATGAGCCTTCTTCAATGTTTTCCCGACAGATCCACCCTTCCTCTTGAGGGTCTTGATCCCTATAGTCAGGCGATTCCGCTCCTTAGGAGTCATCTCTATAGAAGAAGAAATCAGAGTCAGAAAAGGAAAGAAGACCATGCATAATTAGCAGGCTACAGAGGATTACCTGTTGGATTGAGAGGACTAAGATTGAAGTTGAACAAGGTCTGGTCCTTAAGGAGCTTGGTGATCGAAGGGGCTTGGAAGTTCTTCAACTTGTCGGCCGAATTTCGATCCTCTTTCTCAAGCCTAGGAGCTCGGTGAACTGAGTCCCTTATTTTCTCCCATGAAGAAAGTCCTAGTTCTATAGAAGAACAGAAAATAAGAAAGAATTTCTCCTTCAAGTTATGAATGAAAAAGGGGGCACCCTTGAGCAACCCCTTCTTGTCGAACTGGAAAGACACATACCATCAGTCTTTGGCGATCGGATGGCATTTGAAAGTGAAGAAACTATAGAATAGAAAGATGGAAGGTTGGACATCAGCCATGATGCACATAAATCTAACGTAGTTTGGTGCCATGGTAGTTAAAGAAATATTTAAAAACCTAAACAAGTCGGCTACAAAATGAAGGGAAAAACCTATTTTTCGGATCAGGTTCGTTTAGATCTGATTGGATTAGGAGGGGTATTTCAAAAAATTTTTCTCTAAGATCCTAATTTGATCTAAGACTCCTTAGACTTGATCTTATTGATCTAATAATAAAAATAAAATAAAAATTAAATCTAATTTAATTATACCTTTAATTTGGGTAATCCAATTATCCAATGATGATCCTAATGTTTGCTTGAGGTTCTAGATGTAGCAATGCAAGTGCTTGGCCTCTACCGATAACCACTTAGGTAGGATCTAGAGATCTTCTCCTTCTTAATCAATCCTCCAAAAATTAGATATAGATCTAATCTTGAAGGTCTTCAAAACTTCTTTTGAAGAACTATCGTTGTCTCTTATTGCAGTGCTGCCTTCTTCCTTTCTTGGCGCCTTTCACTTGCTTGGATCACACCTTATTCGTGCCAAAAACCCCTTGGGTGTAGAGAGGGGAGAGAGGACCAGAGGGTGACATGGAGAAGGAGGGAGAGAGGCTTTGTGGCAGTGGGCTAAAGGTAGAAGCATTAAAATACCTAGGTGTTGATAGGGTTTATATAGATCCTGCTGCGCCATGCAGTGCCACATCATTCCGACCAATCATGACCCTTTGAGTAATCAGATCTAAATCTGAATGATGGAATGACATCATCTGATCCAATCAGATGAGGGACCCTCAAAAACCCTCCTAAGGTGGCACCAAGACAGGGTCAAACAAGAGTTCTTAGCGCCATGGAGTTTAATCCCTTGAAGCAACCCTAGAGTCCCATCTGTATGGGACTCCTTCTTTATCCTCATGGGGCGCATGCCTCCCTAGGCATGTGCCCTCTTCCTATCTGCATTTAGTAGGGGGACAAGGCCCCAGGTACTCTTCTATAGGTGCATGACACATGGGTAGATGTCCAAGTGTCTAGGGTCAATATTTGACCAATATCCGAAAATAGGAATTAGCAGGTGACCGAAAATGATAGTTGTTATCTTAAATTTTTCTCATAAATTAAGATAACCCTTTTTTAATCTGGACAAGCTCCAGTCAGACTAATTAAAGATTCCTAAGTGAGCCCAAATACAATTGACTCAGTCGAGACAGGCTTTAATGATTATTAAAGGAGAACATTAAGCTTAATTGTGTGGTAGCATGATTTCATTGAACCTAGTTGAATCTTATTCAAATCAATTAAACTGGGTTAGTCAAATTGATGACATCCAGATCCAAATACTTGTTTGTGTGATCTAGTTAGGTTCAGTTCTGTATGGTAATGGGATATGTCACGATCTCTATCAACGACATCATCGAAACACCTTTCGATAGATCAGAACTTTCCTGATTCAGAAAACTAGTATGATCGATCATTCAAATCATTCTAATTGCTCCTAAAATCCATCAGTGACACCTAGCAGCATATGGTGGCAACCCATCAAAACTGAAAGTTAACCTCTCGGTGTAGTTACCTATGTGATTAGGTTCCTCTATCTTGAGCCCCAATCGAATTAGGGTTAAGGTGATCTCGTCAAATCCTAATATCCATCATATGAATTAATCATTTGATTCAAGTCCAATATGAAAACCCTAATAGAAACACTTTGTATTATTTCACTCTACCATGGCCATGGGCTTATGAACTTGATTCACATGATCATTATAGGACTGCTCCTCTTCTACCGAGGTAGATAGATCCCCTATTGGTGCATTCCAATTCCTACAATGAACATGCTATAGCCAACATACACCTCATGTTCCGAATGGCTAGGAGATCGAGTTATGGTGTAGTCAAACTATAACACCCTCAAGGTGAACTACCGATATACCTCAGGTCAATGAACCAGACACACCACTGTAGCTTCAAGCCAGTCATGGACGAGAAGGTAGACTTCCTCATGACTGCTCGAGGTGGTCACGCTCAGTGCGCTCGTTCTCTAATGAGTACCTGTAGTCTTGCTTCGGTGTCTCTATATCATAGACTCAAGAATCATCTATCCTAAAGAAGCGATCGTATGCCAACCTTCTAGATCAATGACCATCCTCATGATGATCCTATGGTCAGAAGCATTTTATGAGTTAATAATGAAAATTCATGTCTTAAATTTTCAACTCTTCAAAATATGAACTATCATTACCATTAACTCAAGGGATGTATCACAGACACTTTCAAATACACACTATGATAGAAAATAATCCATTTTATTATTTATTATCAAAATTATAATTTTGTCCTTAGAAGTGTATTACAAGTGTCAAGGAATCTAGCTTCTAGGGCACACATATCTAACACAAAAGAAGGTATTGGCAGTCGAAGTCCCGTTCGAATGATTTCGATGTACAAGTAAGTTCGATCGAGAGGAGGAAAGCTAGCTCGATCGCTGGGACCAGAAAGTTCAAGTTTGCAGTCGGAGAGAATTCTAAACTAGATCCTAATCAACAAAAGATCTTCAGGCCGAAGTTTGCATGAAATAGTATCAGGGATAAAGAATGGCCGAGGTACTTCTACAGGCTTGGGGTCCTTATGAGAAAGGTCCATTAGAGCTAAATGAGCCAAACTCCTACAACTGGTTGACCAGGACTCTTTAGAGGACATGAGGATCAAACTAAAGTGGAGAAAATCTCTAAAAAATAGAAAATAAATAAAATCTGAGACTCTCTCAAAGAAACTGAGCAAGTAGAGATGATAAAAGGTGTGGATAATCAAAGAAAAAGATTCAAGAACTGACCTAAATTGACTGAGAATAGCAAAAAGATGGCAAGCTCGATGAAAAATAGAGAATCCCTAAGAATCGAAGGAGTCGATGGAAGACGTCGGAGCCCTGGAGCAAGAAGGAAGAAGGAGACCAATGGAAAAAAGAGGAGACCTGAGCGAGATGAAACCCTCAAGGAAGAAGAAGAGCTTAAATAGCCATGAGAGTCCAAGATGGTTATGAGTGTAGGTCTCCACCGATCAACCTCGGGTCGATGCATGTCACACTCATCATAGCGATAGAATGACAATAGGCAGAACATTTATTACGTCATACCCAGAGCAGCGCTTTAGTAGGAATTTTAAGAATTTATCCTTTTGGGTCATCTCATAATTAAAATGTTTCGGCACCTATGCAGAAATAGAAAAAGGACTTCGGCACTCATAATTCTTTACTCCGTTCGTTCAAACTTCAAACTCGTGTGTAGGGGGACTTCTGTTGGGTGTAAACCCTTTTCCTGCCGAAGTCCAACTGGATGCCAAGCCTTTAGGTGACTACATCTGACAAAGGCAGCCGCGCCTAATTTTGGTCAGTGAAGAATTTACGCCCAGGCATCGAAACTGCAGATCTTCAATTTGAATTGATCAGCTGATCTTCTTCTCTCAGAATTCTAGGTCCTTCGAGTATCCTTAGAACCTACAAGGCATTATAGATTTCACTCGGACGAAGTTGAACAGTGATGACAGCCCTTAGGCAGTTGAGTAACAGGTCTAATTATGGCTAGATTTGGCTGACCATAGCGCTCTTTGAATCACTCCCCGACAAAAAGCCATCCAAGCTATTTGATATTGGACCAGCATCATATCAACGGAACTCCCATCCAGACGAACACCATAAAATACTAAGAGTAGCAATCCTCAGGATTTCTACATCAAGAACTTTGAACATGTAGGCAAAAGGACCTTCTCTCCTTTATATGAGCATCTAGACGTTCTCGAAAGCGACCGAGCTTCGAAGGAATAAATAAACAGACATTCTCCAAGCAAATCCCCTTCCACTCCTTCCAGGCAAATTCTCCCTAGTCAACGTCCTTCCCATTGATCTCCTTCCTGACACCAATTGATTTCTTTCCCATCAACCCTCATCCATCTGAACTTCTTACATCGGTTAGGAGGGGACCCATTGATATGTATTTGCTTCTTCAGCGAACCTCCTTCTAGGATTCTCCAATAGGATTATTTTCAAAGCTATTCTCCTTCAGCCAGGCTTCTCCTTCCAACAGAACTACTCTCAGATTCTTCTCTAGCAGACTTCTTTCAAGATTTCTTCAATCATAGAGCTTCCGAATCCCTTCCGATCAAACTTCCTGCAGTCATCCAAAAGGGTCTCCTCACCTATGCAAATCTAGTTCTATACATAGCAAGGACCAACTCGCACACAGACTATCTTAGGGGAGTCTGAATTCCTTTGGAATTGATATAACTCAAAGATCTTCACCAACCGACGTCTACTCCTCCAAACCTTAACTATTAAATACCAACAAACTGGCATGTCACGATAATAGACACTACTCTCCGTAACAAACTCCACATGGCCCCGAGCAGCCCACTACCAGATAGTTATGGCTGTCACTCTCAGTTTCTTAGAGGCTTCACCTGTAAAAGAGACCCTCCAAATACGTCTCTCTAGAGCTCTCTTCTTCTTCCCAAACTATGCTACTTTTTTTTTGAGCACTCCATTTCTGTTGGCTAGAAGAGCTGACTTGATTGTCAGAGGGTCCTACTAGAGCCACCACCCCCAACTCCAGTTATGACTTACTTTATAGGTTCCCGACGGTGACCTAGTCTTCTCCAGCTCTAGCTTCATTCCGACATCAACTAAATTCTACACCAACAAATATAATATTAGGTTTGACATATTTCCATACCCAAAGTCATTTTCAGGATGCAAGATGATCGTAGGATCTTGTTGCATGGTAACTTACCACTGAAGTATATTTTTGATATTTCTATCAAATTTTTATATCTTCTAGTTAGACATGATACATTGTTAGACGTCAATCTTGTCTTATGGGATCGATCGAGTTAAAAAATTTAATTTGATCATTAATTAGAAAGTATTCTAATTGATCAAATTGGATTAGCTTTTTTTAACCTAATTCAATTTGATTGAGTTCTAATCAAATTAGGTCAAATCACATTCGGACCCACTACTAGCTAGATGGAGAATCCAATGGATCACACACAAAGAGAATTGATAAAGGATCTAATTGGATTAGATCATGTTTGCAAGTTAAACATGCTAGCACATGTTGCAAACCCTAGCACCTAGATTCAAATCGGATTTCGATTTGGGCTAACACTACTATAAAAAGAGCCTACGATAGTGCATATTATGACAGCAATTTTTAAAACCATTGCAATAAAATCTACGATAGTAGTTATAAGGAACCGCTGCCATAGATCTGACCTATGGCTGTGATTACAATAAACCACCGCCATAGTCTGACCTATGGCAGCGGTTCCTTGTAACTGCTACCATAGGTCCCTACCATAGTCTGACCTGTGGCAGCGGTTCCTTGTAACCGCTGCCATAGGTCCGACCTATGGTAGTGGTTCCTAGTAACCGCTGCCATAGGTAGACCTATGGTAGTGGTTCCTTGTAACCGCTGCTATACATCGATCTATGGTAACAGTTATTTGTAACTACTGTAATATACTTATTTTTTACTTTTTCTCTAAATAATATATAATTTTAAAATTTAATGTCCATCTTCATCATTCATTATCTAAATAATTATCATTAGGGTATCGTCGTAAAAGATCATCTTGATTTGATGGTCCTAGCTTCATCGATCAAAAAAATTTGATTTTGACGATCATAAATGATGATGCGATGATCTGATAGATAAAGACCTCTGATATGTCCAAAAATATACAACGATGATCTTAGTTATGTTTGTAGCTTACTATCAAAGTTTTACTTCAATCGAATATCGTTATCTTGGTCAATTTAGTATAAGTTAATTTCGACCATTAAATGATAAACGAGTGATTAAAGGATCAGATGGTGTCTGATTATAAGATAATTTTTTTTATAAATAATATTGACTACTACTTTAATTATTTTCTATGGTGGTGATTATAAAATTCAACTTGTAAGACTAAGAACGATCTAAAACTATACATCGCCTGATAACCGTTCTTAAACTCCATTGGTTGTTATATATATATGCTCGTGCTTTTGCAATATCTACTTAATATGAATAGTTCATACGAAAATGATTTAAATTTTACTATCATCATCATATAAAATATTTTAAATTATAGCAAAGATCATTTAACTAAAAAATTATCTCGTAATCGAACACTGTTTAGCCCTTTGATCACTTATTTCTAATTTAACAATCAAAATCGTTTTACTAAATTGACCATGATAACGATATCTGATTGAAGTAAAATATTGATAGTATACTACAAATATCATCAAGATCATCATTAAAGATTTTTAGATTGATCAGAGTTCTCCATCTATCAGTCATTGCATCATCATTTATGATCATCAAAATCAAATTTTTCTGATCGATGAAGCTAGGGCCATCGAATCGAGGTGATCTTTTGTGACAATACTCTAATGATAATTATTTAGATAATGAATAATGAAAATAAAGATTAAATTTTAAAATTATATAATATTTAAAAAAAATTAAAAAAAAATTATTTCCAATCTACGGCAGCGGTTACTAAAAACCGCTACTATAGATTTATAGCAGTGGTTATAAATCACTACCGTAGATCTATTGCAGTGGTTTACCATAACCGCTACCATAGATCTATGGCAGTAGTTCGAAAATCGATGCCATAGATTAGGTTAAAAATCTTCAATTATTCTTTCCTCCCGTGTGCACGCTCTCTCTCTCCCCTCCTCCTCGTCGGTGAGACTCCACTCATCCCCAGCCATGGCCACCCACCCTCCGCCCTATGGCAGCAGTTCGAAAATCGATGCCATAGGTTAGATTAAAAATCTTTAATTTTTCTTTCCTCCCATGTGCGCGCTCTCTCTCTCCCCTCCTCTCTATCGTCGGTGAGACTCCACCCATCCCCAGCCATGGCCACCCGCACCCCACCCTCCCCATCCCCAACCGGCCGCCCACCCCCGCCCTCCCCATCCCGACCGTGGTCAACCGTCCCCGCCCTCCCCATCCCCGACCGTCCCCCACCCTCCCCATCCCCGGCCGCTTACCCTCTGCCATCCCATCCCTGGCTACCACCACCCTTGCCCTTCCCATCCCTGACTGCCGCCCCCTGCCGCCCACCCCTTGTCCTCGTCGACCGCTTGCTCCCCACCCTCCCCATCCCCGGCTGCCACCGCCCGGCCCCCGCCCTCCCCATCCCCGGCTGCCACCGCCCACCCCCACCCTCCCCATTCTCGACCGTGACTGCCTGGCCTCACCATCCCCAGCCACCCACGACCCCTCGTCCTACCCATCCCCGGACCGTCGCCGCCTGCCCTCCCCATTCCCGACCACCACTACCCCTGCTCTCCCAATCCCGACCACCCACCCTCTGCCCTCCCTATCCCCTAGCCTCCCATCACGATGCCCCTCCAGGCCCCCTCTCCCTCTCTCTCTTTCCTCTTCTCTTTCTCTTTCTTCTCTCTCTATCTCACTATCTTACTATTATTTCATAGGTTTACCTCTAGCACCATCATCTTCCTCCAACGCCGTCATCGACAATCCTTAAAGCTTTCAATGGAACCCCCTCTCTACATTCATAGGGATATTTTTTATTTTAATTTTATAGTATTATTTATTATTCACTAGACTAGATTTATCAATGGGTCAGGTTCGGGTTGAAACTTGGATATTTAGATCCGGTCCTGATTTTAATTACTAGTACTGGATCCAACTCGAATACTCGATGGATCCCTACTTGAAGTACCAGATCAAGACCCTAATGGATCCCAAGTATCCAAACCTGATTTCATGACCCAAAACTAAGAAAGGGAGAGGGAGAGACGAGAGGGAGGGAGGGGGTCGAGCCTCACCACTGTCGTCGACGAGGGAGATCGAGAGAGAGAGGGAGGGAGGAGGGGTCCGACCTCGTGTGGAGGGAGATCGAGAGAGTGAGAGAGGGAGGAATGGGTTCGACCTCGCCACCATCACGACAAGGGAGATCGAGAGAGGGAGAGAGGGAGGGAGGGGGTCTGGCCTCACTGATGAGTGATGAGATCGAGAGAGGGAGATTGAGAGAGGGAGAGAGGGATCAGAGAGGGGGTCCAGCTTCATTGGTGATGGAGATTGAGTGGGAGATGGGTAGTTGAAAAGATGAGGAGAGGACGAAGACAGCAAAGTACAAGGGATGGCACACAGCTGAGCCAGCTCGGGTCGAGATCGAGATGGCTGGGGGAGGACCCAAGTCAAATGTCTCAGGCACAGAGCCGGCTATCTCAGACATAGAGATGGCTTGACTTCTGAGCGACCCAGCTCGATGGGTGTGAACAAAATTTGATATGTCTCTCTAAGGTTCCAACTTTAAGCTCTAAGGTGCCACCATCATCTATTTCATTCTTCTTTCAGATTTTTGGATTAACATCCAGATTTGCATAAGAGATTGGATCTACGATTGTTGCTCATCCTTTATTATTTATGAATGTAATTCATCTTGTAGAATTTATTAGATAACATTTTCTAGATGTTTATATATTGTTACTTTTTTTTATTGCATTGCATAATGATAGATCCGTCAATTGATTAGTGTACATAATCTCCAATATTCGTATAATTATATATAATTGTACAGATGATAATTATGTAAAATGATCAATTGATTGTCCAATTTGGATGATTAGGAAATTACAAATAATTCAATAGGTAGTTGCATTAATCAAATGGTACGCTAAGGATTTTGAATAAAATTTTGGACAGTATTTTCTTTTTGTTCTCCCTACATGGGAGAACTAAGGAAAAATATTGTCAAAATTTTATTCGATCCTTATTGCATATCGTTTGATTACTGTATTGAACCTATAGAATTAATGCAATTTTCGAATGGGATAGAACCTATCTTTACCTATTAGTTGGTGATAGGATGCATTTATTGCATATTTGTTTATAATACATTAGTATATAATTTAAGTTCCATAAATGATTTAATTGCAGTATCATCATTTTTAAAATGGATAAGGGGTGGACGAAGTTTAGTAGGCTCTCACCAGAATATGAGGCTGGACTTCAAAAATTTTTTGATTTTGCTATAAAAAAATTTGGGGACTGTGGACTGATCCAATATCCTTATGAAAAGTGTATAGGTGGACGGTGGCTACCTTGTCAAGATGTAAATGATCACCTCACTATTTGTGGCTTTAAAGTCGGATATGAAATTTATTGGGACCAACATGATGAGGATAGACCGCAAGGAGGCGATCAACATGATGAAGAAATGGAATAAATGGTTCATGATATTTTTTCATTTATTGGCCATAATGATGGTGCATCTACGTCCATGCCTAATCTTGTAGTTGGTGGAATAACAAACAGTGAGAATGTAGAGAAAATCTTCAAGTTGATGAAGGATGCTAATATTCCATTGTATTTTAGATGTGAAAAGATAGTGAAGCTAGAGTTCTTAATCCAATTGTATCATGCAAAATATTCCAATGGATTTAGTAATAATGGAGAGAACTGCATATTAGAGCTTTTGGGGGACTTTCTTCCGAATGATGCATAAATTTTGAAGAACAATTATGAGGCATTGAAGATTATTGAACAGTTGGACTTTGCTTACACCAAGATACATGCATATCTCAATGATTGCATGCTCCATTGGGAGGGGGATGTCAACCAAAATGAGTGCATGAGATGCGGTGTGTCAAGATGGAAATAGAATAAAGACGGCACATCGACTCGTATTCCTCAAAATTTGATGTGGCACTTTTCTTTGATTCCGAGACTACAAAAGTAATTTATGTCGGCAAGGACATCGAAGGACATGAGATGGCATGAAGAGGACCGAACAAAAGATGAAGCATTGAGGCATCCAGTTGATGCAGAGGCATGGCGGAAGTTTAATGAATTACATTCAGGCTTCGCACATGAGATACGTAATGTGAGGTTGGACTTATCGTGTGATGGTTTCAACTCGTTCAACCATATGAATACTGTCCATAGTGTATAGTCAGTATTTATTCATGTTTACAACCTTCCACCATGGATGTGTATGAAAAAATCCTTTGCTTTCATGATAGTGCTCATCCCTGGATCGATGGAGGTAGGTAATGATATTGATGTTTATTTGCAGCCTCTTATTACCGAGCTGAGACAACTATGGAGCATTCAACATGTTCCAACTTTTGATGCTTTGTTGAATGAGTCATTCTCCATGCACGCAGTGCTTTTATGGATGATAAATAACTTTCCAGCCTATAACCTAATGTTCGGTTGGAGCACCAAAGGTGAGCTAGCATGCCTGATTTGTGGAAAAAATATTCAATCTAGAAGGTTGACACATCAGAGGAGCTTTAGCTATATGGAGCATCGTTGTTTCGTCCGTCGAAACCATCCATACAGAAGGGATGCACACTCCTTCGATGGCACAGGCATCTAGTCGGATGTTTGGAAGTGATGTACTTGGAGAGTTGGATGGTCTCAATATTGTATTTGAAAAAGGTGATCGATTGATGGTAAAAAGAAGAAGTGTCAAACAAAGAAAGATGATACATACTTTAATTGGAGGAAGAAGAGCATCTTCTCTGACTTGCCATATTGGGAGACAAACTTATTACGCCATTGCTTAGATGTAATGCATATTGAAAAGAATGTGCGCATGCTCCTATTGGCAACAATCTTAAATATCAAAGATAAGACTAAAGATGACTTGAATTCTCAATTTGACTTGAAAGAATGGGGTATTAGGAGATCACTCCATCCAAAGCCAGTAGGAGAAGAGCAGTGGAGGCTCCCTCATGCATGCTATGTTATGAATGCCTCCAAATGCTCCATATTTCTTCGTGTGTTGGAGAATATAAAGGTCCCTAATGGATACTCAAGCAACATATCAAAGCATGTGAATAGTAAGGATGTCAAACATGGGAGATTGAAGACTCATGATTATCATGTGTTGATGTAGGAATTGATCCCAATAGCTATTCACCGCGTGTTGCCAAAAAATGTTAGAATGGCTGTTATTCATCTTTGCAATTTTTACAGAGATATTTGTGCAAAGAGGTTGCTTAAGAAAGACGTGAAGAAAATGAAGGCAAGAGCGGTGACTATATTATGTGATCTGGAGAAGATATTTCCACCATCATTTTTCATGGTTATGATGTATCTTACCATGCACCTTGCAGGAGAAATTGCACTTGGAGGTCCCATGTTCTAATGATGGATGTATCCTATCGAGAGAAATATTCAAACTCTAAAATCTTATATAAGAAATATGAATCACTTGGAGGAATTCATAGTAGAAAGTTATTTGGATCAAGAGTGTTTGAATTTTTGTATCATGTACTTAAACAATCTTGAGACACATCATAATCGATCAATGAGAAATCAAGATGATCAGTATGAGCCAATTGAGCCTGCATTTGTGTCCATTCCACAGCCAGATGGACTTCCTATTTCATACCACCTCACTGATTTAAGCATTGAGGAAAGGGATAAGGTACACCGCTACATGCTCTTCAATTATGATATCATTAAGCCATACATAAGGTGAGTCACTCAGTCTTATTTATTTATAATAATTAGAAAAAAAATTCAATTATATCTAAATTTGTTCTTTGTGCTTGCAGCAAACATAAGGAGGTCATAAGAGTATATGGTGCTCTAAGTATGCGGGAGAGAGAGAAAATGCACAACAAAGAATTTTTGCAATGGTCCAAAAATCATGTAAGCGATTATATATTCTTGCCTTGTACAACATGTTTGAACATGTTTACTAATTAGGTGTCATCTTCTTACTTAGGTATGGAGATTACTGCTCAGTGATGTGAGCCCTGAAGTACGTGTTCTTTAATGGGTCTTAATCGTACCGTGCGTGAGTATAAACAACTTGTCATTAATGGCTACATATTTAATATTCACAGTAGGTATGTAAATATGGCAACACAAAATAGTGGCATCATGTTGAGTGCCACCACTGGGTGTTATGCTAGCTCGAGGGATTCACAACCTCGTATGGAGGATTTGAACTATTATGGCATGGTGGAGAAGATAGTCATCTTGGACTATTATTCTAAAGGAAGGATTGCGTTAATGAAGTGTGATTGGTTTAACAACTTATCACAGTCTAGGATGAAGACTGATGAGTGTGGTTTTACTCTCATTAACATGCAATGCCATCTCCTCACTGAAGAACCATATATACTTGCCTCCCAAGCTAGTCAAGTCTTCTACATTAGTGATCCCTTAGAGCCTCAATGGAGTGTTGTTGTGAAGATGGTGCCTAGGCATATTTTTGATGATACCAAAGTTGATGACGATGTTGGACCATGCATGCAAAGTGCTCCTCTATGACAAAACTTACCTAGTATTGTTAAGATCCTAGACATATTTGTCAGAAGCGATGGTAATGTCCATATTGTAGATGCCACTAGGCGATGACTTCAACATTCTAGTATAAATTATTATAGTCTATTTATTGATGTGTTGCTAATATTATTGTTCAAAATGTTAAATTTGTTGCCCAGAGGTTACAACCCCCATCCCTCGAATGACTACACGGAGCTCCTCATCTGAGCCATGCCGGTAGGCTGTGCCATGCCGTGCCATGGGTCTTGCCATGCCAATAGACCGTGCCACGCCTTGGGTCGTGTCGAGCTATGCCATGCCTTAGGCCATGCCATGTTTGTAGGTTGTGCTATGTCGTGCCATGGGTTGTGCCATGCCATGCCATGCCTGGGTCGTGCCATGTCATGTCGTGCCATGTTGGTAGTTCGAGCCTTGGGCCATGTCATGCCGATAGGCCATGCCGTGGGCTATGCCGATTGCTAAGAGAACCCCCAGCTGCTAAGAGAACCCTCATCTTGTTGTTTTTGTTTATTGCATTGCATAGTGATTTACTCGTCAATTGATTAGTGTACATAATCTTTGGCATACGTATATTTATATGTAATTGTATGAATGGTACCTAGGCATATCTTTGATTATTGTTCAACATGTTATATTGTTTAATATTTATTAACGTTGCAGATTACGATGGCACCGAAATGCTATCTAGCTTTCACCCCTCTCTCTTGATGGATTATGTAGAGTTCAGCATCTGAGGAGCAGTCAGAGCATACTCCATCAACCTCCGCATCGACTGCTCAGGGACCTCCACCATCGGTAGTATCTAGTACTCCATGGCATCTGAGCCTCTACCATCACCCACATCTCCGACACATGGTACTCCACCAACATCTGAGTGTACATTTTTATTATATTATTTATTTATTTTTTATATAGTATTTATATACTTATATATTTATAAAATATATTTTAATTGTAGGTGCATCATTCAGTAGGATATTTCATGGTCCCACATGTATGGCACTTGTGTGGAACTGCCAACATCAGGTGATGGTACAATATGATCCAGAGGGGAGGCTAGTAGGAAGACCGCACGGGAGATGCATTCCTTTTTTGGAGTGTTTGTGAGGTGGTCAGGCATTATTTTCATGGAGCCCAGAGACTGGCGATTGATGGATGATATTATCAGAGACCAGATATGGGAGGAGATATGGGTAAGTGCATCTTAATTATATTTATGCATTTTACATGTTTACACTATGTTTGATTAGAATAATTTTATAACTAACTTTTGATAACTTTGTGCAGAGGAGGTACGACTTTCCTAATCATGAGAGGGCTTGAGATGCCCAACTGAAGAAGATCGGAGAGTTGTACCATGGCTACAAGGTCAAGCTCCAAAGAGGATGGCTCAAGCACCGAGGAGACACTCTAGAGGAGCTTGTTCCTTGGATACAGGACTGTCCTCTGAGTCAGTGGGAGAGGATGGTTACACATTGGAGAAGCCAGGAGTTTGAGGTAAAATTACTAACTTTTAAATTCTTCAATACACTTAAAGTTATATTTAAATATTTTTTAAATATTCATTATTTATTTGAATAGTTGTTAGGCTACCTTCAGTCAGGACCGAGAGAATCGGACATATCAGGAGTATACGCACACTCTCAACTATGAGTCTATGGCTAGTATGTGCATAGAGAGGTAATTAATTTTAATTCTTACTAGATAAATTAAATTAATATTTTTTTTTATATTTTTGATAAACTGATCCATTATTATAGCTGATGAGAGATGGAGTGATGTCCAACCATAGCGAGATCTTTCGATCGAACCGTACAGACAAGAAGGATAGACTGATGAATGCCATGATCGAGAGAATTTTTGTTAGTATTAAATATATTAGTATATATGATTAGGATTATAGCATTTTTTATAAAATTTTATTTATATTTATAATTACAGGATCAGTTTGATGCGCTCGCGAGCGAGGGCTCGGATGCCTCTGACCCCCATGACCATCTATCTCAGGTCTTGGGGCTTGAGCACTCTGGGAGGATTTGATATAGGTCCGAATATACATGAACTAGCTATTGGTTAGAGGTGAGAGTCTCTTCACAGGCTTCCAGTGTCATCAATTGGGAGGAGCTTGAGGCGGCATTGGCACGGGCAGATCATGCTACGATGTGGGTAGATCAGGCTGACGAGCGTGCATCTCATCTAGAGGGCATCGTGAGAGACATGGTATCGATGCTCAGCACACATTTTGGAGGTACCTTCATGGGCTTTGAGGATATGTTGGCATGCATTCCAGCTCTAGCTCCTTTAGCTTTGGCTCTGGCTCCAGCTCTAGCTCCGGCTCTAGCTTGTGCTCCATCTCCCAGGGATGACGATAATGTAGATTTAGGAGACTTTTAATATATATTTTTTAAAAATTATTATAATAAATTTTATTTGATAATAAAATTTTAGCATTTTAGAAATATTTTTATATTTATAATATTTTTGTGTTATATATCTTTGCATTTTTTAGGTAAAATATATAAAAAATTAAAAATTTTATACTTTTTTAATTATTCAGAAGCTACGGTAGTGGTTTTACAACCATTGCCATAGACGTGCCAACCGCTGTCGTAGGTAATGTGTTAACCACTACATTAGACCTATGGTAGCAGTTACGTAACCGCTTTCATAGATAAGCCTATGGCAGTGGTTCCATAACTGCTGTCATAGACTAGTCTATCATAGTGGTTCTATAACCATTACCATAGACAAGCCTATGGTAGCGATTTTCATAACCACTGCAACAACCGCTGTCATAGACCTACGGTGATGGCTATAGTTACAACGGTTAGCTAACCACTGCCATATCCTATAGCAGCAATTTTTTGGGCTTCGATAGCAGTTATGAAATGCTACTATAGCCTGGTTCTATAGTAGTGTAATTAAATCTATTTTAAGTCAAATTAAAATTGGCTTATTAAATGGGTTGACACTTGGCTGGTTGACCAAGGGATTGGGTGACAAAAACCAGAGTTCCATGTGCCATAGAGTCTCTCTCTTGGTGCATGGAAGAATCCTTATGCACTGACAGATTTTGGCACAATATTTTGGTTTGCGCTCCTCTTTATCCACTCTAAGTTCATGTAAAAATTCATATGGGGCGTGGACTAAAGGAACTAGATGTAGGGTTTCAAGACTAGATGTTGAAACTATTCAAGATCAGAAAGTGAATGATTAAAATTAATCAAAATTAATTTTTAATACTAGAGAATATCATCTATCTAATATCCTATTACATGATTAAGGCATGAGATTTAATAAAATATTAAATATAAGAAAGAAAATAAAATATGTTGATCACATCAACAAGCATCTATACTACATCTATTATAGGTATGTAAAATAGATCAGATCTATTACCTATGAAAGCTAGATTTCTAACTTACTGATCTAGGCTTAAGGATGATGTTGCTAGCTACACACATGTTCGGCCTCTAGGAGTCGTCCACACGAGACCACGAACCATGATAAGAAGTCTGATGCAGGAAATCAACACAATATGCTAATACTGTGCTGATCCTTCTTTGATGATCGATCCGATACTTTTTTCTTCTAGATTTAGACTCTTTCAAAGATGAGAAGAAGGAGGAGAGATTATAGATCTAAGACACTCTCAAATAATCTTAAAATGGAGGAGGAAAAGAGATGAACAAGACAACCCTAGAAGAAGATCCTCTTCTTCTTCTCTGTTCTCTCACCTAGACACCTAGTTTAGTGTCTATAAATTCTCCATGCCCCAACACTCTTTCTCCCTAATTTTCACTTTCCCCAAAGATCTCTCAATGATCTAGAATATGTCCAAAAATCAGCTCAAAATTCCTCCTATATAGAGAGATATAGAGGAGTCCTTGTTGGGTCAAACTCTTAGATTAGGAAAGACCAAAATAGGCAACTAGTTGGGGCAGCCAACACTTGTGGGCCCCCTCCTTTCTTTTTGGCAAGGACTACCAACAAATTTCATACAAAATACCTCCATTTCCACCAAACAAAAAGATAGAAAATAGGGAGAGGAGGGCGGCATGCATGGGAGGAGTTTTAGTTTTCTAAAACTCTTTCCAAAGAAAAATTCAAATCATATTCAAACTTCCTACTTTGACTTGGTCCACATCTAATTGCCATAAAAGAGAGAAGGAAAGAGTGGGCATGCATGATGATCAGGGAGAGAGGGTTTTTGTCACACAAAATAGAGAGAGTGGGCATGGGGGCATGGAATATAGGTGGCACAAGATGAATGGATCCTAGTCTTACTCGTATTCTATGTTTGACTTGGTCAAACATGGTTTCTCAAATCAAATCAAACCAGAATTAATTTAATCCAATTAAATTAGATCCTTAACTAATTATGAACTTAATTAAATTATATTTAATTATATTTAATTTTAATTTAATTTTTTAATTAAATTATAAAATTGGATTGACCCAAGTCCTAGTTGAACTAGGACTAGTTCAATCAAATCTAATTAAATTATATTCAATTAGACTTAATCTCAGCCACTTAATTTAATCAAATTAAGCCAATTGATAATCTAATTACTAATCGATCCTCCTAAAATACTTGCACTAGGTTAAACACCAATCATATTGATCATTTAACCCTCGAACGATTCTTAATCATTAATCAACTTAAGGGAAAATCCTATTTTCTGGGATAGGTTCGTTCATATCTAATTTGATCAAGAGAAATTTTTCAAAAATTTTTTCTCTTAGATCTAAATCAGATATGATTTTATTGATCTAATAAAAAAATGAAAATAAATTAAATCTAATTTAATTTGTAACTTGTTATTGGGTAATCCTATTATCCTATGATGGTCCTGCTGTTTGCCTGAGGTTCTGGATTTAGCCATGCAATCGCCTGAACTCTATAGGTATCCACTCGGGTAGGATCTGGAGATCTCTTCCTTCTCAATCTATCCTCCAAAGATCATATCTAGATCTGATCTTTAATGTCTTCAAAATAGCTTTTGAAGATTCAGTATCGTCTCTTGTAGTAGTGCTACCTACTTTCTTTTTTGTCGCCTTTTTCTTGCTTGGATCGCACCAAACTGAACCCCAAAAATCTTTTGGGCATGAAAAGGAGAGAGAGAATCAGAGGTAGGTGTGGAGAAGAGGGGAGAGGGGCTATATGGCATGGGCAAGAAACCAAGCATCATAATCCTAGGCGCAGATAGGGTTTACATAGACCCTACTGCGCCATGTAGTGCCACATCATCCCGACCAATCATGGCTCTCTATGCAATCAGATCTAAATTTGATTGGTGGGATGACATCATCTGATCCAATTAAATTAGAGTCCCTCACAAACCTCCTTATGTGGCGCTAAGACTGGTCAAAGATGAGCCTTTGGTGCCACCTAAGTTGAAAGCATCAAGTAACTGGAGTCCCATCCATACGGGACTCCAAACTATATCCTCTTTGGGCGCATGCCTCCCTCAGCATGCGCCCCCTTCCTTTACTCCTTTTAGCAGGAGGACAAAGATCAAACTCTCTCCTATGGGTGCATGAGACATGGGCAGATGTCTAAGTGTCAAAGGTCAATGTTTGACTAAAGTCAAAAGACAAGATTTAGCAGGTGATTAAAAATGATAGGTATTATCTCAAATTTATCTCATAAATTAAGATAATCCTTTTCTGACCAGGACAAGCTCCAATCAAACAAAATAAAGGTTCCTGAGTGAGTCCAAACATATTTGGCTCAGTCGAGACAACTTTTAATGATTGTTAAAGAAGAATATTAGGCTCAATCGTGTGCTAGCACGATTTTCTTGAACCTAATTGAATCTTATTCAAATTAATTGAACTGGGTTAGTCCAATTGATGATATCCAGATCCAAATCCTTATTTGTGTGACCTAGTTAGATCCAGTTCTTGTATAGTAATAGGATTTGTCATGATCTCTATCATCGACATCATCGAAAAATCTTTCGATGGATCAGAATTTTTCTGATTTAGACAACTAGTATGATCGATTATCCAAATTATTCTAATTGCTCCCAAAATCCACCAGTGATACCTAGCAATATATGGTGGCAATCCATCAGAATTAAGAACGAACCTCTCGGTGTAGTTACTTATGTGATTAAGTTCCTCGATCATGAGCCCCGATCGGATTAGGGTTAAGGTGATCTCTTCAAACCCTAATTTCCATCATATGAATTAATCATTCGATTCAAGTCTGATGTGAAAATCCTAATAGAAACTCTTTCTGTCATTTCACTCTACCATGGCCATGGGCTTATGAACTTGATTCTCATGATCATCACAGGACCGCTCCTCATCTACCGAGGTAGATAGATCCCCTATTGGTGCAATCCAATTTCTACAATGAACATACTATAGCCAACATACACCTTAGGATTCCGAATGGCTAGGAGATCGAGTTATGATGTAATCAAACTATAACACTATCGAGGTGAACTGTCGATGCACCTCAGGTCAAAGAACCAGACACCACTGCAGCTTCAAGCCAGTCATTAACGAGAAGGTAGACTTCCTCATGACTGCTCGAGGTGGTCACGCTCGGTGCCCTCATTCTCTAATGAGTATCTATACTCTTGCTCTAGTGTCTCAACACCATAGACTCAAGACTCATCTATCCTAATGAAGAGATCGTACACCAACCTTGCAGATCAATTACTATCCTCATGATGATCCTACAGTCGGGAGCATTTTATGAGTTAATAAAAATTCATGTCTTAAATTTTCAACTCTTAAAAATATGAACTATCATTACCATTAACTCAAGGGATGTATTACAGATACTTTTAAATACACACTATGATAGAAAATAATCCATTTTATTATTTTATAGACACCTAGATTAGTGTCTATAAATTCCCCATGCCCCAACACTCTTTCTCCCTAAT
This sequence comes from Cocos nucifera, assembly GCA_006176705.1. Lineage (NCBI taxonomy): Eukaryota > Viridiplantae > Streptophyta > Magnoliopsida > Arecales > Arecaceae > Cocos > Cocos nucifera. Next base: position 81,951 of record QRFJ01003415.1, on the reverse strand, counting down.
TTTCACGTGGTCCAAAGATCTCACAATGATCTAGAATATGTCTAAAAATCATTCCAAAATTCATCCTATATAGAGAGATATAGAGGAGTCCTTGTTGGGTCAAACTCTTAGACTAGAAAAGACCAAAATAGGCAACTAGTTGGGGCGGCCAACACTTAGGTGCCCCCTCCTTTCTTTTTGGCGTGGACCACCAACAAATGTCATACAAAATACCTCCATTTCCACCAAACTAAAAGATAGAAAATAGGGAGAGGAGGGTGGCATGCATGGGTGGAGTTTTAGTTTTCTAAAACTATTTCTAAAGAAAAATTCAAATCAAATTCAAACTTCCTACTTTGACTTGGTCCACATCTAATTGCCATAAAAGAGAGAAGGAAAGAGTAGGCATGCATGATGATCTAGGAGAGAGGGTTTTGTCACACAAAATAGAGAGAGTGGGCATGGGGGCACAGAATATAGGTGGCGCAAGATGTATGGATCCTAATCTTACTCGTATTCTATGTTTGACTTTGTCAAACATGGTTTCTCAAACCAAAATTAATTCAACCCAATTAAATTAGATCCTAAATTAATTATGAACTTAATTAAATTATATTTAATTTAATTTAATTTTAATTTAATTTTTTAATTAAATTAAAAAATTGGATTGACCTAAGTCTTAGTTGAACTAGGACTAGTTTTTTTTTGCACTTAGCTTATCCAATAAACTAATTGAACTTGATCCAATCATGCCCAAATCAAATCTAATTAAATTATATTTAATTAGACATAATCTCAACCATTTGATTTAATCAAATTAAGCCAATTGATAATCTAATTACTAATCGATCCTTCTGCAATACTTGCACTAGGTTGAACACCAATCATATTGATTGTTTAACCCTCGAACGATTCTTAATCATTGATCAACTGAAAGAAAAATCCTATTTCTCAGGTCAGGTTCGTTCAGATCTGATTTGATCAAGAATAATATATCAAAAATTTTTCCTCTGAGATCTAAATTAGATCTGACACTTTTCAGATCTGATTTTATCGATCTAATAAAATAAAATAAAAATAAATTAAATCTAATTTAATTTATTACTTATTATTGGATAATCTTATTATCCTATGATGGTCCTGCTGTTTGTCTAAGGTTCTGTATGTCGCCATGCAAGCACCTGGCCTATACCGATATCCACTCGGGTAGGATCTAGAGATCTCCTTCTTCTCAATCTATCCTCTAAAGATCAAATCTAGATCTAATCTTTAAGATCTTAAAAATAGCTTTTGAAGATCTGGTATCGTCTCTTGCAGTAGTGCTACCTTCTTCCGTTCTTGTCGCCTTTCTCTTGCTTGGATCGCACCAAACTGAAGCCCAAAAACCTTTTGGGTGTGAGAGGAGAGAGAGAATCAAAGGTAGGCATGGAGAAGAGGGGAGTGGGGCTATATAGCATGGTTAAGAGATCAAGCATCATAATCCTAGGCGCAGACATGGTTTACATAGACTGTACTGCGCCATGCTGTGCCACATCATCCGGCCAATCACGGCTCTCTGCGCAATCAGATCTAAATTTGATTGGTGGGATGACATCATTTGATCCAACCAAATTAAAGTTCCTCACAAACTCCTTAAGTGGCGCTAAGACTGATTAAAGATGAGTCTTTGGCGCCACCTAAGTTGAATGCATCAAGTAACAAGAGTCCAATCTGTATGGGACTCCAAACTCTATCCTCTTTGGGCGCACGCCTCCCTTGGCAGGTGCACCCACCTTTTACTCCTTTTAGCAGGGAGACAAAGATCAAAACTCTCTCCTATGGGCATATGACACATGGGCAGATGTCTAAGTGTCAAAGGTCAACATTTGACCAAAGTCAAAAAACAAGATTTAGCAGGTGACCGAAAATGGTAGGTGTTGTCTCAAATTTATCTCCTAACTTAAGACAATCCTTTTATGACCTGGACAAGCTCTAATCAGATCAAATAATGGTTTCTGAGTGAGTCCAAACATATTTGACTTAGTTGAGATAATTTTTAATGATTGTTAAAGGAGAATATTAGGCTCAATTGTGTGCTAGCACGATTTTCTTGAACCTAATTGAATCTTATTCAAATCAATTGAACTGGATTAGTCCAATTAATGATATCCAGATCCAAATCCTTGTTTGTGTGATCCAGTTAGGTTCAGTTCTTGTATGCTAATGGGATTTGTCATGATCTCTATCATCAACATCATCAAAACACCTTCTGATGGATCAGAACTTTTCTGATTTAGACAACTAGTATGATCAATCATCCAAATCATTCTAATTGCTCCCAAAATCCATAAGTGACATCTAGCAGTATATGATGGCAACCCATCAAAACTGAGAATGAACCTCTCAGTGTAGTTACTTGTGTGATTAAGTTCCTCTATCATGAGCCCCGATCGGATTAGGGTTAAGGTGATCTCATCAAACCCTAATTTCCATCATATTAATTAATCATTTGATTCAAGTCCGATGTGAAAACCCTAATAGAAACTCTTTCTATCATTTCACTCTACCATGGCCATGGGCTTATGGACTTCATTCTCATGATCATCATAAGGCTGCTCCTCATCTACCGAGGTAGATAGATCCCCTATTGGTGCAATCCAATTCGTACAATGAACATGCTATAGCCAATGTACACATCAGGATTCCAAATGGCTAGGAGACTGAGTTATGGTATAGTGAAACTATAATACCCTGAAGGTGAACTATTGATATACCTCAGGTCAAAGAATCAGACACACCACTGCAGCTTCGAGATAGTCATCGACGAGAAGGTAGACTTCCTCATGACTGCTCGAGGTGGTCACGCTCAGTGCCCTCGTTCTCTAATGAGTACCTATACTCTTAACACTATAGACTTAAGACTCATCTACCATAATAAAGCGATCATACACCAACCTTCCAGATCAATCACCATCCTCATGATGATCCTACAGTCGGGATCTTTTTATGAGTTAATAAAAATTCATGTCTTAAATTTTCAACTCTTGAAAATATGAACTATCATTACCATTAACTAAAAGGATGTATCATAGACACTTTTAAATACGCACTATGATAGAAAATAATTTATTTTATTATTTATAGTCAAAATTATAATTTTGTCCTTAGACATGTATTAAAAAGTGTTAGTTAATTTTGATTTCTAGGGCACACATATCTAACAAACTCCCACTTGACCTAAACCCAATTGGCTACAAATCTAAGTCCCATCTTCTCAAGGTGGGCTTTGATCTTCTGCTGGCCCAATGACTTTGTGAGTGGGTCTGCCACATTGTTTGTGGAGTCGACTCTCTTGACCTTGACGTAACCTTTCTCGAGGTAATCATGGATGAGATGGTATCGCCGCTCGATGTGCTTGAATTTTTTATGAGACCTTGGCTCCTTAGCAAGGGCTATGGCACTAATATTGTTACAGTATAGAGGAATGGCATCCGATGGCATCACTTTGATCTCTGCGGTAAATTTTTTGTACCAAAATGCCTCCTTCATAGTTTCTGACATAGCGATGTACTCAGCTTTCATGATGGAATCTATTATCACTGTTTGCTTGAAACTCTTCCCAACTGACAGCATCACCATTACACACAAATAGACTCCCAGATGTCAACTTTCGATCATCTATATCAAACATAAAATCCAAGTCTATAAATACTTGGACATGGAGTTCTCCATTACCAAAAATCAACAAAAAATCCTTACTTCTTCTTAAGTACTTAAGGATACATTTCATAGAAATCTAGTGTTCTTCACTTGGATTTGACTGATATCTACTCGTGACACTCACTGCATGGGCTATATCAGGCCGTGTACATACATGGCATACATGAGGCTCCCTATTGTTGAAGCATAAGGAATCTTGCTTATGCGTTATATCTCCTCAGGTGTACTAGGGCACATCTTCTTGGAGAGATGAATGCTATGTCTGAAGGGTACCAAACCCCTCTTGGAGTTTTTCATGCTAAAGCTCTTTAGCACTTCCTCTATGTACATCTTCTGTGAAAGACCTAGCATCCTATTCGGTCTATCTCTATAGATCTTAATTTCTAGAATGAAGGATGCTTCTCGTAGGTCTTTCATGGAGAATTCTTTGGATAACCAAATTTTAACTATGGTCAACATGGGAATATCATTCCCAATAAGGAGGATATCATCCATGAACAATATGAGGAAGACAATAGCACTCCCATTGACTTTTTTGAAGACACATAATTCCTCCTTATTTTTGATGAAATTAAATAATTTGATTACATCATTAAAATGAGTATTCCAGCTCCGAGATGCTTGCTTAAGTTTATATATGGACCTTTACAGCCTACATACTTTGTGATCAGCATCACTGAATGTGAAACCTAGCGATTGTTCTATATAGATATCTTCCTTAAGGTATCCATTTAAGAACACCATTTTCACGTCCATTGTCATATTTCATAATCGAAATAGACTCCAATAGCATGCAATGTGTGGATAGATTTTATTATAGCTACTGGCAAAAAGGTATCCGGATAGCAAATGCCTTCATGCTGACTATACCCTTTTGCCACTAATCTAGCTTTGAATGTCTCCACATTCTCATCTGCACCAATCTTTCTCTTGTAGATCTATTTACACCAAATAGGTACTATACCTTATGGTGGACCTACCAAGGTCCAAACTTGGTTTGAGTGCATCAAGTCAATTTCTGACTTCATTACCTATAACCATTTCTTGGAGTCAATATCCGATATCGCCTCATCATAGGTTTTAGGATCATCACCATGAACCCCATTACCTACAAGAAATATTTTCTCTATTTTCTCTAAAATAGTACCTAAGTATCTCTTAGGAGGATGGGAAATCCTTTTCGGTCTACGAGGTGGAGGTGGTAGTGATTGTATTGGCTCAACCTGATTTGATTCCATGGGGTCCTTAGCTCATTGCTCTTGTGAGACTTTCTCCTCAAGCTTGATCTATTTTCCAATGCCGCTATCTTGAATAAACTATTTTTCAAGAAAGATGGCATGCCGACTCACAATCATATTATGGTCTTCTAGAATGTAGAAATAATATCCTAATGACTCTTTAGGATATCCTATAAATCGAGCTCTAAAGAACTTAAAGTCTAACTTGTCCGCTTGTTGTCTTTTGACATGAGCTAGACAACCCCAAATTCTGAGATGACTCAAACTTGATTTCTTAACATGTCATATCTCATATGGTGTCGTAGGAATAGTTTTAGAGAAAATCCTATTCAGTATATATATAGCAGTTAACAGACTATGTCCTCAAAGAAAAATAGGAAGGTCTGTGAAGCTTATCATGGATTGGACCATATCTAATAAGGTCCGGTTCCTCCATTCTGAAACCCCATTAAGTTGAGGTATTTCAGGTGGAGTCCATTGAGAGATTATGCCATTTTGCTTGAGATAGTCCAGAAATTTTCGATTAAGGTATTCACCTCGATCTGATTGAAGAACCTTAATGAGTTTTTCAGTTTGCTTTTCGACTTTATGTCTAAATTTTTTGAACTTTTCAAAAGTTTCAGACTTGTGTCTCATAAGATACACATATCAATATCGAGATAAATCATCGGTAAAGATTATGAAGTAGACAAAGTTGCCTCTAGCCGGCACATCAAATGGGCCGCACACATCAGTATGTACTAGGGCAAGTAGATCCATGGCCCTTTCCCCATGTCCTACAAAAGGGAGCTTAGTTATTTTGTCATGAAGATAAGATTCACAAATTAGATATGACTCGAAAGTCAACCAACTCAATAGCCCAGTTTTCTTTAATTTGTTAATCCTATCTTTTGCTATATGACCTAGTCTTAGGTGCCATAGATACCTATCGATTGGACTATCCCTAGATCATTTTGATCTTATGGCATTCACATTTTGCTCGATATTAAAAATAGATACATCAATATGTAACTAATAGAGACCGTTAATGAGGAAACCGTTCACAATTTTATTTCTTTCATAAAGAATATTACAATGGTCTTTAAGAAAACTAATTGCATAGCCTTCTTGTGCAAAACATGAAACATAAATCAAATTCCTGCTTGCAGTAGGCACATAGTAATAATTTCTAGGTACTAAATCTAAGCCAGACAGTAGTCGAAGAGGATAGATTCCCATGGCCACAGTAATAACTCTTGCTCCATTTCTGACGTAAAGGATCATCTCACCATCCCTCAGCCTCCTGCTATCCTCAAGATCCTACATAAAAGTGCATAAATGAGCACCTGAACCAGAGTCAAGCACCCAACTGGATGCAAAAAAAATCATAAGGTTAGATTCAATAATGAGCATACCTTCAGAAGGATCTGTCTCCTTCTTATTCTTCAAGGTGGCTAGGTATATAGGGTAGTTCTGCATCTAGTGGCCGTTAGTATTATAATGGAAATACTTTTCTTTGTCAGTGGCCTTCTTCTTCAGCTCTACCTTCTTTTTCTTTCCACCTTCCATCTTTTGCCTTTTCACAGACTTCTTGTTCTTTTCAAAAGACTTTCTCTTAGAAGAAGTCCGTTCCATAGCAAGCACTGAGCCTTTAGAATCTTTCATAGAAAGCTCAATAGTAACCAGCATGTTCATAAGTTCAGCCAGAGTACTCTAAAGTTTATGAATATGGTAGTTCATAATAAACTGCCCAAACGCATCAGTCAAGGATTGTAAAATTATGTCATTCTGCAGATCCTAGTCTAACTTCACTCCGAGCTTCTCAAGCTCTTCTAAGTCCTAGATCATCATTAGATAATGATCTTGGACTGATTGCCCATCATGCATTTTAGCATTAAAAAGTTATTTAGTGATCTGATATTTAGCTGTGCGACTCTGTTCACCAAACAACTCTTGCAGGTGAGCCAACATTTGGTGGACAGTCTTGAATCTTCATGTTGGTGCTGAAGCACTTCAGACATCAAGCCTAACATATAGTATCTGACCTTATTATCTTCATCCATTCATTTGTCAAGAGACGCTCTCTGTTCAATGAATGGATGGACTGGTAAGGTGGGGGGATCCTGGTTTAATACATGGTTAACTACTTGAAACCCAAAATGATTTTGAAGTTTCCAAGCCAATTCTTATAATTGGATTTGGTTAGTCCATGGGCGTCCAGGATACATGCTAGTGGGTTGGATCCAGATATTTTTTTGTAGAGAGTCAAAGTTTCTAGTTAGATTTTGTAATTAAGATTTGATCAATTTATTTAAAAATTTAATTTTTAAAATAAATTAGCTCCCACTATTTTCTCGGATCCCTATACTTTCTTTATAGAGATACAAAAATCTCCATGATTAATGATTTCTAGTGGGTGGTGCAGTCCCACCAATTGACTCATCACCTCACCTAATAGTTATTGGTGATGTGTTAGCCAATGAGTGAACAACTCTTGTCCATTAATTCTCTAATCATGGTGCACCCACACTTGGTCTCTAATTCATGAATCTCACTGTATCTGAAATACAGATTCACTCCTTAGTTAAGTCAGATCCATAATTTGTATAGATTGGATTCCTAATTGGGTCTCTCATCATATTCAGAATATTGAGTCCAATCCATCCTCCAGCCTATAGCATCCAATGCCTAATAGACATGGTTGCATTTTTTCGATGCAATTGAACCACTGTGACCAGTTGAGAACAATAAACCTCGGAAAGGGCCCGTATATCTATAATGGTGGAAGACCTTAGACTTAATTATTTCATAAGGAGATTTAATTTAGGTCTCTTTAAACTTAACTTGATATAGTCATAACCATTATGACTAATCCAGTGGCATCTCAATTCTCTCAATTGGATCAACTATTGACCCTAGTCCATTGCACTAGGAATAAATTTAATTTTCATAATTAATCATAACTGGACTTATTCTAGTCAGATGAAAATAAACTCATTCAAGATGTAGAAATGAGTCAAATCAAATTTGACTTGGTTGCGATGAATTAGAAATATTACAGAAGGAGAAAGTCAGGCTCAATCATATGCTAGCACAATTACCTTGAACCTGATTGGATCTAATCCAAATCAATCGAACTAGGTTAGCTCAATTGATGACATCTAGACCCAAAACCTTGTTTGTGTGATCCAGTTAGATTTTGTTTCGTATGGTAATGAGATATGTCATGATCTCCATCATTCACATCATCGAAACATCTTTCGACCGACTAGAACATTTCTGATTCATACAATTAGAATGATTGATCATCAAAATCATTTTAATTGCTCCCAAAATCCACTAGTGACACCTAGCAGTATATGGTGGCAACCCATCAAAACTGAAAGTAAACCTCTCGGTGCAGCTACCTATGTGATCGCATTCTTCTATCTTGAGCCCCAACAGGATTAGGGTTAAGGTGAACTCCTCAAACCCAATCTATCATATGAATTAATCATTCGATTCAAGTTCTATATGAAACCCTTTATAGAAACTCTTTCTATCATCTTTACTCTGCCATGGTCATGAACTTATGGACTCTGTTGGGAATAAATCCCGCTCCCATCGAATTTCAGTCTGATGCTTAGCCTAATGCAACTGATAATCATGGAAGAGCTTCGATCAAGAATTCTCCCTCCAGCGACTGAACCCTAGCCGAACTCCTTTAGCAACCGAACTCCTCTAGTGGTCGAACCCCTCCTAAACTCCTCCAACGATCAAACCTCTTTCAAACTCCTACAGCGGTCGAACTCCATTCGGATTTCTCCATCAGCCAAAATCCTTCTGGACTTCTTCATCAATCGAACTTCTTTCAAACTTCTCTTTCAGTCGAATTCCTTCAGGAGTTGAACTCTTTTCGAACTTCTTGTTCAGTCGAGTTCCTCTAGTGGATTACTTCTAGATTTCAGCTAGCATTCCTTCCGAATGATTTTCTCTAGCTATATTTCCTTTAGGAGTTCGAACTCTTATAGAATTGATATATGTCAAAGTTATTCATCAACCAATGCTTACTTCCTCTGAACTTCGACTATTAAATCTCGACGAACGGGCACATCACGACAAATGATACCTCTCTCTCCATAGCAAACCCCATGCGGCCTCGAGCGGCCCATTACAGGATGGTTATGGCTGTCACTATTAGTCTGCTACAGGCGATACCTCTTCCTCTCCATAATAAATCTCACGCAATCCTGAGTGGCCCACTATCAGACGGTTATGGATATCACTATTAGTCTGCTATAGGCTTCATCTATAAAAAGGGATTCTCTAGATATGTTTTTTCTAAGCTCTCTTCTCCATCTCCAAAACTCTGCTGAGTTCTTTCCTGAGCACTCCATTTCCATTGGCCAGAAGAGCAGACTTGATTATCGGAGAGTCTTGTCGGAGCCACCACCACCAACTCCGGGTGGGACTTTAATTTGTAGATCATCGATGGCAACCTTTTCTTCCTTAACTCCAGCTCGATCCAACATTGATCAGATTCTGCACCAACTGGATTGATGCTAGAGGAAGAGCTTCTATTTTTGAGATACCCTTATCCTTAAAGGAGTGCTCAGTTGACTCTGTGGATCTTCTTTTTCAAAGTTCATCTCCATTTTCTTCCTCAGTCCAAAGAAACACCTCCGAAGAAGGTGACTACCCAGAGATCTACCACTTCTACTACTAGATTTGAGCCACATCCATCCGTTCCTATCCCATCATCGGTGCTTCAACCTCCTCCTCCACCAACGACCATGGTAGATCCAAAGCAGTTTAACCTACTGATGCAGTGGGTTCAGGGCCTCGCCATAATGGTGCAAGCCATGCGGCAACCTTCGATGGTTGTTCCACCGAAAAATCCACCATCAGGTTATTAAGAACTGACCCCAAGAAGGAGCACTTGGGCTAGTATACCCATCGCCCCTGGGAAGGAAAAATAGTGAGCATAGGATCCTTGTTCAGATCATGATTCTTCTCCAAAAGAGATTTTCCCCACCTACAGTCGGAAGCCTTCCAAAATCTACAATCGAGATGACGTCCTCAATTGAAAACTATGGGAGATGGATCGATGGATTGAGAAACTCTACCACGTCATCCTGGCTCACCATGATAACGTCTGCACTGATCCTCCTTTCTCTTCTCGAATCATGCAAGAGCCCATTCCATCGAACTTCAGGCTTCCTCAATTTGAAAGCTACGATGAAAATTATGATCCGATCGATCACCTAGAGGTCTTCCAGATCATGATGCTGCTCTATAGTGCACCAGATGCCATCTTATGTCGAGCTTTTCCATTTACCGTAAAGGGAGTAGCAAGAAATTGGTACTCGATGTTGAAGCTGGGTACGATCTTCTCCTTTGACCAGATGAGCCATCAGTTTGTGGCTCATTTTGTTAACAACCGGCATCCCCATCGAGGTTCGAATTCCTTGATGAATATCAAGTAGGAGGAAGAATCGATCCGAACTTATGTCACCCGATATAATACTGCTGCATTGGAGGTCTGAAACCTGGACCAGTCTGTTGCAATGGTCGCACTCAAGGATGACTTTCAAAAGAATGATTTATTGCTCTTCCTGGAGAAGAAGTACCCTAGGAACTTTGTCGATCTGCTAGCTTGGGTTGAAGTATATGCCCGAGCAGAGGAAGCCTTCAGGTTAAAGGATGAGGAAGCCCTAGGAAAGTGGCGGATAGATGAGTCTAATAGACCCACTACTGATAGAGGGCCGAATGAAGTTTGGCCATACTCACGGACTCCCTCTAAGTGCAAGCGAGCCCGAACTCCACCTCGAGCTCGTCATCAAAGAAGCTCCGACAGAAGGGTGCAAAGAAGTTCTCCCCTTAGAAGGTTCCACAACTATGCCCCCTTTAATACTCCTAAAACTCAAGTTCTGATGGAAATTAAAAGTCAACTACCAAGACCAGAAGAGTTATGATCTCCACCAAAGAAGCACGATCGAAGCAAGTACTGTTTGTATCATCATGATCATGGCCATGATACTGAAGAATGCATTCGGCTCCAAGACAAGATTGAGGACATTAGGAGAAGCTGGCTGAGTCGATTCCTTAGATGCCGATATGAAGCAAGAGAAGATCAGCCAAGGGCACTGTCATAACCAGAACCACCAATGAGGAAGGAACAACAAGAAGATTGGCCGCCTTCCAACATCATCAACACTATCTCTGGGCGACTTAGTACTTCGACAAGCCATCATCTCTCAGCCTCAGAGCTAGGAAAAGCTTGCCCCATATTGGGAAGGCCCGTATGAAAAAGAGGAGGTCATTTGGTCTGAAACTTATCGTCTAAAGGAGCTTGGAGGAACAACGCTCTCACGACCTTGAAACTTAGAAAGTCTGAGAATGAAAGAAGCAATCAAAAGTTGCCATGTTAGGAATAGGAGGAGAACCTCATCCTAACATGGGCAAGTTAAAGACCTTTGATTATTTAAGACAAGATGAGAGGAGAGGCCTCAACAATAGCCCTATTGTGCTCCTGCTGCCTATTAGGAATGGGAGGAGAACCTCATCCTAACGTGGGCAAACGTCAGAACCACATAGGCTGAAGATGTGGAGAAGAAAGAAGCTCGGTGGAGAATCCTAGCACGTATTTTTCCATGACAACTTGACTATGTCAAATGTGAAAGGCGGAACCTTATCCTAGTTTGCAAGAGAGGTCCTAGTTCAACATCCACAATAGGCTCGACGTCGACAATGAGCTCGATGTCCGCAACAAGCAAGAAGTGTAGGAACCTAAGACTGAATTTCTTCTCTGAGCTTCAACCTCAAAAGGAGAAAAGATCTTCATCAACCTCGGCTGGAGATAAGATCTCCCCCAAGCTTCAACTTCAATATTTGATGGAGATAAGATCTCCTTCACCCTCGACTGGAGATAAGATCTCCCCCGAGCTTGAACTTCAATGTCAATAGGAGATAAGATCTTCTTCAACCTTGGTTGGAGATAAGATCTCCCTCGAGCTTCAACTTCAATCTTAACAGAAGATAAGATCTTCTTCAACCTTAGCCGAAGATAAGATCTCTTCCGAGCTTCAACTTCAACAGCAATAGGAGATAAGATCTCCTTCAACCTTGGCTAGAGAAAAAATCTTCTCCGAGCTTCAATGTCAACCTCAATAGAAGGTAAGATCTTCTTCAACCTTGACTGGAGATAAGATCTCCCCCAAGCTTCAACTTCAACGACAATAGGAGATAAGATCTTCTTCAACCTTGGTTGGAGATAAGATCTTCCTCAACCTTCAACGTCAACCTTAACAGGAGATAAGATCTCCTTTAACCTCAGTTAGAGATTAGATCTTTCCCGAGATTTAATGTCAATAGGAGATAAGATCTCCTTCAACCTCAGCTAGAGATAAGATCTTCCTCGAGCTTCAACTTCAATGTCAACATGGGATTAGATCTTCTTCAATCTCGACTGAAGATATGATCTCCTCCAAGCTTCAACTTCAACCTCAATAGGAGATAAGATCTCCTTCAACCTCGACTGGAGATAAGATCTCTCTCGAGCTTCAACTTCAAATGTCAATACGAGATAAGATCTCCTTCAACCTCAGCTGGAGATAAAATCTCTTCAAGCTTCAACTTCAATCTCAATAAGAGATAAGATCTCCTTCAACCTTGACTAAAGATAAGATCTCCTCCGAGCTTCAACGTCAATCTCAACAGGAGGTAAGATCTCCTTCAACCTTGGCTGGAGATAAGATCTCCCCCGAGCTTCAACTTCAATGTCAACAGGAGATAAGATCTCTTTCAACCTCGCCTGGAGATAAGATCTCCTGGAGCTTCAACTTCAACCTCAATAGGAGATAAGATCTTCTTCAACCTCGGCTGGAGATAAGATCTCCTCCGAGCTTCAACTTCAATGTCAACAGAAGATAAGATCTCCTTCAACCTCGGCTGGAGATAAGATATCCCCCGAGCTTCAACGTCAACCTCAATAGAAAGTAAGATCTTCTTTATCCTTGGCTGGAGATAAGATCTCCCTCAAGCTTGAACGTCAATAGGAGATAAGATCTCATTCAACCTCGACTGAGAGATAAGATCTTTTTCGAGCTTCAACTTCAATCTTCAATAGGAGATAAGATCTCCTTCAACCTCAACTGGAGATAAGATCTCCTCCGAGCTTCAACTTCAACATCAATAGGAGATCAGATCTCCTTCAACCTCGGCTAGAGATAAGATCTCCCCAGACCTTCAACATCAACCTCAATAGGAGGTAAGATCTTCTTAACCTCAGCTGGAGATAAGATCTCCCTCGAGCTTCAACTTCAACCTCAACAGAAGATAAGATCTCCTTCAACCTCGGTTGGAGATAAGATCTCTCTTGAGCTTTAACTTCAACGTCAACAGGAGATAAGATCTCTTTTAACCTCGACTGAAGATAAGATCTCCCCCGAACTTCAACCTCAACAAGTGTAGAGTCCAAAAAAGAACTTTGACGATCATCTTTTTGTACTTCCTTCTTTCGAATTTTGAGCTCAGGAGTGGAGGGACTATTATTGGGGATAAACCCCACTCCCACCGAAGTCTAGTTTAATGCTTAGCCTAATGCGACTAGTAATCACGGAAGAGCTTCAATCGAAAATTCTTCCTCTAGTGGCTGAACCCTAGCTAAACTCCTCCAACAATCAAAACCCTCCCAAACTCCTCCAATGGTTGTACCCCTTTCAAACTCCTATAGCGACCGAACTCCATTCGGATTTCTCCATCAATCGGACTCCTTCTGGACTTCTCCATCAGCCAAAGTTCTTTCGAACTTCTCTTTCAGTCAGATTCCTTCAGGAGCTGAACTCCTTTCGGACTTCTCCTTCAAGAGTTGAACTCCTTTCAGACTTCTCCTTCAATCGGGTTCCTCCAGTGGATTACATTCAGATTTCAGCTAGCATTCCTCTTAGATGATCCCTTCTAGTTGTATTCCCTTTAAGAGTTTGAACTCCTCTAGAATTGATACATGTCAAAGTTCTTCATCAACCAACGCCTGCTTCCTCTAAACTTCGACTATTAAATCTCGAAGAATGGGCACATCATGACAGGCGATACCTCTCTCTCCTTAGCAAACCCCATGCGGCCCCGAGCGGCCCACTATCGGATAGTTATGGCTATCACTATCAGTCTGCTATAGGCGACACCTTTTCCTCTCCATAACAAATCCCGTGCAGCCCCGAGCTGCCCACTATCAGATGGTTATAGTGGTCACTATTAGTCTGCTACAGGCTCCATCTATAAAAACAGACCCTCTAGATATGTTTTCTCTAAGCTCTCTTCTCTTTCTCTAAAACTCTGCTGAGTTCTTTCCTGAACACTCCATTCCTATTGACCAGAAGAGCTGACTTGATCATTGGAAGGTCCTGTTGGAGCCACCACTACTGACTCCGGGTGGGACTTTGTTTTGCAGGTTACCGACGGTGACCTCTTCTTCCTCAACTTCAGCTCGATTTAGCATCGACCAGATTCTGCACCAACAAACTCAATTTTCATGATCATCATAGGGCTACTCCATATCTACCGAGGTAGATAGATCCCTTATTGGTGCAATCCAATTTCTATAATAAACATACTATAGCCAACATACACCTCGAGATTTTGAATGGCTAGGAGATCGAGTTATGATGTAGTCAAACTACAACACCCTCAAGATGAATTACCGATGCATCTTAGGTCAATGAACCAAACACACTACTGCAACATCGAGCCAATCATTGATGAGAAGGTAGACTTTCTTATGAATGCTCGAGGTGGTCATGCTCAGTGCCCTCGCTTTTTAATGAGTACCTGTACTCTCACTCCGGTGTCTCCACATCATAAACTCAAGACTCATCTACTTAAAGAAAGTGATCATACACCAACCTTTTGGATCAATCACCATCCTTGTGATGATCCTACGGTCGGAAGCAGTTTATGAGTTAATTTTGAAAATTTATGTCTTAAATTTTGAACTCTTTTAAAATATGAATTATCATTATCATTAACTCAAATGATGTATCACATACACTTTAAATACACACTATGATAGAAAATAATTCTTTTATTAATTTATAGTCAAAATTATAAAATTATCCTTAAAAGTGTATTATAACTGCTAGCCAATCTGAGTTTTAGAGCACATATCTAACAAACTCCCACTTGACCTAAAGCCAATTGGTTACAAATCTAAGTCCCATCTTCTCAAGGTGGGCTTTGATCTTCTACTGGTCTAAAGGCTTCATCAGTGGATCTACCACATTATTTGCAGATTCGACTCTTTTGACCTCAACGTAATCCTTCTCAAGATAATCGCGGATGAGGTGGAATTGCCACTCGATGTGCTTGGATTTTTGGCGAGACCTTGGCTCCTTAGCTAAGGCTATGGCGCTATTATTGTCGCAGTACAGAGGGACGACATCTGATGGCATCACTCCAAATTCTGCAGTGAACTTCTTTTATCAGAATGCCTCCTTTGTAGCTTTCGATGTAGTGATTGTTAGATATATGTGTCCTAGAAGCCAGAATTGGCTGACACTTGTAATACACTTCTAGAGGTAAAATTATAATTTTGACTAAAATTGATAAAATAGATTATTTTATATCACATATATGTATTTAGTATCTGTGATACATCCTTTGAGTTAATGGTAATGATAATTCATATTTTCAAGAGTTAAAAATTTAAGACATGAATAGTCATTATTAACTCATAAAATGCTTTCGACCATAGGATCATCACGAGGATGGTGATTTATTCGGAAGGTTGGTGTACAATCACTTTCCTTTAGTAGATGAGTCTTGAGTCTACGGTGTGGAGACACTGAAGTGAGAGTATAGATACTTGTTAGAGAATGAGGGCACTGAGCGTGACCACCTCGAGTAGTCATTAGGAAGTCTACCTCTCATCAATGACTGACTCGATGCTATAGTGGTGTGTCTAATTTTTTGACCTAAGATACATCAGCAGTTCTTCTTGAGGGTGTTATAATTTGACTACTCCATAACTCGGTCTCGAGCCATCCAAAACCATGAGGTGTATGTTGGCTATAGCATGTTCATTGTACGAACTGAAATGCATCAAGATGGAATCTATCTACCTCGGTGGTAGAGGAGCAGCCCTAAGATGATCATGAAAATCAAGTCCAGAAGCCCATGGCCATGGCAGAGTGAAATAATAGAAAGAGTTTCTATTTAGGTTTTCACATCAGACTTGAATTGAATGATTACATCATATGACAGAGACTAGGGTTTGACGAGTTCACCTAAACACTAATCTGATCGGGGCTCAAGATAGAAGAACTTAATCACATAGGTAGCTGCACCAAGAGGTTCGCATTCAGCTCTGATGGGTTGCCACCATATACTGCTAGGTGTCACTGATGGATTTTGGGAGCAATTAGAATCATTTAGATGATCGATCATTCTAGCTATTCAAATCAGAAGAGTTCTAATCCATCGAAAGGAGTTTTGATGATGTCGATGATAGAGATCATGACATATCCCATTATCATTCAAAACTGAACCTAACTAGGTCACACAAATAAGGGTTTGAATTTGATGATTATCAATTGAACTAATCCAGTTCAATTGATCTGAATGAGATTCAATTAGGTTTAAGGAAATCGTGCTAGCACTCCATTGAACCTAATGTTCTTCTTTTACTATCATAAATAGTTGTTCTGACTGAGCCAAAGGAGTTTGTGCTCGATCAGAGGCCTTCACTTGGTCTGACTAGAGCCTGTCCAGATCAAAAAAGGGTTGCCTTATTTTGTAAGATAATACCTGCCATTTTTGGTCACCTGCCATTTCTCGTCCTTTGACTTTGGTCAAAAGTTAACCTTTGACTAGTCAAATATTGACCATTGACACTAGACTTCTGTCCATGTGTCATGCACCTATTGGAGAGTTGGTGGAGGCTTGTCCCCCTGCCAGAATTTGATAAGGAGGAGGGTGCACGTCACCCTCGGCGTGTGCCCAAGCTGGAGGCGCCCAGGAGTCCCTGTTGGATAGGGACTCTATCCCCTTTTTGGATTCCAATTAGACTCCTTCTAAGAATCAAGTTTGACTGATCTTAGGCACCATCTAAGGAGGAATCCAAGTGACTCTATTCCCACTAATTAGATTTAGATCTGATTTCATAAAGGGTTGTGATTGGTTGGGAAGAAGAGTTGGATCACGCATAGTCTATAAATAAGACCCTGCGCCCAACTCAAAAAATTATTGAAAATTTCCATGCCCCAAGGCTGCCTCTCCTCTCCTCCTCCACACCAAGTCCATCTTCTCCCTCTCCTCTCCACATCCAAAGGTGTTTGGGATCTAGTTGGTGCGATCCAGATGAGAGAAAGGCGACAGAAAGCTAGAAGGCTGCGCTGCTGCAAAGGACAACTGCTGATCTTTGAAAGCTGTCTTGAAGATCCTCCAAATTAGATTCAGATCTAATTTTTGGAGATATGATAGAGAAGAAAAGGATCTCTAGATCCAGTCCAGTTGGATATCGGTAGAGGCCAGGCACTTGCGTGGCTAGATCCAGAACCTTCCGCTGCATACAGGATCATCAACGGGTAATAGGATTACCCTACATCAAGGTAAATTAAATATGATTTAATTTATGTATATTTTATTTTTATTATTAAAATAATAAAGATTAGATTTAAAATATCTCAGATCTAATTTGGATTAAAAAAAAAATTTTAAAATATATCTCTTGATCCAATTAGATCTGAACGAACTTGGTCCGAGAAATTAGGATTTTCCTTCAACTGGTATCAGAGCCAAGGTTCTAAAGTGTTTAGATCTAATTTTAAATTTATTCTAATAAAAAAATATGTAATTTTAGATGTCACATGAGATGTGATCAGATTTGAAATCAGAAAAAATTAAAATTAAATGATTTGGATCCACGATTAGAAAATATGCATGACTAGTTCTAAAATAGAATAGTTCTATAGAATAGTCTTGCATGTTTACAATTTAATTTGATTAAATTATATTTTAAATCTATTTATTTACTCCTTTTTGATATTATAATTATTATAATAATATTTAAAAAATAGTAAATAAAAATTATTTAATTTTAAACATCATATGAGATATGATTGATGCATTTCTAGACTAGTTGTAGAATAGTTCTACATAGTTATCTAGATTAGAGTTTATTTTGATAAGATCAATTTAAATCTAATTTTTTTAGATTATTATGTAATAATTTAGATCTGAAAACATGCATGATTCAATGCATGAGATGTATGCAAAATATTCCATGATTAGATCTAATTTATATTTGAGATAGATGATATAGATCTAAAACTATTTTGTAGTATTACATGTTCCTGATTAAGGCATTCCTCTTGGCCGTCCGGTCATAAGAATGAAGAAGGATTTAAAGGCCCTCTCCTTCCATCCGATGGGGTGTTCTTATGACGTGTAGGGGTGCTGTGCGTTCGTTCTTAATCAGAAACCCAAAACTTACTTTCTGCAAAACCCTAGATCCTGAAATCCTAGGATTTATTGTACATATTTTGTTTGAGAATCCTACTTAATTAAGAATTAAGATTATGAAATATTAATTAGATCTAAAATTAAGAATTTTAGATCTAAGACATATTCATAATACTGGGTTCGGGCTTGGGTAGCTCAATTAGGTCTAAGCGGTTGATCAAATTGAATCAAGAGTTGGTTAGATGGGATCAACAATGCTTAAATTGACCAGCCTAATAGGATTAAGTCTGGGTCAAGATCAAGTCACGATCGAGCAAGACCTAATTAGGCTCAGAGTTTTGAGTCTGGATTGTAGGCTAACCCAATTGGTTCTGGCTCAATAATTTGGTGTCTAAGGTAAGTTTGGCACATACGACCAACTGATTTTTAATTGGGAGCTACTCGACCTGTATGCGTTCTTGTACAAGTTAATGGCATATCCCTTCCACCGATCTCACTTACTTGGCCATATTTGTTAACCCAGTTCTGATTTGAGGTGGTCAATAATCCGGGCTAACCCATACCACTAAGTTAATCATAATTGTTATGACTATGATAAGTCTAGTTTAATGAGACCTAAATCAAATCTTTCTAAGAAAAGATTAAGTCTGAGATCTTCCCCCATTGTAGATGTACTGGTCCTTCCCAGGGTTGATTGTTCTCGATTGGATACAGTGGCTTAGTTGCACCAGGAAGATGCAACCATGTCTATTAGGCATTGGATGCTATGGGCTGGAGGATGAGTTGGGCTCAATATTTCGGATATGGTGAGAGACTCAATTAGAAATCCAGTCTGTGTAAATGGTGGGTCTGACTTAACTAAGAAGTGGATCAATATTCTAAATAAAGTGAGATTCATGAATTAGAGATCAAGTTTGGGTGCACCATGATTAGAGAATCATTGAACAAGAGTTGTTCACTCATTGGCTAACCCATCACCAATAACTATTAGGTGAGGTGATGAGTCAGTTGGGGAGATGCACCACCCACTAGAAATCATTAATCATGGAGATTTTTGCATCTCTATAGAGGGAGTGTAGGGATCCAAAAAAATAGTGGGAGCTAATTTGTTTAAAAATAAAATTTCTAAATAAATTGGTCAAGTCATAATTATAGTATCTAACTAGAATCTTTGACTCTTTATAGAAAAATGTCTGCGTCCAACCCATTAGCACGTATCCTAGACACACATAGACTGATCGGATTCAATTATAAAAATTAGCTCAGGAACTACAAAATCATTTTGGGATTTCGAGAAGTTAACCCAAGTTATTGGACTAGGACCCTCCCACCTTACCAGCCCATCCATCCACTGAACAGAGAGCATCTTTGGAAAAAATGGATAGATGAAGATAATAAGGCCAGATATTACATGTTGGGCTTGATGTCTGATGAGCTTCTCATGTATCATCACTAATTAAATATGCACATTTTTCAGATCTAAATACCATAATAAATATCTAAAAAATAGATTTAAATTTGATCATATCAAAATAAAAACTATTCTAGATATTTGTAGAACTATTCTACCATAGTCCAAACATTCATCTTTTATATCACATATGAATAAATCAAAAATTAAAAACTTTTTTTTATTTCTTAGATTTGATTACAATAATTATAATATCAAAAAATAAAAATTAAATAAATCTAAAATTATATTTAATCAAAATAATAATATATTATATTAGACTATAGATAGAACTATTCTATTCCCAGTCTAGTCATGCATCTCATACATATTAGATCTAAATGATTTAATTTTAATTTTTTAATTTTAGATCTAATCACATCTGATGTGACATCCAAATCTTTTTAATATTAGATAAAAAATAAAAATAAAATAGATCTAAAATACAACCAAAGAACTGCAACCTAGCTCTGATACCAGTTGAAGAAAAAATTGTTTTCCGACACAGGATCGTTCAGATCTATTGGATCTGAAGAAATTATTTATTTTTTTTTCTAAAATCTTAATCAAATCTAAGACTTTTTAGATCTAATTCATAGAGATCTAACATTAAAAAGTTAAAAAATAAAATTAAATTAGATTTAATTTTAAGTATCTTATTTGATAATCTAATTATCCTGCGATGATCCTATTGATTCCTAAGGATCTAGAAAGAGCCACGCACGCACCTGACCTCTACCGATATCCACATGAAAAGATCTAAACATCTTCTCCTCATGAATCTCTTCTTAAAAACTATTTTTGGATCTAATTTAAAAAATCTTCAAAATGACTTCGAAGGACAGCCTGTTGGTCTCACGAACACCGTCGCATAGATGCTGAATTCTTATGCAAAAACCTTAGACATTCAACTCAGATTTATGCCTAACTTTTAGGCATGTAGAAGAGATGGAGAGAGAGATAGAGAGAGTGTGTATCTAAGAGGAAAGGCTCTTTTGGGTGTGAAAAAAATAATTATGTTGATGCAATTTCATGAGAAGAGTTCTTATACTAGACATAGCGCCATAAGGAGTCCCTTTTTTACCAAAAATATTATTAATTTGACCATTGGGACTTATAGACCTGATCTCCATGAAAAACCCTAGGTCCCATCTAGTTTTTGAAGCCAAAAATCCTTCTGGAAGGTGGCAGATGAAAGGATAAAGAAGTGTCCTGTGCCTCTTGGACTCTTTCCTCAAGAGTTTGATCCAAATGAAACTCTATCAAAACCCAATCTAGGCACCTCTAAAAATCACAAAGTTTTACACACCTAAAGCATAATGCATCTCCTATCACAATATCCAAAATTAGAGTAAAATAATTTCTAAACAAATTTCTAAAATTCTCTGATCATTATGAGCTTAGAAGTGGTACTTCAAGTCTTAGAAATATGAGATGACAAGTCTTGGTAAGACAAGAGCGAGCCGAAAGATAAATCAGCTCTCCTAACAAAGTTCAAAAATTGGGCCAGCTCACCTTGAGATTGAGCTGGCTAAGGTGGAAACTGGATCGGCTCAGTCCAGGACTGGGTCGGCTAGGTTCAAAGAAAAATTTACATAGAAAGCAGCATTTTTGGGCTGTTGGCACGGTACACAACTGGGTCGGCTCAGTATGGGACTGAGCCGATCTAGCCGTAGGTTAGTCGACTCGATCTAAAACTAGGCTGTTATGGGTTTATTATTTTATGTACGTGGTTGTTTGATTTGGAAAGGTTTTCTATGAGCTTGGATTTGACCCTTTATAAAGTATATATACTAAAAATAGGTCAAGGTTGTCAGAGTGCTGAATATACTGAATAAAAGCTCTTTTCTTTCGAAAATCTCTTCTTCTCTTTTATTTATTTCTTGAATTATTTGATCATGCTTCTGCATTAATCTTTGAGAGGTACTTTCTTGTTGCTGTGCATTGGAAAGAGTTGGAAGAAATTACTTTTGACGCACAATCTGGATGTGCTTGGTCGATCAGGTTTTGCTCGAGGTTTGCATAGAAACTACAGCAAAGGAGCTCTGAGAGGAGACTGGAGATCACATACATGGGGAAAGAACATGAGGAACAAGCTATGTGAGAAAGAAGATGTCGAGAATGCCTGAAGGCGAAGATCTTGTTGCACATATCCAAAGGTTTAATCAAGTGTGTTCTGAGGTGATGAGTGTGGATGTGAAGATCGACGTGGAGGATAGAGTATTGCTGCTATTATGTTCTCTTCCATGTTCGTATGATGGTCTCATAACAACTTTAGTTTATGAAAAGGAGATTCCTAAACTATGAAGAGGTTGTTGGTGTGCTCAGATTAAATGAGCAAAGAAAAAAGATCTGCAAGGGAGACCCTAATCTGAGATCTTGGCTGTGAACGAAAGATAGGGAAGATCAAAAAAGAAGACAAGAGAAAAATCAAGGGCAAGTCAAAGTCTTGCGATCAAAAGGAAGATAACATTGAAATGTTATAAATATTATCAACCTAGACATCTAAGGAGAGATTGTCTCCTATTGAGATCAGAAAAGAGAAGGCCAGCAAAAGAGATGATATAACTTTCGTGAGCAGTGAACAAGACCTGCTAGTTGTTAGATATGTGTCCCTGAGCCTATGGCCAGATTGGCTGACACTTTAATACACTCTAAGGGCAAAATTATAATTTTGACTATAAATAATAAAATGGGTTATTTTTTATCATATATGTGTATTTAGTGTCTGTGATACATCCCTTGAGTTAATGGTAATGATAATTTTTTATTTTCAAGAGTTAAAATTTAAGACAAAAATTTTCATTATTAACCCATAAAATGTTCCTGACCATAGGATCATCATGAGGATGATGATTGATCTAGAAGGTTAGTGTACAATCGCTTCTTTGTAGTAGATGAGTTCTGAGTCTATGTGTAGAGACACTGGGGTGAGAGTACAGATACTCGTTATAGAATGAGGGTACTGAGCGTGACCACCTTGAGTAGTCATAAGGAAGTCTACCTTCTCGTCGATGACTGTACAAATGCTTCAATAGTGTGTCTGATTCTTTGACCTGAGGTGCATCGGCAGTTCACCTTGAGGGTGTTATAGTTTGACTACACCATGACTGTGTCTCCTAGCCATTCAGAATCCTGAGGTGTATGTTGGCTATAATATGTTCATTGTAGGAATGGATTGCACTAAGATGGAATCTATCTACCTCGGTGGATGAGGAGCGACCCTATGATGATCATGAGAATCAAGTCCATAAGTCCATGGCCATGGCGAATGTGAAATATAGAAAAGATTTTCTAATTAAGATTTTCACATTGGACTTGAATCGAATGATTAAAATCATATGAAGAAATTAGGTTTTGATGAGTTCACTTAACCCTAATCTGATCGGGGCTCAAGATAGAAGAACTTAATCACACAAGTAACTGCACCAAGAGGTTTATTTTCAGTTTTGATGGATTGCCACCATATACTGCTAGGTGTCACTAGTGGATTTTGGAAGCAACTAGAATGATTTTGATGATCGATCATTCTAAGTGTTCTGAATCAGAAAAGTTCTGATCCATCGAAAGAAGTTTCGATGATGGAGATCGTGACATATCCCATTATCATACAGAACTGAACCTAACTGGGTCACACAAACAAGGGTTTAGATCCTGGATATCATCAATTGGACTAACCCAGTTCAGTTGATTTGAATTACATATAATTAGGTTCAAGGAAATCATGCTAGCACACGATTGACCTCGAATCATCATCTGCCTTCGTTCTTTTTTTTCTTTATCATTAAAGTTTATCTCGACTGAGCAAATGAGTTTATGCTCACTCAGGTACCTTTACCTAGTCTTGACTGAAGCGTGTGTCCATGTAAGAAAAGGGTTATCTTAATTTATAAGATAAACTTGAAACAACACCTATCATTTTTTCATCACCTGCTAATTCTTATACTTTGACTTGGTCAACGTTAACCTTTAACCTTGGACATCTGCCCATGTGTCACGCACTTATTGGAGAGCAGATAGGGGCTTGTCCCCTATCTAACAATTGGAAAAGGAAAGGGGTGCATGCCTAGGATGGCATGCGCCCATGGATAGGACGCTGGAGTCCCATATGGATGGGACTCCAGGTTGCTTGTTAGATTCAAACTAGGTGACCCCTCACCTATAGACTTTGACCAATCTTAGGCACCACCTTAGGATGAATTCGTGGGTCTCTCATCCCACCATCAGATTTAGATCTGATTGAATGAAAGCAACGTGATAATTGGTCGGGTGATGCAACACTACATGGCGCAGCAGAGTCTATAAATAGATCCTGTCTGCACCCACTTTTAAAGAACTTCTCTCCTAGCCACGCCCCAAGGCTGCCCCTCTCCCTTCTCCATGCCAACATCTAGCCCTCTCTCTCCTCTCCATGCTCAAGAAAGTTGGGTTCTTTAGATTAGTGCGAGTCAGGCAAGAAAAGGCTGACAAAAAAGAAGAAGGTAGCACTACTGCAGAGACGATGGGTATATTCAGAAGGCATTTTGAAGATCCTCCAAATTAGATCCAGATCTAATTTTTGAAAGAAAAAAAGAGAAGGAGAAGATCTCCAGATCAGCTCTAGGAGATGAAATAGAAATCAAATTCCTGCTTGCTGTAGGAATATAAAAATAGTTTCTAAGAACTAAATCTAATCCTAACGGTAATCACAGAGGGTAGATTCCCACGGCCACTGCAGCAACTCTTGCTCCATTCTCGATGCATAGGATCATCTCACCTTCCCTCAGCCTCTTTCTATCCTCAAGACCTTACATAAAAGTGCATAAGTGAGCACTAGAACCAGAGTCAAGCACTCAACTAAAAGCAGAAGAAATCTTAAGGTTAGATTTTATAATGAGCATACCTCAAGAAGGACCTGCCTCCTTCTTGTTCTTCAGGCTGGCCAGGTACAAGGGGCGGTTCCACTTCCAATGACCATTTGTATTGCAATGGAAACATTTTCCTTTGGAAGCGACCTTCTTCTTTGACTCTGCCTTCTTCTTCTTCCCACCATCCACCTTTTGCTTCTTCACAAACTTTTTCTTTCCAAAAGACTTTCTCTTGGAAGAAGTCTGCTCTACAGCAAGTACTATAGTTTATCCATAGAAAGTTTAGCAGTAACCAGCATATTCATAAGTTCTACTAGAGTATTCTATAGTTTATGCATATGGTAGTTCATGATGAACTATCCATATGCATCAGTCAAGGATTGCAGAATTATATCAATCTGCAAATTCCTAACCAACTTGACATCAAGCTTCTCAAGCTCTTTTAAGTCCTTGATCATCATCAGACAGTGATCTTGAACCGACTGCCCATCACACATTTGAGTCTTAAAAAGTCTTCTAGTGACTTGATATTCGGCTACACAACTTTGTTCACCAAACAACTCTTACAGGTGAGCCAATATTTGGCAGCTAGTCTTAATATCTTCATGTTGGCACTAGAGCTCATCAGACATCGAGTCCAACATGTAATACCTAGCTTTGTTATCATCATCCATCCACTTCTCTAGAGATGCTCTTTGATCAGTGGATGGATGGGCTAGTAAAGTGAGAGGATCTTGTTCCAGCATATGAGTCAGCTTCTCAAAATCCAAAATAATTTTGAAGTTTCGGAGCCAATCCATGAAGTTGGGTCCAGTTAATCTATAGGTTTTTAGGATACAGGCTAGTGGATTGACGCAAATATTTTTCTGTACAGAGTCAAAGTTTTTAATTAGATTTTATAATTAGACTTAATTAATTTATTTAATTTTTTTTTTTTAAATAAATTAGGCTCCCATTATTTTCTTGGATCCTTACACTCCCTAGGTAGAGATGCGAAAATCTTCGCAATCAATTAATTTCTAGTGGGTAGTGCTGTCGCACCGACTAGCTCACCACCTCACCAAATAGTTATTAGTGATGGGTCAATCGATGAGTGGATAATTCTTATCGAATGATTCTCTAATCATGCTGCACCCTAACTTGGCCTCTAATTCATGAATCTCACTATTTTCAGAATATTGATCTACTCCTTAGTTAAGTCGGACCAACCATTTGCATGAATTAAATTCTTGATTGGATCCCTCACCATATCCAAAATATTAAGCCCAACCCATCATTCAACCCATAGCATCCAATGTCTAATAGATGTGGTTGCATCTTTCTCGTGCAACTCAGCCACTGTAACCAGTCGAGAACAATCAATCTTAGGAAGGGTTCGCACATCTACAATGGTGGAAGACCAATTGACTTAATCTTTTCTTAGAAAGATTCAATTTAGGTCTCTTAGACTTGACTCAGTCATAACGGTTATGACAAGCCTAGTGGCATGGGTCAGCTCGAACTATTAGCCACCTCAAATAAGAACTGGGTTGACATAAATGGCCAGGTAAGTCAAATCGGTAGAAGGGATAAGCCATTAACTCGATAAGAATGCATTCATGTTGAGTAGCTTCCAATTAAAAATTAATCGATCGTATCTGCCAAACTTATCTTAGACACCAAATTATCGAATTAGAATCAATTGAGTTAGCCTATAATCCAGGCTTGAATCATAGAGCCAAATTAGGTCTTAATTGGATTGATCACATGTGCCTGTGAGTCGACCATGACCCAGACTTATAACTATTGGGCAGGTCAATTCTAAACACTGTTGATCCCACCTAACCAATTCTTGATTCGATTTGATCAACTGTTAGACCTAATTGAGAAATCCAAGCCTGAACCCAATTTTATGAAAATATCTTAGATCTAAAAATTATCAATTTTAGATCTAATTAGTTTCATAATCCTAATTCTTAATTAGGTTTGGGTTCATGAATAAAAAATATGTATCAAAATCTTAGGATTTGAAGATCTAGTATTTTGTAGAAAATAAGTTCTAATTTTTTATTAAGGATGAGCACGGAGCACCCTTACATGCCATAAGAACACCTCATCGAATAGGAGGAGAGGGCCTTTAAACCCTACTTTGTTCTTATGATCGGATGGCCAAAAGAAACGTCTTAATCAAAAATATAATTGAAACTATAAAACTAGTTAGATCTAGATCATATATCACATATATAATTAATGATCTAACTAATACATGCTTTGCATACATCTCATGTATCATCACTAAATTAAATATGCACATTTTTCAGATCTAAAATACCATATATAATATCTAAAAAATAGATTTAAATTTGATCATATCAAAATAAAACTATTCTAGATAATTTGTAGAACTATTCTACCACTAGTCCAAACATTCATCTTTTTATATCACATATGAATAAATCAAAAATTAAAAACTTTATTTTTTATTTCTTAGATTTGATTACAATAATTATAATATCAAAAAAATAAAAATTAAATAAATCTAAAATTATATTTAATCAAATTAATAATATGATTATACTAGACTATAGATAGAACTATTCTATTCCCAGTCTAGTCATGCATCTCATACATATTAGATCTAAATGATTTAATTTTAATTTTTTAATTTTAGATCTAATCACATCTGATGTGACATCCAAATCTTTTTAATATTAGATAAAAAATAAAAATAAAAATAGATCTAAAATACAACCAAAGAACTGCAACCTAGCTCTGATACCAGTTGAAGAAAAAACATGTTTTTCCGACACAGGATCGTTCAGATCTAATTGGATCTGAAGAAATATTTTATTTTTTTTTCTAAAATCTTAATCAAATCTAAGACTTTTTAGATCTAATCATAGAGATCTAACATTAAAAGTTAAAAAATAAAATTAAATTAGATTTAATTTTAAGTATCTTATTTGATAATCTAATTATCCTGCGATGATCCTATTGATTCCTAAGGATCTAGAAAGAGCCACGCACGCACCTGACCTCTACCGATATCCACATGATCAAGATCTAAACATCTTCTCCTCATGAATCTCTTCTTCAAAAACTATTTTTGGATCTAATTTAAAAATCCTTCAAAATGACTTCGAAGGACAGCCTGTTGGTCTCACGAACACCGTCGCATAGATGCTGAATCTTATGCCAAAAACCTTAGACATTCAACTCAGATTTATGCCTAACCTTTTAGGCATGTAGAAGAGATGGAGAGAGAGGATAGAGAGAGTGTGTATCTAAGAGGAAAGGCTCTTTTGGGTGTGGAAAAAATAAATTATGTTGATGCAATTTCATGAGAAGAGTTCTTATACTAGACATAGCGCCATAAGGAGTCCCTTTTTTACCAAAAATATTATTAATTTGACCATTGGGACTTATAGACCTGATCTCCATGAAAAACCCTAGGTCCCATCTAGTTTTGAAGCCAAAAATCCTTCTGGAAGGTGGCAGCATGAAAGGATAAAGAAGTGTCCATGTGCCTCTTGGACTCTTTCCTCAAGAGTTTGATCCAAATGAAACTCTATCAAAACCCAATCTAGGCACCTCTAAAAATCACAAAGTTTTACACACCTAAAGCATAATGCATCTCCTATCACATATCCAAAAATTAGAGTAAAATAATTTCTAAACAAATTTCTAAAATTCTCTGATCATTATGAGCTTAGAAGTGGTACTTCCAAGTCTTAGAAATATGAGATGACAAGTCTTGGTAAGACAAGAGCGAGCCGAAAGATAAATCAGCTCTCCTAACAAAGTTCAAAAATTGGGCCAGCTCACCTTGAGATTGAGCTGGCTAAGGTGGAAACTGGATCGGCTCAGTCCAGGACTGGGTCGGCTAGGTCTCAAAGAAAAATTTACATAGAAAGCAGCATTTTTGGGCTGTTGGCACGGTACACAACTGGGTCGGCTCAGTATGGGACTGAGCCGATCTAGCCGTAGGTTAGTCGACTCGATCTAAAACTAGGCTGGTTATGGGTTATTATTTTATGTACGTGGGTTGTTTGGATTTGGAAAGGTTTTCTATGAGCTTGGATTTGACCCTTTATAAAGTATATATACTAAAAATAGGTCAAGGTTGTCAGAGTGCTGAATATACTGAATAAAAGCTCTTTTCTTTCGAAAATCTCTTCTTCTCTTCTTATTTATTTCTTGAATTATTTGATCATGCTTCTGCATTAATCTTTGAGAAGTACTTTCTTGTTGCTGTGCATTGGAAAGAGTTGGAAGAAATTACTTTTAGCACAATCTGGATGTGCTTGGTCGATCAGGTTTTGCTCGAGGTTTGCATAGAAACTACAGCAAAGGAGCTCTGAGAGAGACTGGAGATCACATACATGGGGAAGAACATGAGGAACAAGCTATGGTTGGAGAAATAACTGTATAGTCTGAGAATGCCTGAAGGCGAAGATCTTGTTGCACATATCCAAAGGTTTAATCAAGTGTGTTCTGAGGTGATGAGTGTGGATGTGAAGATCGACGTGGAGGATAGAGTATTGCTGCTATTATGTTCTCTTCCATGTTCGTATGATGGTCTCATAACAACTTTAGTTTATGAAAAGGAGATCCTAAACTATGAAGAGGTTGTTGGTGTGCTCAGATTAAATGAGCAAAGAAAAAAGATCTGCAAGGGAGACCCTAAGTCTGAGATCTTGGCTGTGAACGAAAGATAGGGAAGATCAAAAAAGAAGACAAGAGAAAAATCCAAGGGCAAGTCAAAGTCTTGCGATCAAAGGAAGATAACATTGAAATGTTATAAATATTATCAACCTAGACATCTAAGGAGAGATTGTCTCCTATTGAGATCAGAAAAAGAGAAGGCCAGCAAAAGAGATGATATAACTTTCGTGAGCAGTGGACAAGACCTGCTAGTTGTTAGATATGTGTGCCCTAGAAGCCAGAATTGGCTGACACTTGTAATACACTTCTAAGGGCAAAATTATAATTTTGACTATAAATAATAAAATGGGTTATTTTTTATCATATATGTGTATTTAGTGTCTGTGATACATCCCTTGAGTTAATGGTAATGATAATTTTTATTTTCAAGAGTTAAAAATTTAAGACAAAAATTTTCATTATTAACCCATAAAATGTTCCTGACCATAGGATCATCATGAGGATGATGATTGATCTAGAAGGTTAGTGTACAATCGCTTCTTTGTAGTAGATGAGTCTTGAGTCTATGGTGTAGAGACACTGGGGTGAGAGTACAGATACTCGTTATAGAATGAGGGTACTGAGCGTGACCACCTTGAGTAGTCATAAGGAAGTCTACCTTCTCGTCGATGACTGACTCAATGCTTCAATAGTGTGTCTGATTCTTTGACCTGAGGTGCATCGGCAGTTCACCTTGAGGGTGTTATAGTTTGACTACACCATGACTTGGTCTCCTAGCCATTCAGAATCCTGAGGTGTATGTTGGCTATAATATGTTCATTGTAGGAATTGGATTGCACTAAGATGGAATCTATCTACCTCGGTGGATGAGGAGCGACCCTATGATGATCATGAGAATCAAGTCCATAAGTCCATGGCCATGGCAGAATGTGAAATAATAGAAAGATTTTCTATTAAGATTTTCACATTGGACTTGAATCGAATGATTAAATCATATGATAGAAATTAGGGTTTGATGAGTTCACCTTAACCCTAATCTGATCGGGGCTCAAGATAGAAGAACTTAATCACACAAGTAACTGCACCAAGAGGTTTATTTTCAGTTTTGATGGATTGCCACCATATACTGCTAGGTGTCACTAGTGGATTTTGGAAGCAACTAGAATGATTTTGATGATCGATCATTCTAAGTTGTCTGAATCAGAAAAGTTCTGATCCATCGAAAGAAGTTTCGATGATGGAGATCGTGACATATCCCATTATCATACAGAACTGAACCTAACTGGGTCACACAAACAAGGGTTTAGATCTGGATATCATCAATTGGACTAACCCAGTTCAGTTGATTTGAATTACATATAATTAGGTTCAAGGAAATCATGCTAGCACACGATTGACCCTAACGTTCTCCTTTTTTTTCTTATCATTAAAAGTTATCTCGACTGAGCCAAATGAGTTTATGCTCACTCAGGTACCTTTACCTAGTCTGACTGAAGCTTGTCCATGTAAGAAAAGGGTTATCTTAATTTATAAGATAAACTTGAAACAACACCTATCATTTTTCATCACCTGCTAATTCTTATACTTTGACTTGGTCAAACGTTAACCTTTAACCCTTGGACATCTGCCCATGTGTCACGCACTTATTGGAGAGCAGATAGGGGCTTGTCCCCTATCTAACAATTGGAAAAGAAAGGGGGTGCATGCCTAGGATGGCATGCGCCCATGGATAGGGACGCTGGAGTCCCATATGGATGGGACTCCAGGTTGCTTGTTAGATTCAAACTAGGTGACCCTCACCTATAGACTTTGACCAATCTTAGGCACCACCTTAGGATGAATTCGTGGGTCTCTCATCCCACCAATCAGATTTAGATCTGATTGAATGAAGCAACGTGATTGGTCGGGGTGATGCAACACTACATGGCGCAGCAGAGTCTATAAATAGATCCTGTCTGCACCCACTTTTAAAGAACTTCTCTCCTAGCCACGCCCCAAGGCTGCCCCTCTCCCTTCTCCATGCCAACATCTAGCCCTCTCTCTCCTCTCCATGCTCAAGAAAGTTGGGTTCTTTAGATTAGTGCGAGTCAGGCAAGAAAAGGCTGACAAAAAAGAAGAAGGTAGCACTACTGCAGAGACGATGGGTAATATTCAGAAGGCATTTTGAAGATCCTCCAAATTAGATCCAGATCTAATTTTTGAAGAAAAAAAAGAGAAGGAGAAGATCTCCAGATCCAGTCTGAGTGGATATCAGTAGAGGCCAAGCGCTTGCGTGGCTAGATCCACAACCTTAGAGCTTTCGTAGTATCATCAACGGGTTATCAGATTACCCAGGATCAAGGTAAAATTACTTTAGAATTAATTTAGTTTTATTTTTTTAATTATCAGATGCTAATATTAGATCTAAAAAATATCAAATCTGATCTAGATCTGAGAGAAAAATTTTTGAAATATGCCTCTCGATCCAATCAGATCCGAATGAATCTGATCCCAAAAATCATGATTTTCCTTCAACTGGTATCAGAGCCAGGCTCTTATTAAATTTATTTAGATCTAATTTAATTTAATTAATTAATGATTTTAAATATCACATGAGATATGATTAGATCTAAAATCAAAAAATAGAAAATTAAAATTAATTGATGTAGGTCTTATATGTATGAGATACATAACTAGACTAGGAATAGAATTATTCTATGTGTAGACTAGTATAATCATATTTTTTATTTGATTAAATATAATTTTTAGATCTATTTATTTTCTATTTTTTTATATTATAAATATTATAATCAGATCTAAAAATAGAAAATAAAATAGAATTAATTTGTTCATATGAGATATGATAGTTGCATGTTTAGACTAGTTGTAGAACAGTTCTACAAATAGGTCTAGATTAAATTCTATTTGATAAGATCAAATTTAAATTTAATTTTTTTGATGATTATGAGATAATTTAGATCTATAAAATATGCATGCATGATATATGTGATATATACAAAATATTTTTTAATTAGATCTTTTATATGAGATATATGCTTAGATCTAATTTATTTTTTGTAGATTAGTTGTATTTTTGATTAAGGCATTCCCCTTGGCTGTCCGGTCATAAGAACAAAGTAGGGCTTAAAGATGCTGTCCTTCCATTTGATGGGGTGTTCTTATGATGTGTAGGAGTGCTGCACGTTCGACCTTAATCAAAAATTGAAAAACTTACTTTCTGCAAAATCCTAGATCCTGAAACCCTAGGATCTTATTTATATATTTACAAACCCTAACTTAATTAAAAATTAAGTTTATAAAATATCAATTAGGTCTAAAATTAAGAATTTTAGATCTAAGACATATTCATAAAACTGGGTTCGGGCTTGGGTAGCTCAATTAGGTCTAGCGGTTGACCAAACCAAATCAAGAGTCGGTTAGATGGGATCAACAATGCTTAAATTGACCAGCCTAATAGGATTAAGTCTGGGTCAAGATTGAGTCACGTGAGTGATCGATCAAGCTAAGTCCTAATTAGGCTCAAAGGTTAGAGTCTGGATTGTAGGCTAACCCAATTGGTTCTGTCTCAATAATTTAGTGTCTAAGGTAAGTCTGGCAGATACGATCGACTGATTTTTAGTTGAGAGCTACTCGACTCGAATGCGTTCTTATTGAGTTAATGGCATATCCCTTCCACCGGTCTCACTTACCTAGCCATGTTTATTGACTTAGTTCTGATTCAAGGTGGTCAATAATCCAAGCTAACCCGTGCCATTAGGTTAGTCATAATAGTTATGACAATGTCAAGTCTGGTTTAATGAGACCTAAATCAAATCTCCCTAAGAAAAGATTAAGTCATGGTCTTCCACCATTGTAGATGTGCGGGCCCTTCTCAGGGTTGATTGTTCTTGGCTGGTTATAGTGGCTCAGTTGCACCAAAAAGATGCAACCAAGTCTATTGGGCATTGATGCTACAGGCTAGAGGATGAATTGGGCTCAATATTCTAGATACGGTGAGAGACCCAATTAAGAATCCAATCTGTGCAAATGGTCGGTCTAACTTAGCTAAAGAGTATATCAATATTCCGAACACGATGAGATTCATGAATTAGAGATCATGTTTGGGTGCATCATGATTAGAGAATCATTGAATAAGAGTTGTCCACTCATTGGCTAACCCATCACCAATAATTGTTAGGTGAGGTGATGAGTCAGTTGGTGGGATCTCACCATCCACTAGAAATTAGTAATCATAAAAATTTTTGCATCTCTACAAAGGAAGTGTAGAGATCCGAGAAAATAGTGAGAGCTAATTTATTTTAAAATAAAATTTTTAAATAAATTGGTTAAGTCTTAATTATAAATATCTAACTAGAAACTTTGACTCTTTATAGGAAGATGTCTGCATCCAACCCACTAGCATGAATTTTGGACACCCATAGACTGACCAAACCAAATTATAAGGATTGGCTTTGGAACTTCAAAATCATGTTGGGTTCCGAGAAGTTAACTCATGTATTGGACCAGGACCCTCCCACCTTACCAACCCATCCATCTGCTGAACAGAGAGCATCTCTGAATAAGTGGACTGACAAAGATAATAAGGCCAGATACTACATGTTGGGCTCGATGTCCGATGAGCTTCAGTGCCAACTTGAAGGTATCAGGACTGCTCGCCAAATGTTGGCTCACCTACAGGAGATGTTTGGTGAATAGAGTCGCGCAGCCAAGTATCAAGTCACTAAACGACTGTTCAAGGATAAGATGCACGATGGGCAGTTAGTCCAAGATCATTATTTGATGATGATCAAGAACTTGGAAGAGCTTGAGAAGCTCGAAGTGAGGTTAGACTTGGATTTGCAGAATGATATAATTCTGCAATCCTTGACTGATGCGTATGGGCAGTTCATCATGAACTACCATATGCATAAACTTCAAAATTTTTTGCCCGAACTTATGAACATGCTGGTTACCACTGAGCTTTCCATGAAAGGTTCTAAATGCTCAGTGCTTGCTATGGAATGGACATCTTCCAAGAGAAAGTCTTTTGGAAAGAAGAAGAAGTCTGTGAAAAAGCAAAAGGTGGAAGGAGGAAAGAAGAAAAAGGCAGAGCTGAAGAAGAAGGCCGCTGACAAAGGAAAGTATTTCCATTGCAATAATGATGGCCACTGGAAGCGGAACAACTCTACATACCTGGCCACCCTAAAGAAGGAGGCAGGTCCTTATGGAGGTATGCTCGTTATTGAGTCTAACCTTATGGTTTCTTCTGCATCCAGTTGGATGCTTGACTTTGATTCTAGTGTTCACTTGTGCACTTCTATGCAGGATCTTCAGGATAGCAGGAGGCTGAGGGATGATGAGATGATCCTGCACGTCGAAAATGGAGTAAGAGTTATTGCCATGGTCGTGGGAACATACCCTCTTTGACTATCATCTAGTTTAGACATAGTATTAAAAGACTATTATTATGTACCTGCAGCAAGCAGGAATTTCATTTATGTTTCTTGTCTTGCATTAGAAGACTATATAATTAGTTTTCTGAAGGACCATTGTAACATTCTTTATGAAAGAAATAAAATTGTAAGTGGTTTCCTTATTAATGGTCTTTATCAGTTACATGTTGATGTATCTATTTTTAATTTTGAGCAAAATGTGAATGCCATAAAATCATAATGTCCTAGGGATAGTCCTAATGATAGGCATCTATGGCACCTAAGATTAGGTCAAATAGCGAAAAATAGGGTTAACAAATTGGAGAAAATTAGGCTATTGAGTCCATTGACTTCCAAGTCATATCCAATTTGTGAATCCAATTTTCATGGCAAAATGACTAAACTTCCTTTTGTAGGACATGGGGAAAGGGCCACGGATCTTCTTGCACTAGTACATACAGATGTGTGCAGCCCATTTGATGTGCCAACTAGAGGCAATTTAGTCTACTTCATAACCTTTATCAATGATTCATCTAGGTATGGGTATGTGTATCTTATGAGACACAAGTCTGAAGCTTTTGAAAAGTTCAAAGAATTCAGATATGAAGTAGAAAAGCAAACTGGAAAACCCATTAAGGTTCTTCGATTAGATCGAGGAGGTGAATGCCTTAGTTGGAAATTCTTGGACTATCTTAAGGAAAATGGCATAGTCTCTCAATGGACTCCATCAGGAACACCTCAACTCAATGGGATTTCAGAACGAAGAAATTGGACCCTATTAGATATGGTTCGATCCATGATGAGCTTCACAGGCCTCCCTAATTTTTTTTGGGGATACTGTTTGTTAACTACAATATACTTACTGAATAAGGTTCCTTCTAAAACAGTTCCTACCACACCGTATGAGATATGGCATGGTAAGAAACCAAGTCTAAGTCATCTCAGAATTTAGAGTTGTCTGACTCATGTCAAAAGACAACAAGCGGACAAGTTAGACTTTAGGTCCTTCAGAGCTCGATTCATAGGATATCCTAAAGAGTCATTAGGATATTATTTCTACATTCCAGAAGATCACAATGTGATTGTGAGTCGACATGCAATCTTTCTTGAAAAATAGTTTATTCAAGATAGCGGCATTGGAAAATAGATCAAGCTGGATGAGAAAGTCTCATAAGAGCAACAAGCTAAGGACCAAATGGAACCAAATCAGGTTAAGCCAATCCATACACCACCTCCTCCACCTCATAGATCGAAAAGAATTTTCCATCCTCCTGGGAGGTACTTAGGTACTATTTCAGAGGATGTTGAGAAAATATTCCTCGTAGGTAATGGGGTTCATGGTGATGATCCTAAAAGCAATAACGTGGCAATATTAGATATCGACTCAAAGAAATTATTTAAGGCAATGAAGTCAGAAATTGACTCGATGCACTCAAACCAAGTCTGGACCTTGGTAGATCCACTAGAAGGTATAGTACCTATTGGGTTTAAATAAATCATCAAGAGAAAGATTGGTGTAGATGAAAATGTGGAGACATTTAAGGCTAGATCAGTGGCAAAAGGTTATAGTCAATGCGAAGGCATTGACTATCAGGATACTTTTTCGTCAGTAGCTATGCTAAAATTCATCCACACATTGCTTGTTGTTGCAGCCTATTTCGATTATAAAATATGGCAAATGGATGTGAAAATGGCATTCTTAAATGGATATCTTGAGGAAGATATCTATATGGAATAGCCCATAGGTTTCACATCTAGTGATGATGATCACAAGGTATGCAAGCTGCAAAGGTCCATATATGGACTTAAGCAAGCATCTCGAAGCTGGAATACTCGTTTTAATGATGTGATCAAAATATTTGATTTCATCAAAAATGAGGAGAAACCATGTGTCTTCAAAAAGATCAGTGGGAGCGAGTTATTGAAAATGATATTTTCATGTTGACCACAGTTAAAATATGGTTATCTAAAGAATTCTCCATGAATGACCTATGAGAAGCATCCTTTATTCTAAGAATCAAGGTCTATAGAGATAGACCGAATAGGATGCTAGGACTTTTACAGAAGAAGTACATAGAGAAAATACTAAAGAGGTTTAGTATGGAAAACTCTAAGAGAGATTTAGTACCCTTCAGGCATGGCATTCATCTTTCCAAGAAGATGTGCCCTAGCACACCTGAGGAAATAGAACGCATGAGCAAGATCCCTTATGCTTCAGTAATAGGGAGCCTCATGTATGCCATGTTATATACATGATCTGATATAGCCCATGCTGTGAGTGTCACGAGCAGATATCAATCGAATCCAGATGAAGAACACTGAACTTCTATGAAATGTATCCGTAAGTACTTGAGAAGAACTAAGGATATGTTGTTGGTCTTTGGCAATGGAGAACTCCAAGTCCAGGGGTATATAGACTCAAACTTTATGTCTGATATAGATGATTGAAAGTCGACATCTAGGAGTCTATTTTTGTGCAATGGTGGAGCTATCAGTTGGAAAAGTTTTAAGTAGACAGTGATAGCAGATTCTACCGTGGAAGCGGAATACATCGCTGCATCAGAAGTTGCAAAGGAGGCATTCTGGTACAAGAAGCTCACCACAGAGATTGGAGTGATGCCATCAGATGCCATTCCTCTGCACTTCGACAATAATGGTGCCATAGCCCTTACTAAGGAGCCAAGGTCTCATCAAAAATTTAAGCACATCAAGCGATGATATCATCTCATCCATAATTACCTCGAGAAGGGTTACGTCGAGGTCAAGAGAGTCGACTCCACAGATAATGCGGTGGATCCGCTTACAAAGCCATTGGGCCAACAGAGGATCAAAGCCCACCTTGAGAAGATGGGACTTAGATTTGTAGCCAATTGGCTTTAGATCAAGTGGAAGTTTGTTAGATATGTGTGCCCTAGAAGCCAAAATTGGCTGACACTTATAATACACTCTAAGAGAAAAATTATAATTTTGACTATAAATAATAAAATGAGTTATTTTCTATCACATATGTATATTTAGTGTCTGTGATACATCCCTTGAGTTAATGGTAATGATAATTCTTATTTTCAAGAGTTGAAAATTTAAGACAAGAATTTTCATTATTTACTCATAAAATGCTCCTGACCGTAGGATCATCATGAGGATGATGATTGATCCGAAAGGTTAGTGTATAATCGCTTTTTTATAGTAGATGAGTCTTGAGTGAGACACCGAGGTGAGAGTATAGGTACTCGTTATAGAACGAGGGCACTAAGCATCACCACCTCGAGTAGTCGTAAGGAAGTCTACCTTCTCGTCGATGACTGACTCGATGCTGTAGTAGTGTGTTTGGTTCTTTGACCAGAGGTGCATCGACAGTTCACCTTGAGGGTGTTATAGTTTGATTACGCCATGACTTGATCTCCTAGCCATTTGGAATCCTGTGGTGTACGTTGGCTATAGCATGTTCATTGTAGGAATTGTATTGCACCAAGATGGAATCTATCTACCTCGGTGGATGAGGAGCGGCCCTATGATGATCATGAGAATAAAGTCTATAAGCCCATGGCCATGGCAAAATATGAAATAATAGAAAGAGTTTCTATTAAGGTTTTCACATTGGACTTGAATCGAATGATTAAATCATATGATAGAAATTAGGGTTTGACGAGTTCACCTTAACCCTAATCTGAACGGGACTCAAGGTAGAAGAACTTAATCACACAAGTAACTGCACCAAGAGGTTTGTTCTTAGTTTTGATGGATTGTCACCATATACTACTAGGTGTCACTAGTGGATTTTGGGAGCAACTAGAATGATTTTGATGATCGATCATTCTAAGTTGTCTGAATCAGAAAAGTTCTGATCCATCGAAAGGAGTTTCGATGATGTCGATGATGGAGATCATGACATATCCCATTACCATACAGAACTGAACCTAACTGGATCACACAAACAAGGGTTTAGATCTGGATATCATCAATTGGACAAACCTAGTTTAGTTGATTTGAATTTGATTCAAATAGGTTTAAGGAAATCGTGCTAGCACAGGATTGAGCCTAATGTTCTTCTTTTTTTTCTTATCATTAAAAGTTGTCTTGACTAAGCTAAATGAGTTTGTACTATGTTAGGTACCTTTACCTGATCTGACTGGAGCTTGTCCAAGTCAGAAAAGGATTGTCTTAATTTATGAGATAAATTTGAGACAACACCTGCTAATTCTTGTATTCTAACTTGGTCAAACATTGACCTTTGACCCTTGGACATCTGCCCATGTGTCACGCACTTATTGGAGAGCAGATTGGGGCTTGTCCCCTCTCTAGAAATAGGAAAAAAAGGGGGTGCACACCATTCCATGGATAGGGATGCTGGAGTCCCATACGAATGGGACTCCAGGTTGCTTGTTGGATTCAAACTAGGTGACCCTCACCTATAGACGTTGACTAGTCTTAGGTGCCACCTTAGGATGAATCCGTGGATCTCTCATCCCACCAATCAGATTTAGATCTGATTGAATGAAGCAATGTGATTGGCCAGGGTGATGCAGCACTGCATGGCGCAGTAGAGCCTATAAATTGACCCTATCTATGCCCACTTTTAAAGAACTTCCCTCCTAGCCACGCCCCAAGGCTACCCCTCTTCCATATCCATGCCAACATCTAGCCCTCTCTCTCCTCTCCACACCTAAGAAAGTTGGATTCTTCAAATTATTGCGAGTTAGGAAAGAAAAGGCTGACGAAAAAGAAAGAAGATAGCACTGCTGTAGAGACGATGGGTAATCTTCAGAAGGCATTTTGAAGATCCACCAAATTAGATCTAGATCTGATTTTTGAAGAAAAAAAAAAGAAGAAGAAGATCTCTAGATCCAGCCCAAGTGGATACCGATAAAGGCTAGGCGCTTGCGTGGCTAGATCTAGAACCTCAGAGCTTTCGCAGGATCATCAACGAGTAAACAGATTACCTAGGATCAAGGTAAAATTAATTTAGAATTAATTTAATTTTATTTTCTTAATTATCAAATGCTAATATCAGATCTAAGAAGTGTCAGATCTGATCTGGATCTAAGAGAAAAATTTTTGAAATATGCCTCTCGATTCAATCAGATCCGAAGAAACTTGATCTAAAAAATCAGAATTTTTCTTCACTAGTTGTATCAGATGGATCCACAGAGTATGACACTCTATGGATATTGGATTCAGCATGCTCAGACCACTATACTTTTCATCAAAAGTGGTTTGCTACCTACCAGAAGGTCGATGGTGGAAGTATCAGCCTTGAAGATGATCACCCGTGCAAAGTAGCTAGAATTGGCTTTATCAGGGTGAGGATGTATGATGGAATCATTCGTACATTATCAAATGTCAAGCACGTACCGAAGTTGAAAATGAATTTGATTTTTTTGAGCAACTTGGAAGAGCAGGGTTATGCTTTTAGTAGTCAGGCTAGGAGTGGATGTCTGAAAAATTTCAAGAGAGCTTTGGTGGTGATGAGAGGTAGAAGATTGAGCAACAATCTTTACAGAATGGAAAGCTCAGTGGTAAATGATAGTGCAAAGGTGCTAGTAGTAGCACAGGAGGAGTAGATTTTATATCAGCTGTGGTACTATCAAATGCGTCATATGAGTGACCATGGGCTTATTGAACTAAGTAGAAGAGGTATGATCCCAGCCCTGGAGAAGGAGGGCATAGATCTTTGTGAGCCATGCATCTTTGATAAATAACATAGGATGAAGTTTGCCAGAAGTTCCAAGCGTAGTGAGGGAGTGCTCGATTTAGTGCACTCGGATGTGTGAGGACCAGCTCATGTATCAACTAGAGGTGGGGCAAAATACTTTATCACTTTTATTGATGATTTCTCAAGGAAGGTGTGGGTTTATTTGATCAGAGAAAAACTAAAGGTGTTTGCCCGGTTCAGAGTCTGGAGAGCTGAAGTAGAGGAGTCAGAAAGACAGGTGAAATATTTGAGGTCGGACAATGGAGTAGAGTATACTAGCCTAGAGTTCAGGAGTTACTATGAGGAAAATAGCATCAAACACCATTATACAGTGAAGATGGCTCCCTAGCAGAATGGTGTTGCAGAAAGGATAAATCGGACACTGACCAAGAAGGCACGGAGTTTGAAGCTGCTAACATCACTCCCAAAGTTCTTTTGGGGTGATGCTCTAATTTTTTCTTATTTTCTTCTGAATAGGTCCCCTCATTATAAGCTGAATGAAGGCATTCTAGAAGAGATCTGGAGTGGAAAGAAGGTGAAGCTTGGCCACCTGAACGTCTTTGGTTGCACAGTCTATGCACATGTGGAGGCAACCGAGAGGAGCAAATTGGATCCAAAATCTCAAAAGATGACATTCATAGGATATCCACAAGAAGTCAAGGGGTACCTATTGTGGGACTCTCAGGCACAGAAGTTAGTGATCAGCAGGAACATTATCTTTGATGAGAAGAGCATCTTGAGGAGGTCTGGGATAGATGAAACTAGGAAAATAGAGGTGAACAGCGATAGCCAGTCAGAGAATGATGGCATGCAAGATACATCCACTTATAGAAGTATTCCTATTGAGGTAGAGCTAGGCAAAAAAGTATTGTCTCAGATTGAAAATCAGCATGGAGGGTCGGTAGTTTCGATAGATATGTAGGAGCAGCCACAGACATTAGACAAAGATGTGCCAGTGGGAGTAGCTTTGCGCAAGCCCCAGTGTACTATTAGAAGATCGATCAGATATGGCATTGATGAGGTTATCTCCTATGCACTCATCATTACTGATGGAGATCCAGAGTATTATACAAAAGCCATAGAGAGTGAGGATCATGATTTATGGGTACAGGCTATGATGGAGGAGATGGAATCACTTGAGAAGAATCAAACATGATAGTTAGTGGATCTTTCAGAGGGTGCTCCACCTATTGGTTCAAAGTGGGTGTTCAAGAAGCACCTTCAGAATAAGATGGAGTCAGATTCAAAGCAAGGCTGGTAGCAAAGGGATACTCACAAAGAGAAGGGATTGACTACATAGAAATTTTCTCTCCTATGGTGTGTCATACATGTATTCGAGTTTTGCTATCACTGGTGGCACAACATAACATGGAATTAGAATAGATGGACATGAAGATGGCCTTCCTTCATGAAACTTTGGAGGAAAGAATCTATATGAAACAACCAGATGGTTTCATAAAGATGGGACAGGAAGAAAAGATGTGTTTACTTAGAAAGTCTTTGTATGTCTTGAAATAATTTCCTCATCAGTGGTATCGAAGGTTTGATAGCTTTGTCTTGAGTCTGGTTTTCAGCAGATGTGAACATGATTGTTATATCTACGTCAAAGATGTAGATGAGGAGGATGCCCTGTACCTGTTATTATATGTAGATGATATACTCATAGCCAGTAGAAGAATGGATGTTGTGAAAAGATTGAAAAGGGCATTATCATTTGAGTTTGAGATGAAGGATTTGGATCCAGTAGAGAAAATCCTTAGAATGGAGATTTGCAGAGATATGTGCAAAGGAGTGCTCTATTTATTATAAGAAAAGTATGTCTAGAAGATTCTGGAGAGGTTTGGGATGGAGAAGGCCAAACCTATAGAGATGCCATTATCGAGCCATATGTCTCTCTCTAAGTTACAGAGCCCCCAATCAGAAGAGGAGAGAGAGAGTACATGGAACGAGTCCCTTATGCAAATGCTGTCGGCAGTATGATGTACACTATGGTGTGCTATAGACCAGATATAGCACATGCAGTGAGCACGGTTAGTTGATACATGGCTAACCCTGGGAAGGAATATTGAAAAGCATTGAAATGGATATTGAGATATCTTCATGGAACAAGGGATTATGGTTTGGTGTTTGATGGGTAGCTGAGAGGATTTGGAGAACAATCTGTGAAGATGTGTGAAGGTTCAAGTCCTCGGGAAGGGTTTGTTGATGCAAATTATGCTGGTGATCTTGATACAAGGAGGTCTACTACTGGAAACCTTTTCTACGTATATGGTCGATCGGTGTCTTGGAGATCAACCATCAGCCAATCACGGTCTTGTCTACCATAGGGGCCAAGTACATTGGGATAACAGAGACTGCAAAGGAAGCCCTTTGGCTTAGGAGGCTGATTGATGAGTTGGAGATGGAGCAGAGCAAGGTTACACTATTTAGTGATAGTCAGAATGCTCTACTATTGGCACAGAACCCAGTCTATCTTGCGCACACAAAGCATATAGCCGTGAGGTACCACAGGATCAGAGAGCTGGTGGAGGAAGGTGAAGTGGAACTGATGAAGATCCATACCAAGGAGAATTAGTCTGATGCACTCACCAAGGTACTCCCCAGTGATAGCTTTCAGAGATGTGTGGCACGGATGGATTTGTTGAGAAGAGATGAGTTCACAAGGACTTGGAAGCACCAAGGTGGAGAATGTGAGCTCAGAAGTGGCACTCTCAAGTCTTGGAAACATGATAAGATTGGCCATGGAAAGATGGGAGCGAGCAATAAGAGAAATCAGCTCTCCTAGCAAAGTTCAAAAACTAGGCGGACTTACCCTGAGACTTAGCTGGCTAAGTTGGGAATTGGGTCGGCTCAGTCCAAGACTGGATCGACTAGATCTCAGAGGAAAATCCAGATAGAAAGCAGCATTTTTGGGCTATTGGCATGGTACACAATTGGGTTGGCTCAGTCCTAGATAGAAAGTAGCATTTTTGGGCTATTGGCATCATACACAATTGGGTTGGCTCAGTCTGGGACTGAGCCGACCCAGTCACAGGTTAACTGGCTTAGTTTTCATGGGTTATTATTTTGTGTAGGTGGATTGTTTGGTCTGGGACTAAGCCGACCCAGTCGCAGGTTAGCCAGCTCAGTCTGAAACTGGGCCGACTCAATTTTCATGGGTTATTATTTTGTATAAATGCGTTGTTTGGATTTGGAGAGTTTTTCTATAAGCTTGGACTTAATCCTTTGTAAAGTATGTATACTGGAAATAGGTCAAACTTGTTAGAGTGCTAAAATATACTAAATAAAAGATCTTTTCTCCCAGAAATTTCTTCTTCTCTTCTTCTCTATTCCTTGAATTGTTTGATCATGCTTCCACATTAATCTCTAAGAAGTACTTCCTTGTTGCTTGGCTAATCACCGACGGCCATGCCGATCCATGTGGGATGAGCATGTATTCCCGACAATCACGTGACCCTCAATTCTCTTAATTAGGTCAACTATTGACCCTAGTCCAATTGCACTAGAAATGAATTTAATTTTCATAACTAATATGACCTGCACTTGTTTCAGTCAAATGAAAATAAACTTATTCAAGATATAGGAATAAGCCAAATCAAATTTGACTCGGTTGCGATGAATCAAAAAAATTACAGAAGGAGAAACTCTGGCTCAATCATGTGCTAACATGATTACCTTGAACCTGATTGAATCTAATCCAAATCAATCAAACTAGGTTACCTCAATTGTTTACATCCATACCCAAACCCTTGTTTGTGTGATCCAATTAGATTCAGTTCCGTATTGTAATGAGATATGTCGTGATCTC
This sequence comes from Cocos nucifera, assembly GCA_006176705.1. Taxonomy (NCBI): domain Eukaryota; kingdom Viridiplantae; phylum Streptophyta; class Magnoliopsida; order Arecales; family Arecaceae; genus Cocos; species Cocos nucifera. Next base: position 37,770 of record QRFJ01003415.1, on the reverse strand, counting down.
CATCATCGACATCATTGAAATACTTTTTGATGGACCAGAACTTTTCTGATTCATACATTTAGAATGATAGATCATCAAAATCATTCTAATTGCTCCCAAAATCCACCAGTGACACCTAGCAGTATATGGTGGTAACCCATTAAAACTGAAAGTGAACCTCTCAGCGCATCTACCTATGTGATTGGGTTCTTCTATCTTAAGCCCCAACAGGATTAGTGTTAAGATAAACTTGTCAAACCCAATATCCGTCATATGAATTAATCATTCAATTTGAGTCCTATGTAAAACTCTTTATAGAAACTCTTTCTATCATCTTCACTCTACCATGGCCATGGGCTTATGGACTCAATTCTCATGATCATAATATAGGGCTACTCCTTATCTACCAAGGTAGATAAATCTCTTATTGGTGCAATCCAATTTCTACAATGAACATACTATAGCCAACATACACCTCGGGATTCTGAATGACTAGGAGATCAAGTTGTGGTGCAGTCAAACTACAACACCCTCAAAGTGAATTGCCGATGCACCTCTAATCAAAGAACCAGATACACTACTACAACATCGAGCCTGTCATCAACAAGAAGGTAGACTTGCTTATGAATGATCGAGGTGGCCATGTTCAGTGCCCTTCTTCTCTAATGAGTACCTGTGCTCTTGCTCTAGTGTCTCCACACCCTAGACTCAAGACTCATCTACTCAAAGAAAGCGATCATACACTAACCTTCTGGATCAATCACCATCCTCGTGATGATCTTTCGATCGGGAGCAGTTTATGAGTTAATTATGAAAATTCAGGTCTTAAATTTTCAACTCTTTGAAAATATGAATTATCATTATCATTAACTCAAAGGATGTATCACATACACTTTAAGTACACACTATGATAGAAAATAAATCGTTTATTAATTTATAGTTAAAATTATAAAATTGCTCGTAAAAGTGTATTACAAGTGTCAGCCAATCTTGCTTTTAGGGCACACATGTAACATTCAGGCCATACAGTGATCTCTTCAGTAAACATACCTTTTCCTCCTATCCAATCTGCATGAAACCATCTGGCTACTTCATATAGATTATTTCCTCCAATATGCCAAGAAGGAAGGCTGTCTACACATCCATCTATTCCAACTTCATGTTGTACTATACCACTAGTGACAGTAAAATCTGAATAGATGTATGATGCACCATGGGATTGAAAACTTTTATGTAATCTATCCCTTCTTTTCGTGAGTATCACTTTGCTACTAGCTTTGCCTTAAATCTGAATCCACCTAGTTCTAAAGGTGCTTCCTTCTTTGTGAACTCTCACTTTGAGCCAAAAGATTTAGCATGGAGAACTCCAAGAGGGGACTTGTACCTTTTAGACATGGAATTCATCTCTCTAAGAAGATGTGTCCCACTACACTGAAGGAGATTGAACGCATGAGCAAGATCCCTTATGCTTCGATAATAGGGAGCCTCATATATTCCATATTATATATATGACCTGATATCGTCTATGCTGTGAGTGTCACTAGTAGGTATCAGTCAAACCCTGGTGAAGAGCACTAGACTTTTCTGTAAAATGTATCCTTAAGTACATGAGAAAGACTAAGGATATATTTTTGATCTTTGGTAACGAAGAACTCTAGGTGTAGGGGTATACCAACTCAAACTTTATGTCTGACAATGATGATCGAAAGTTGACAATAGGTAGTCTGCTCCTGTGCAATGATGCTACTATAAGTTGGAAGAGATAGTGATAGCAGACTTCACTATGGAAGTAGAGTACATCACTACCTTGGAAGCTACGAAGGAAGCATTTTGATTCAAGAAGTTCATTATAAAGCTTGAAGTGATGCCATCTTATGCCATCCCTTTATACTACGACCACAATGGCACCATAAACCTAGCTAAGGAGTCGAGATCTCATCAGAAGTCCAAGCACATCGAGTGGTGGTTCCATATCATCTATGATTACCTCGAGAAGGGATATGTCAAAGTCAAGAAAGTCGACAACACGGATAATGTAGCTGACTTACTGATGAAGCCTTTGAGCCAATAAAAGATCGAAGCCCACCTTGAGAAGATGGGACTTAGATTTGGAGCCAATTAGCTTTAGTTCAAGTGGAAGTTTGTTAGATGTGTGCCCTAGAAGCCAGATTGGCCAATACTTATCAATACTTTTTAAGGACATTTTTATAATTTTGACTTATAATTAATAAAAAGGGTTATTTCTTCTATCACATTCATGTATTAAGTATCTATGATATGTCCATTGGGATAATGGGTGTTGGTGCAAAAAATGGTTGGACACCAAAGTTTGCGGGAGCTAAAGGAGTTGAGTTTGCCGACGAGACCTGCAAGATAAAATTCAGTTGGAGGTGGGTGGCTATGGTAGGATCCTTCGATGGTCAAGTTAGTTCTCTGACCAATAAGAATGGAGTACTCAGGAGAATTAAGGTAGAGATGAGAGCTTAGAGAAGAAGAGGTATCTGGAGGGTCCCTTTGAAGGAAATGATCTAGGGTTTTAGAAATCGATTTTGAAACTTTTTTAGAAATTAGACTGTAGAAGCAATAAATTAATCATATTAATTTATTTAAAATATATAAAATAGTCTTAGATCTAGGATCCTATCACATGATTTAATCATGTTATTTAATTTAAAAATAAAAATAATCACAAAGTGATGTTAATCATATCAACATCCAAGCAATTCTAGATCTGATCTAGGCACATAAGGGAGATCGCATCTCTCTTACCTTTGCAAGTTGAGTTTCTTAACTCGCTGATCTAAGGCTGAGGTCATCGCTCTAAGCCACACAAGCATCCAACCTCTACAAGATGTCAACGTAAGGCCTCAATCCTCGATTTAAAGTTTGATGCAGGAAATCAACATAGTATGCTAGTACTATGCTGATCCTTCTTTTGATGGTTGATTTAGATCCTCCTTTACAAATCTTGGACTCTCCAATTTTCAAAAGAAAGGAAACAGATTTGTGAAGAAGTGACACCTCTCAAAAATCACAAAAAGAGGAGGAAGGGATTAAGAAAAAACCCTAGAGAAGAATGCTTTCTTCTCCCTTCTTTTTCTCTCACCAAGACATAATGGTTTGTTTCTCAATGAAGCATTATGCCTAGATCTTCTTTACACCCAAGCTTTCCATGTCCCAAACCTATCTCTTAGATCTAAAACCTATAGAAAACTCATGCCCTAACACTCTTTAATTAGAGAGTTATGAAAGAGTCCTTGTCTAGGTCAAATACCTAGAAAGGCAGGTCAAATTTGAGTAAGGATTGGGGTGCCCAACTCTTGGGTGTCCCCTCATTATTTTTTTGTGGACTCTAAAGAATAAGTGAAAATAAGTCTTATATTTCTCATGAAAAAATTAGAGGAAAATTAGGTGGTTTGGTGTCTCAAAGAAATAAAGAAAGATGATTTATCAAACTCTATCCAATAGAGACCTAGGTCAAAACAACTTATTTGTTTTAACCTATTCCATAACAAATTTCCTTCTAAAATGGTGGGACACATAAACAATGGTGTGGATACTCTCTAGAAATAAAAGTTTCATGAAAATTCCAAGGGAATTGGTGTGGCGGGCATGGAAAGTAAGGTAGTACAAGAAGGCGAAATCCTAGTCACACTAGGACTTCTAGTTTTGACTTGGTCCAACTTATTATTTGAATCCAATTAAATAAAAACTAATGCAACCTAATTAAAGATGATCTTAGTCAAACTAAAAATCTAGTTAAATTAGATTAAATTTAATTTAAATCTAATTTAATTTCTAATCAAACAAGAAATTAAGTCCATACATGTCCTAACTGAACAGGGACTAGTTCTCCCTCGCAAATGGCTCATCTAATAAACCAATTGAACATGACCCAATCAAGCCCAAACCAAACCTAATTAAATCATATTTAATTAGACTTAATCTTAGCCCTTTGGCTTAATCAAATTAAGCAATTAGCAATTTAATTGCTAATCGATCATCCCACAATATTTGCACTAGGTCAAAAACCAATCGTATTGATTGTTTGACATAAAAATAATTCTAAATCATTGATCAACTATCTGATCAGATCAAGACCTTTTATGTATGTGATCCTATAGGTTCGAACCTAAGCCAATTGCATAGAAATAAATTTTTGTACCAATCAAAGTAACTTTCTAGCAATGATACCCGACAATCGGATAGGTCAAATGTACAAAGCAACACTCTTAGAACCCATGTGGATATGGTTTCTATATAATTCATCCTCTTGACCAAAATACTCATAGAATAACTTAGGGTTTAACTATCAATCTTAATTAGATCATCCACACTATATTTCAAAATATCAAATCTATCTCATGGATTATCCCGGACAAGGTTTTGCTAAATTAAAAAACAACAATGCATTTTCTCTAATCTCTTGGTGTGGTCAATCCCATCTTGATCACTTACTGATTTTGCAAGTACTTGACTATGGCAAGAAACCTTTCTTAACTGAATTAGCAATTCAGATAGTCTAGCACTAAAGCATAATGAGTTGTTTGTAAGTCATTATGGCGATCTCAGGTCTAAGGGATACTTATACCCATATCCTATTAGAGCAATTCTCAACAGCAGAATGCTCCAAAACATCTCACTTGTATGCCATACCAGTGTCTCCACACTCCTTGGTTAAGAGTACAATCAATCTGTGTGGCTTACAATAATCTATAGTCGATAAATATTATCATCCTAATTAACAACGTATCATTTGATCGTGAACAGTTTAAGGACTAATCGATAAATCCTTTTTTTATGGAAGTTAGATAGTCCTAAGAACTTCATCACAATAAAAAAAGTTCATTAGAAGATGCAATCTTTATGATCAAAATGCCAAAATAATATTTTATTCAATAAATCATTTATAAGTATAAACAAGTACAATCATTAATAGACTGATGATTGGCTTTGGAACATAATTTTTGATAACTCCCACTTATCGTAAAGCCACTCGGTACAGTATCTAATATCCATCTTCGACTTGTGGTCGTCGAACTTCTTTACCACCAGAGCTTTAGTGAAGGGGTTGGTTAGGTTCTTCTTTCCATCGATTTTTTGAAGGTCGATATCACCTCGATCCATATTCTTATGGATCAGGAGGTAGCGGCACAGTATGTGCTTCATCCACTGGTATGAATTCGGTTCCTTCATCTGAGCAATGGCACTAGTGCTGTCATATTAGAATAGGATTGGACCATCAAGAGAGGATGCTACTCCAAGCTCGGTGATGAACTTCCTCATCCACATAGCTTCCTTCGCAGCATCTGATGCTGCGATGTACTCTACCTCGCACACAGAGTCTGTCATAGTGTGCTGCTTGAAACTCTTCCAGCAGATGGCTCCATCATTTGGGGAAAAATATAATCCGACACTCTTTTGCTTCATCATGGTCTGATTGAAAGCTAAAGTTAGTAAACCCTACTAGTTTCAAATCTGACTCACCATAGATTAACCATTGATCCTTAGTATTTTTTAAATACTTAAGGATGGTTTTCACCACCTTCTAATGGTTCTCTCCTGGATCATATTGGTATCTGCTTACTACTCCTAGTGAGTATGCCACATCTAGTCTCGTATATATCATGGCATACATGATAGATCCCACTATCAGAGTTTATGGGATTCTATTCATACGCTCTCTCTCTTTAGGAGTTATCGGACAATCCTTCTTAGAGAAAAAAATTTTTGGCCTATCAGAAGATAGTCCTTTTTGAAATTCTCCATGCTGAACCTCTTCAGCATGGTTTCTATATACATGGACTGGGATAACCCAAGCATCCTCTTAGATCATACCTATAGATTTTCATCTTTAAGATATAGGATGCTTCACCCAAGTCTATCATGGAGAACTATGATGACAACCATACTTTTATTTCTTATAGAGCGAGGATGTCATTCCCAATTAAGAGAATGCCATCAATGTACAAGACAAAGAATACTACTATCGGACCATTTGCTCACTTATAAATGTAGGCCCTTCTCCATTCTTAACGAAGCCATACGTTTTAACCATCTTATCAAAATACATGTTCCAACTCTGAGATGCTTGCTTCAATGCATAAATGGATTTCTGAAACTTGCACACCTTGGACTGATCTATGTACGTGAATCCCTTAGGTTGTGTTGGTGCAAAATTTGATCATCATCGAAGGAGCACTGGAGTCGGAGAAGATGAGGTTGCCATCGGTGACCTGTAAGACAAGTCTTGCCTAGAGCCTGGGGGGGCAGTGCCGGTAAGATCCTCCAACGATCAAGTCAGCACATTCGGCCAACAGAGGTGGAATACTCAGTAGAGAAAGCTATAGAGTATTTAGAAGAAGGAAAGAGCTTTGAGAAAATATATCTGAAGGATTCTTTTTATAGATGGAGCCTATAATAAACTGATAGTGATAGCCATAACCATCTGGTAGTGGGCTACTCGAGACCACATGGAGTTTGTTACAGAGGATAGTATCTATTGTCATGATGTGCCAGTCCATTGAGATTTAATAGTCGAAGTCTAAACCTCTTAAGCAATTTATGGATGAGTTGATTCATGCTGTGTGAGGCCAGGTTCGTAAGGAGACCATCCTGGATGATTGTGGAATGTTTGGCTACTAGAGGAGTTTGAAAGGGATTTGGCTGCTGAAGGAGTTCGATCGCTGGAGTAGTCCGGAAGGAGTTTGGCCATCGGAGCAGTTTGGAAGGAGATCGGTCGTCGAAGGACTCTAGAGGGAGTTTGACCACTAGAGGAGTCCGTAATGAGTTTGGCCATTAGAGGAGTCCGGAAGGAGTTCGGCCGTCGGAGAAGTTCGAAGGAAGTTTGACCGCTGGAGGAGTCCGAAAAGAGTTCGGCTACGATCACGAGTTACACCTGACCGAGCACCAAATCGAACTTCAATGGGAGTGATGTTCACCCCCAACAATAGTCCCCCTACTTTCGAATTTGGAATTTGAAGGAAGTAAAAAGATGACCACCAAAGTTCATTCTCGGGCCCTCACCTTGTCAGGATGAGATATTTTGGCATTTGTCATGCTGGCACCAAAACTTTTTAAATCTAAAATAAGTTCAAAAAGATTGCCCTTCATTTCTCCCACAGAAACTCTACCCCAGGTACATTGCCATAATGATTCTACCTATGGCCGCCTTTCTATCATGATGAGTGGGATATGCGGCACACGCTGACCGATCGAAGCTGATCCATGATCATAGCCACCTCGGGTTACTTTTGGCTATTTAAAATCTTCTCCTTTCACCCGAAAGTCATTCTTGCCCGAGTCTTCTCCTTCGTTCAACCCCCGTCCATCTTCTTCCCAAGGGTCTTAACCTTCTCTCGCCTTCCTAAGCTTCAGACACCCTTTTGATTGGTCATCATCGCATCCATCAACCTTTCATTCTTCTCGGATAGTTTTGGTCAGTTTTCTAACCCTTTTCTTATGTTATTCCTGCTTATCACTTTTGGCTCTCTGCTTCCCTAATTTTTTGGTGGTGACGTTTGCCCTATGTTTTTTCTTATATATATATATATATTTTTTTGGGGGTTTTCTTGGGGTTTAATCTCGATCCAAATGTTTTCCAAAACCTCCCACTCCATCGGTTCATGGGACTCATCTAGACTGACCTTCTTTGATCCTGTATCCCTGGCCGAGGTAGAACTTAGGAACATGTCCCACTCATCATTCAGTCCAGACACCATCCCGTCTGTTCTTACCCTGGATAATCTTTCTTTGATCCGAATCCAATATAGAATTCCTTCAGAATATGACCTTGAGCTCCCTAGCTCTGACGACTGGGTCAGCTCTCCTCCGATCGGTCGATTTTGTTTGTACTTAGAAGCTTTGCATGCTGGGCTTAGACTCTCACTGCTCCTATTTGTAGTCGTCCTCTTTCGATTTTTAAACATCTCCTTCACATCTGTCATACCAAACTCCTTTCGGTTCATCATAGGTTTCCTCTCCCTCTGTTGATTGATCAAAGTCCAGTCAACCATTTTGCTTTTTAGAAACTTCTATACCATCAAGCACCATCCTTCCATGAAGAATTGGTGGTACTGTTCCCCCTAGGTCGGCAAGAACTGGTTATTGAAATGTGGCCCTTCTTCCATTCACAACTGGAAGGAAATTTTTTTTTTTGTACATTGCCCGACCCTGCCATTAGGTCTTCCTCCATGGGGCATATTAGAGAGTCAGTTCACCGAGCTCCTAGCTTAGATGAAACTGACCTTGATTCCTCCTATAAATTCAAGGCTTACCAAGCTCCTCTTCTTCCCAATCTTCTAAAGGAACAGACCTTGCTCAACCTGGGTCCGAGTCCCCATAATCTCACTGGTACATCTTTTGATTTTTGAATCCACATGATTTCACGAACATATCTTGCTACTGACCGTGCATCTTTTTCTGTTATAGAAATGGACATATAAGCTACCGAGATACTTACCAAAGGGCTCTACATAAAGAAGAAGAAAGGGAAGGTGTCAAATGATGGCTCAAAGAGGGCGAAGGTCGGTGTTTCTAGCTCCAAAGTCTCCACCTCCACTACCACTGCGTCAGAGGTTATTGTCGGCATTGAGACTACCCTAACTGCTGAGGTCGGCACTGCTGGCATGGGCCTGATGCTTTCCATGCCCTCAGGCCCCTCCAGTGGGGATTGGATTTTGGAGCTCCCTATCAAGGAAGGAACAGGGAAAGTAAGAAAAAAGAAAACTGTTGCCAAGACATCCCATAAGAGTTGCCTAGGTAGATCGGACGACAATGATAATGAATGAGGGGAGGATCCCTTCGATAACTCAAAGATCATCTGGGAACTTGCCGACAGGTTTTCCATGCCTGAGGTGGTAGACCAGATAGCCAACCTAGACCCATGGTAGCTCGTCTGGGGTTCTCTCGGAACCATCCTTAAGGTGATTACTCCATTGCTCAACTGTTTCTCTTCTCTTCTATGCTTTTCTTTTTTTTTTTTTAACACCAATCACTTGTTGTAGTTGGGTCACTAGATGCTCGCCTACATTAAGAGGGTGCATCGTCAGGAGGCGGAGGCATGGAAGGCCCAAGGGGACCTTCGAGTCGAGATCCATCATCATCAAGAGAGGGTCGACGAGGTCGAGCACCTTGTCGAAGAGAAGGCGGCAGACATTGAAAGACTTTAGGGCGTGCTCTACAAAGAGAAGTTCATCTTGGTCGGACTAAAGGCTGCACTGTCCCTAGAGGAGGAAAGGAGGAAGGAAGCCAAAAATAGGGTCGTTGAACTAGAGACCAGATGGCGAAGTCCATCTCGGAGGTAATGACCTATGCCTTGGAAGAGCTCAAGACCTCTCCCAAAATGCAAAACTTGAACGTCGAGTTCGGCCAGGAAGTGTTTATCAAGGGTTTCGAGCTTTACAAAGGTAGGGTAGCCCAAAGGTTCCCCGAGCTTGACCTCAGCTTTTTGGAGGAGGAGGAAGATGATGTGGATGCGGGACCATCTAATGACGTAGTCAACACTTCCTTCGATGAGCTCACTTTTGGCCCATCTGAACCTATCACAGGGGCACCCAAATAATTTTGGAAACTCGAGGCGGCCAAGAGCGATCTGGCTCCATCCTCCATCATCCCTTCTGAGGTTGAAATTCTTAAGTAGTTGTACAATTTTCTTTTTCTCACCTCCTTATCTTATACTCAAAAGTTTTGATTAAATGAAGTAAATTTTTTTCATACCTTTGAGCGCTTTTCGTATCTCGAATACAGTCTCCCGCCAATGCTGACCCACTACCTTAGGGGGTTCTGATAAAGCCTTTGATAAAGAACCCAAGGAAAGAAGTTCATCTTCTGAAGAAGAAGTTGAAGAAGATGGAGGACGACCTTCAAGCCTCACGAAAGAATGCTTCTGAGGGCAACCAAAGAGGTCACTCACCTTCGAGGCTTGCACATGAAGAATGCGGTAAGCTTTAGTATCCAAAAGGGTAGCTTCAAGAAGGAGATCGCTGAACTCAAGGGAAATGCTAGCGATAAGTCCTAGGCACTGACAGCGAAGATCAGCTCTTTTGAAGCTGACTTGAAGAATGCTGGGGAAAAGATCCATTTTCTTGAAGGAAGCTCATCGTGGTCTACCGACAAGACCCGGTATGATTGGGATTGGTCAAAAAAGTTCTTCCAGCTTCGGAAGCAACTACAAGATAGTGAGGACTGGCATAATAGCTACTGAGTGACCAAGATGGAGAAGATGTCCAGGCTTGAACGCGAGCTCAAGGTTGCCAGGGATGATGTAGCTCATCTTCGAAAGCGACTGCATAATAGTTGGGTAGCCTGCATGTCTGGTGAGTCGGAGGAGATTGGCTCCTTGAAGAAGACCGTTGGTGAGCTTTCAGAGGTGGTTGGGGAGGAGAAGGCCGAGGTTCAATGGTTGAAGCTTCAGCTCACCTATGAACATCAGGCTGTCGAGGATGCGGAGGTGGAGTCTAAATTTTTAAGGAGACAATGGCGAGAGCTTGAGAATAAGTTTTAGCTCACCAACAAAATGTACGTAGATGATCTCTACAAGAAGAAGAAGCTTAAGGAGGAGATCCTTAGGCTAAAGCCAGCCTTGGTGATGGTCGGGGCTGGCAGCCCGATGTCTGAGGAATCCTGTTCGCCTTAGAGCTTTGGTCTCTTCTTCCTCTCTTTTCTTTCTTTCAGTGTAAATGACCTTGTCGGGCTATGTTTTGCTTGTAATGAACTCATTTTTATAATGGAATAATACATTTCTCGTTATTTTTATTTCACATGAATCTGAGGTCTACTTGTGGCCTTACCTTCTTTACCTCATTTTTCTCTCTATTGTCTTCTTATGAAATGCTTGTTGTGGACATCAAGCTTATTGTGGATACCGAACTTGTTGTGCATGTCCAACTAGAACCTCTTCTGTAAATCAGGATAAGGTTCTACCTTTTGCATTTGATGTAGTCAGGTTGTCACAGAAAAACATGTATAAGGATTCTCTATCGAGCTTCTTCCTTCCGCACGTCTTTTATCTACGAGGTTTCGATTTTCACTCATGTTAGGATGAGGCTTTCCTTCTATTCTTAACATGGATTATGGTGGTGTGTTAGGGTCATCGATAGGGCCTCACCCCTCATCTCCTCTTAGTTCAACGAGGCCTTCAACCTTGTTGATATTAGGATGAGATTCTTCTCCTATTCCTAATAGGCTGTAGGGGCACGTTAGGTCCATTGGTAGGGCCTCTTCCCTCATCTCATCTTAGTTCAATGAGGCCTTTGAGCTTGCTCAAATTAGGATGAGGTTCTCCTCCTATTCCTATTGGGCTGTAGGGGCACGTTAGGGCTATTGGTAGGGACCCTTCTCTCATCTCGTCTTAGTTCAATGAGGTCTTCGACCTTGTTCACATTAGGATGAGGTTCTCCTCCTATAACTAACGAGCTGTAGGGGCACATTAGGGCTGTTGGTAGGACCTCTCCCCTCATCTCATCTTAGTTTAACGAGGCCTTTGACCTTGCTCACATTAGGACGAGGTTCTCCTTCTATTCCTAACTTGCTGTAGGGAGCACGTTAGGGCTATTGGTAGGGTCTCTCCCCTCATCTCATCTTAGTTCAATGAGATATTTGACCTAGCTCACATTAGGATGAGGTTCTCCTCCTATCTCTAACAAGCTATTTTAGGTTGCTTCAAAGAATTAACATTACATAATTTTTGCACCAAGGAGTAATGATGTTAAAATAGTTTTATTGAAGAAAAGTTACTAGTAGTACATTCTTAAGTTTTCTGAATTTCAAGGCTGCGGGAGTGTCGCTCCTTTGGGTTTCTTCAAGTGGTAAGTTTCAGACTGGATGACCTCCTCTACTCCATATGGATCTTGCCAATTTAGGATGAGCTTTCCTTGATCTTGAGATTGTGAAATGGATGCTCGTTGGAGCACCAAGTCCCCCTTCGTGAATGCTTTGCTTTTTACTATGGAGTTATAGTATCTCTCCACTCTTTATCTGTATGCTGCCATCCAAACTTGGACTTTTTCTCTTTTCTCTTCTAGTAGATCGAAGATGACTCTGAGGTTCTATGAGTTATGCTGCTCATTGAAGGCCATGACCCATGTTGATGGGAGTTTAAACTCGATTGGGATTACTGCATCCACTCCAAAAGCCAAGACGAACGATATTTTTTCAATCGGTAGCCTTTGAGTAGTTCGATACGCCCAGATGATGTGGTAGAGTTCATCCATCTAAGTTTCTCTTGCTCTTTCAAGCCTTGCTTTGATGCCCTGTAGTAAAATTCTATTGGTCACCTCCGCTTTGCTATTTGCCTGTGGATGGGCCACTGACGTGAAATGTTGGGAGATGTTTAGATCTTCGCGAAACTTAGCGAACCTCATCCCAGCAAACTATCGCCCATTATCTATTATGAGAGTCCAGGGCAGACCAAACTGACAGATAATTGACTTTCAGACGAAGTCCCGTACCTTAGCCTTAGTAATCTTTGCTAATGGTTTGGCCTTGATCCATTCGGTAAAGTAATCGATTGCAATCAGGAGGAACTTTCATTATCCAGACGCCATTAGAAAGGGGCCTAATATATCCATTCCCTACTACATGAATGGTCAGGGTGCGCTTGTTCGAAATTATGTCCAAAAGTCAATCATCAGTCTATTGATGATTGAGCTATTTTATAATTATAATTAATTTATTAATTAATAAAAATATTTTGGCATCTTTTTCATCATAATTTTACATCTTCTAATGAACTCCATTGTTGTGATGAAGTCCTTAGGACTGTTTAGTTTTGATAAAGAGAGGATTTATCGATTAGTTCTTAAATTTGTTCATAACTAAATGATAGGCTGTTAATTAGGACAACAGCGTCTATCGAGCATAGGTCGCTATATGCCATATAGGTTGATTGTCCTCTTAACCAAGGAGTATGGAGATACTGGTATGGCATATAGGTGAGATATATGGATACATCGTCATTGAATATGACCAACTTCAGAGCATTCTTCTATCGAGAATGTCTCTGATGGGATATAGGTATAAGTATCCCTTAGACCGATGATCACCTCAGGGACTTGCAAGCAACTCACTGTACTTTGGTACTAGACTAACTAAATTTCTAATTCAGCAATGGAAGACTTCTGGGCATAGTCAAGTACTTGCAAAGTTGAAGTATGATCAATAGAAAATTGACCACTCCAAGAGTTAGAGAAGAATGTATCACTATATTTTAATATAGTAAAACCTTGGCCAGGGTAATCCATCAGATGGATTTAATATTTTGAAATATAATGTGGACAATCTAATCAGAGTTGACAGTTGAACTTTGAGGTATCCTACAACCATTATGGTCAAGAGGATGAATTATATGAAAACTATATCCACATAGGTTCTATGGATGGTGTTCTACACCTTCAACTTATCCGACCATCGGGTATCATTACTGGATGATTACTTTGATTGATATAAAAATTTATTTCTATACTACCAGCTTAGGTTCAGACCTATGAGGTCACACACATTAGAGCTTACGATATGATCGGATGGTTGATCAATAATTAAGAATCATTTTAGGGTTAAACAATCAATACGATTGATGTTTAATCTAGTGCAAGTGTTACAGGAGGATCGATTAGCTATTGGATTGCTAATTAGCTTAATTTAATTAATCTAATAGGCTGAGATTAAGTCTAATTAAATATAATTTAATTAGATTTGGTTTGGGCTTGATTGGATCAAGTCCAATTGGTTTATTGGATAAGCCAACTGCAAGGAAAAACTAGTCCTATTCTAACTAGGACTCTAACTAACCCAATTTTCTAATTTGATTAAAAAATAAATCAAAATTAAATCTAATTTAATTTAATTTAATTAAATCCTTAAATAGGTTAGGGTCTTATTTGATTGGGTTGGTTTAATCTTGATTTTATTTGGTTAAAAGATCTTGTTTGACCAAGTCAAAACAGGAGTCCTAGTGTGACTAGGACTCCTTATAACTTGTGCCACTTAATCCTCACACCCCATGTCCTTTTTTTTTATTTCTTATGTAAAAATTCTCCACTCCCATGGCTTCTCACACCTTCTTTCTCTCCTTCTTTTCTCATAAGGCAATTTGTTGGAAGACTAAGTCAAAGAAGGAGTTAGTTTTGCTTAGGATTCTATGAGATAGAATCCTTGTTGACCAAAACACCTTCCCTTGAGTGCTGCCCCCTCTTTTATTTAATTCTTTTCTTATTCCACAAAAATAATCTCCTTTTTGTGCACCCTCCCTTACTAGTCCACATCAATAATTATGGAGGAGGCACCCAAGAGTTGGGCGTCCCAACAACTTTCCATGTTTGGATATTCTTAGTCTAGAATTTTGATCTAACGTGTATTCTTCTTTTTCTCTATTTATTGGATGAATTTTGTTCTTATTTTTTTGTAAAATATAAAAATTTGGGAGAGGTTTGGTGTGTGCAAAAATTAGAGGAAGAGAGTCCTTGGGCATGGGGTTTCCATAGGCACCAAACTAGGTGTCTAGGTGAGAGAAAAGAGAAGAAGAAGAGGGTCTTCTTTTAGCGCTATTTTTTTTCAATCTCTCCTCCTTTTTTGAGTTTTTTCTGAGAGAGTCTCATATCAGTAATTTCTCATCTTCTTTCTCATATTTTAGAGAGTCCAAATTTTGAAGAAGGGAGCATCAGATTGACCATTGAAGAAGGATTAGCTTTGTACTAGCATGCTATGCTAATTTCCTGCATCGAACTTCAGATCAGAGATCGTAGGCTCGTGTGGATGACTCCTCGAGGCTGGATGCATATGTGGCTTGTCACTTCATCCTTAAGCCTAGAATAATAAGTTAGAATGTCTAACCTACTCAGGTAATAGATTCGATTTATTAACTTCATACCTAGATTTGATATAGTGTAGATCTAGGTTAATTTGATCAACCTTTTACTTTCTTATTTGATTTTAATTTTTGATTTAATATCATGCCCTGATCAAGTAATAGATCTAGGATCTAGGTGTTTATATATTTATTTAAATAAATATTTAATTTATTTAAGTCTTTCGCTGCAAGATCTTGAAAAAATTTTCAAGATCTACCTATAAAATCCTAGATCTGGTTCCTTCAATTGGTATCAGAGTAAGATTATTATTACATAATTTTTGTGCATATTTAGATTATTTCTTAGATTAGATCTAAGTTATAATCAAATTATCAAATCTAAAAAAAAATTTAGACCTTACGAACTGCCATAAGGTTGTCCTGCTGCAAGGTTTATCCCTTATAGTGAATAGGTTGTCCTAGTTCGTGATGATCTAACTCTAATTATAAATTTATTAGATTTGATCTAATTTTATTTATAATTTAATAGATTTAAAATAGTTTTAGATCTAAAACTAAAATATTTTAGATTACACAGACTGCCATAAGGTTGTCCTGCTATAAGGTTTATCACTTACAGTTAATAGGTTGTCCTAGTATGTGCTGATCTAAAATATTGATCATAAAATTTTAAATTAAATCTAAGAGATTTTATAATATAATTAAAAATATTTTAATATAGTTTGAATCTTCATAAATATGTTAGATTTGATCTAGAAAGATTTATAATTGATTATTATTAAAATTATTTCAATTACATGAACCTCTTTAGATTAGATTTAAAGTAGATTCATATTTATGTTACTTGCATATTGATTATGAATCAAACATGCAACTTGGTTGATAGAACCATGTTGTAAAAATATTTTACAAACATGAAAACTATTTTTGAAAAGCCAAATCCCAACCCTCAACCCAAAACTTGATTAAGAATTAAGAAGTTGTTTGATTAGGTTCTAGGATTGTAAATTGAAGATCCTATGACATGAATCATAACACATTGGGTTATTATGTTAGTGGAGATTAGGTCCATTGATTGGGTTACACCTAGGGTTAGATTAAAGAATGGACTTAATTAGAGAATTGACTAAATCTAATCAATTGTTATCTTAGATTTGGTCAAGGATTCTCTAGATCAATTGCAATAGTTGTAGTTGGTCATGTCCATGTCTTTAACAAGACCTAAGATGGACTTGATTCTTGACACGCGGTCGAGCATGAATTGTTAGGTTAATCTAATTGAAACTAATTAAATCAGTTGGTGCCTAAGGTAAACCAGACCAGTGGTTTTTAATTCATAGCTTGCTTACCTGGCCATTTCTAATGATGTCTAAGACAAGCCTAGCAGACCCTTCCACTGATCGAACTTACCTGGCCTCTTGGTGAGATTATATTTTGATCAGATCACTTAACTATTCGAGCTGATATATGTCAGCTAGATAAATCAGTTTGACTGATTTAGGTGCTCCTAGACCATCCTATTAATGATCTTCCTTAAGCTGACTTGGTGAAGTTAGTGGGAGGATCATGACAAGCTTGTTAATCTGACCTACTCACTTCTATAAATTAAATCCTCTAAAATTATTAGGTCCCCAAAATAAAATAGTTATAGGATAACTGGATCATAGCCTTCCATTAAAGTGGATGATAATGAGTCCATCATTTGGATAATCATTGGAGGCCCAAAGGCCTGGTGCTTATCAATTGATGGAATTATCATTCATTATATGATCTCTTAGATACATCTTTCTAAATGGTGGTCAGGTGGGTCAACCAAAGTTGTGCCTAATCATTCATTGATTAGATGGGCCAAGTATGGTCATGCTAATGGTTGGACCTAACTGGATCCTTTTCTGAGTAGTTCAAAGCCAACTAATCAGAGCCTGGGGAAAAATTTAATTACTAAAAATTATTTTAAAAAATAATTTATTATGAACCTATCGTTAGATGTACATGGGTGGGCCAACCAAAGTTGGGCTCATGTACAGTCTATGTGGAATCTAGTACCCACTAAGGATTAGGATAATTCCTCGAATTGGAAGTAGAGGCTACTAATTCGAATAAAATAGTGGAAGAAATCTTTTGATTAAAGTCCAAATCTTTAGGTTTAATAAATCAATTACTAATTAGGTTTTGGTTTTTCTTTGTGCAGACATGGCCACTTTCCTATTGCTTCGATCATTGTTGGGCAATGATAAGTTGGTGGAACCCAACTTTTATAGCTGGTATGAAAAGTTGAAGATTATCCTAGAGCATGAATGGATCCTATATGTGCTGACGGATCTTGCACCTAAGGAGCCAACTGCCAATGCACGTAGAACAGTCAGAGACACTTATCAGAAGTGGCTCAGTGATCGAACCATAGTGCGCCACATTATACTGGCTGTGATGAGCAACGAGTTTAATTGCAGGTTTGAGACAGCTCAACCAATGAAATGCTCCAAGTGTTGGAGGATTCTTTTAGCACACTCGATGACGTTGAGAAGCACAAGACTAGTTGCACCATCTTCAAAGCGAGAATGTGGGATGGAGCCTCTGTCACTGATCATGTACTGTATATGACCGAGCTGATAGAGCGCTTGAGCAAGCTTGGCTTTTTCTTGCATGAACAACTTGGAAAAGATGCAATACTAAACTCGTTGCCAAAGTCCTATCTCCCTTTCCTTACTCATTACAGAATGACAAAGCCTGAAGTAAACTCCCATGGCTTACTGGGGTTACTTTAGAACTTTGAAAAGGATCACCAACTCTATAAAGAGTCAATGAACTTAGTAGGAGATTCATTTTTTTATTCTCGACCATCTAGAAAATGGAAGAAGAACAAGAAGAAGAAAACAAAGAAGGTGCAAGTTCAGGCTGGGACATCAGTGCAGGACCAGACCAAAAAGATCAAGCCCAATAAAAGTCAAGCTGAATGCTTCTTTTGTAAGAAGCGGGGGCATTGAAAAAGAAACTATCCTTAGTATATTGCCTTTCTGGATCCGAACAAACAAAGAAAGAAGCAAGCTATTACTGAGCAAGATATTTATATGATAACTCCTTGCAATTTTTCTATTTATGATATTACTGACTGGGTATTAGATATCAGTAGTCCTTACCATATTTGCAAATTATTGCAGGGATTGCCAGTCAGTAGAAGATTCGAGCAAGATAAGAGATTTCTAAACATTGGAGATGGAAGACTAATTCTAGTTCTAGCTTTAGAAATTTTGAAACTTGTATTTGAATATCATATCATTGTTCTTAGTGGTTATCATTTCTATCCTAGTTTCTTTTTAAATATCATTTCTATAGGCCTTTTGGCCATGAACAATTATGAAATTTCAAAAAAGAAACGAGTTTGTAATGTCATTGTGAATGGTGTTACTGCTTTCTGTGGATAATTGAACAATGGTGTATATATGTTATCACAACCTGTTAATGTAGTCTATTCTACTGGCAAGCAACCTAGATTAGATAGTGTATCAGATATCTACTTATGGTACTGTAGGCTTGGTCACATAAACAAGAATAGGATAAACAAGTTGACTCAAGAGGAAATCCTCGAAGTTAATGATTATGAATCACTTCCAACCTGTGAGTCCTATTTTCTTGGTAAAATGACCAAATCACCTTTTACTGGAAAAAGTGAGAGAGCCAATGAGCTCTTAGGTCTAGTACATACTGATGTATGTGGACCAATGAGCATAAGTTTCTGAGGTGGATATGTCTACTTCATCACTTTCACAGATGATCTATCCAAATATGGATATGTCTATTTGATGAAACATAAGTCAGATCTTTTTGAAATATTCAAATGATTCTGAAGTGAAGTAGAAAAATAAATTGGAAAGAGTATTAAAACTCTTCGATTTAACTGAGAAAGAGAATACCTTTCTGGTGAGTTTCTCATATATTTAGGAGAGAATGAAATTCTCTCCCAATGAACTCCTCCTGGAACACCACAGCATAATGGTGTGTCTGAAAGGAGGAATCAGACTTTGTTAGACATGGTACGATCCATGATGGGATTTGCCGACTTGCCGATATCCTTCTGGGGATATGCACTCGAATCGGCTAGTTATCTATTAAATAGGATTCCAAGTAAGTATGTAGTTAAAACATCATATGAGATATGGACAAGGCGCAAACCAGCACTTTCACACCTTAGAGTTTGGGGGCGCCCAGCTTATGTCAAATGATTAGTTACAGACAAACTTGGACCTAGGTCTGACAAGTGTATATTCATAGGGTACCTAAAGGAAACCAAAGGATACTATTTCGACCATGCTGATGAATAAAAGATGTTCGTCAGCTTAGGGCAACCTTTTTGGAAAAGAAGTTCCTTAGTGAAGGAACTGTTGCCTCTAAGGTTGAACTTGATGAAGTTTAATAGATAGAAAGTCCGACATGAAATATTGAACCTACATCAAATTTGATCAGATTAGATTTGAAGCCTAGTAAACCCGCACCATTAAGATGATCTGGTAGAGTACCGCGCCATCCGGACAGATACTATGGATTCTTCATCCAAGATGGTGATCCCCTCAAACTCGATGAGAATGATGAGGATCCGATCACTTATATGAATGTGATGCAGAGACCAAACTCTGAGAAATAGCTAGAAGCTAGGAGATTCAAAATGGATTCCATGAAGGTCAATGATGTATGGACATTAGTTGACCCACCTGAAGGAATTAAACCCATTAGGTGTAAATGAATCTTCAAAAGGAAGAGGGGCACAGGTGAAAAGATGGAGACCTATAAAGCCTGTCCAGTTGCCAAGGGATATCATCAATGTTATGGTATTGACTATGATGAGACATTCTCCCTATGGCAATGCTCAAGTTCATTCGGATCATGCTTGCCATTGCTGCCCATCTGGACTATGAGATCTGACAGATAGATGTGAAGACAGCTTTCCTAAATAGAGACCTGATCGAAGAGGTGTATATGATACAACCTGAAGGATTCACATCCACAAATGAGTCCAAGATGTGCAAGCTTTAAAGATCCATTTATGGATTGAAGTAGGCATCTCAGAGTTGGAACATGCATTTTGATAAAGTGATCAAAACGTATGGCTTCATTAAGAATGGAGAAGAACCCTACATTTACAAATAGGCAAATGGTCTAGCAGTGATATTCCTTATTTTATATATGGATGACATTCTCTTAATCGAGAATGATATCCTCGCACTACAAGGAATAAAAGTCTGGTTGTCATCATAATTTTTCATGGACTTAGGTGAAGCATCCTACATCCTAGGGATGAAGATCTATAGGGATAGATCTAAAAGGATGCTTGGTATATCTCAATCCACGTACATAGAAACTATGTTAAAGTGGTTCAGCATGGAGAATTCCAAAAAGGACTATCTTCGATAGGCCAAAAAATTTCTCTCGCTAAGAAGGATTATTCGACAACTCTTAAGGAAAGAGAGCATATGAGTAGAATCCCATATGCTTCGGTAGTGGGGTCTATTATGTATGCAATGACATGTACGAGATCAGACATGGCATACTCACTAGGAGTGGTGAATAGATATCAGTATGACCCTGGAGAAAATCATTGGAAGGTGGTTAAAACCATCCTTAAGTATTTGAGAAATACTAAGAACCAATGGCTGGTTTATGGTGAGTTAGATTTGAAGCTTGTGGGGTTTATAGACTCCAGCTTTCAATCTGACCTTGATGACAGTAAAAGTGTGTTGGGATATATCTTTACTCTAAATGATGGAGCCATCTACTAGAGAAATTCCAAGCAGCATACAGTGACTAACTCTATTTGCGAAGCAGAGTACATAGCAGCATCAGATGTAGCAAAAGAAGTTGTGTGGTTGAGGAAGTTCATCATCGAGCTCGGAGTAGCACCCTCCATTGATGGTCCAGTCCTACTTTACTACGACAACACTGGCACCATAGCTCAAGCAAAGAAATCGAAGGCACACCAGTAGACAAAGCACATTCTGTGCCGCTTTTATTTGGTACATGAAATCGTGGATCATGGTGATGTCGACCTTCAGAAAATCGACGAAAAGAAGAACCTAGCCGACCCCTTCACTAAAGCCCTGGCAGTCAAGAAGTTCAGTAACCATAAGTCGAAGATGGATATTTGTATTGTGCCAAGTGGCTTTAGGATAAGTGGGAGTTGTTGGAAATTGTGTCCCATAGCCAATCATCAGCCTGTTGACGATTGAGCTATTTTATAATTATAATTGATTTATTAATTAATAAAGATATTTTGGCATCTTTTTCATCATAAGTTTACATCTTCTAACGAACTCCATTGTTATGATGAAGTCCTTAGGATTGTTTAGTTTCGATAAAGAGAGAATTTATCGATTAGTCCTTAAATTTGTTCACAACCAAATAATAGACTGTTAATTAGGACAACAGTGTCTATCGAGCATAGGTCACTATATGCCATATAGGTTGGTTGTTATTTTAACCAAGGAGTATGGAGACACTGATATGGCATACAGGTGAGATGTATGGGTACATCATCATTGAACGTGATCAACTTCAGAGCATTCTACTGTCAAGAATGTCTCTGATGGGATATAGGTTCTTGCATGATGCGGTGAGAAAAAGGTGGGTCGATACAAATGTCATTACCATGGGAGGGGGGAGCACGGAGGAGTTCCTCGATCCGTCGGTTCATCTCTTGTAGCTTCTAGTCTAGATCCTCTCAATCATAGATTTCTAAGTTTTTTTGACTGAATGGAGGCAAAGTCCCCCCATGGGTGGAGTCGTGATCAGAACAAGGGCTCTCTACCCTTTGCTTCCCCTTTTTGGAAGCCACCGATCGGCCAACCCAAGCCGACCGCCCCCAGATCGGAACATGGGGTTTCGGAGAAACTTGCTCCAGTTGAATCAGCACCAGAGGCTACTGTTGCTGCATGGTGTTAGATATATGTGCCCTAGAAGCCAGAATTGGCTGACACTTGTAATACACTTCTAGGGGCAAAATTGTAATTTTGACTATAATTTAATGAAATGGGTTATTTTCTATCACACCTGTGTATTTAGTATCTGTGATACATCCTTTGGGTTAATGGTAATGATAATTCATATTTTCAAGAGTTGAAAATTTAAGACATGAATAATCATTATTAACTCATAAACAGCTCCTGACCATAGGATCATCACGAGAATGGTGATTGATCCGGAAGGTTGGTGTACGATCACTTCTCTTTAGTAGATGAGTCTTGAGTCTACGGTGTGGAGACATCGGAGCAGAGTACAGGTACTCGTTAGAGAACGAGGGCACTGAGCGTGACCACCTCGAGTAGTCATTAGGAAGTCTACCTTCTCGTCAATGACTGACTCGATGCTGCAGTAGTGTGTCTGGTTCTTTGACCTGAGATGCATCGGCAGTTCAACTTGAGGGTGTTATAGTTTGACTACACCATTACTCGGTCTCCTAGCCATATGGAACCCTGAGGTGTATGTTGGCTATAGCATGTTCATTGTAGGAACTGGATTGCATCAAGATGGAATCTATCTACCTCGGTGGTAGAGGAGTAGACCTATGATGATCATGAGAATCAAGTCCAGAAATCCATGGCCATGGTAGAGTGAAATAATAGAAAGAGTTTCTATTTAGATTTTCACATTGGACTCGAATCGAATGATTACATCATATGACAGAGACTAGGGTTTGACGAGTTCACCTTAACCCTAATCTGATCGGGGCTCAAGATAGAAGAACTTAATCACATAGGTAGCTACACCAAGAGGTTCGCATTCAGCTCTGGTGGGATGCCACCATATACTGCTAGGTGTCACTGGTGGATTTTGGGAGCAATTAGAATGATTTAGATGATCGATCATTCTAGCTGTTCGAATCAGAAGAGTTCTGATCCATCGAAAGGAGTTTCGATGATGTCTATGATAGAGATCATGACATATCCCATTACCATACAGAACTGAACCTAACTGGGTCACACAAACAAGGGTTTGAATCTGGTGATCATCAATTGAACTGATCTAGTTCAATTGATCTGAATGAGATTCAATTAGGTTCAAGGAAATCGTGCTAGCACTCGATTGAACCTAACGTTCTTCTTTTACTATCACAAATAAGTTATCCTGACTGAGCCAAAGGAGTTTGTGCTCGATCAGAGGCCTTCATATGGTCTGACTGGAGGTTGTCCAAGTCAGAATAGGTTGTCTTATTTGTAAGACATTACCTGCCATTTTTGGTCACCTGCCATTTCTTGTTCTTTGACTTTGGTCAAAAGTCTACCTTTGACTGGTCAAACGTTGACCATTGACCCTTTGACTTTTGACCACATGTCATGCACCTATTGGAGAGCTGGTGGGGGCTTGTCCCCCTGCCAGAACCTGGCAAGGAGAAGGGCGCACGCCAAGGGTGGCGTGAGCCCAAGTAGGAGGCGCCTAGGAGTCCTTGTTGGACAAGAACTCCACCTCCCTTTTTATTCCAATCAGAGTCCTACTAAGAATCCAGTTTGACTGGTCTTAGGCACCCTCTAAGGAGGAATCCAGGGGTCTCTATTCCAACCAATCAGATTTAGATCTGATTTCACAAAGGGTTGTGATTGGTTGAGAGGAAGAGGAGTTGGATCACAAGAGGTCTATAAATAAGACCCTGCGCCCAACCCTAATTAAAAGTGAAAGTGAATGCAATTGAGAAACCCTACGCCCCAAGGCTGCCTCTCTCCTCCTTCTCCAAGCCATAGTCTCTTCTCCCCTTGCTCTCCACGTCCAGAAGTGTTTTGGATTTAGGTTGGTGCGATTCAGATCAAGAAAAGGCGATCAAAATCAAGAAGGCTGCGCTGCTGCAAAAGAACGACTGTAGATCTTCAAAAGAGTTTTGAAGATCCTCCAGATCAGATCCAGATCTAATTTTTGGAGGTGTGATAGAGAAGAAGAGGATCTCTAGATCGAACCCGAGTGGATACCGATAGAGGCCAGGCGCTTGCGTGGCTAAGATCCAGAACCTTCCACTGCAATCAGGATCATCTACAGGGTAATAGGATTACCCAAATCAGGTAAATTAAATTTGATTTAATTTATCTTATTTTATTTTATTTATAAAAAATAATAATAATCAGATCTAAAACTTATCAAAATCTGATTGAGATCAAGAGAAAATTTTTGAAATATATCTCTTGATCTAATCAGATCTGGACGAACCTGGACCGGGAAATCAGGATTTCCCTTCAACTGGTATCAGAGCCATGGTTCTAGATTGTTTAGATCTGATTTTAATTTTATTTTAATTAGAAAATAAAGTGATTTCAGATGTCACATGAGATGTGATCAGATCTGAAATCAGAAAAAATTAAAATTAAATGATTTGGATCTAAGAACATGAAGATATGCATGACTAGTTCTAGAATAGAATAGTTCTATAGAATAGTTTTGCATGTCTTTGATTTAATCTGATTAAATCATATTTTAGATCTTCTTATTTACTATTTTCTGATATTATAATTGTTATAATAACATCTGATAAACAGCAAATAAAAATTATTTAATTTTAAATATCATATGAGATATGATAGATGCATGACTAGACTAGTTGTAGAATAGTTCTACATAATTGTCTAGATTAGAATTTATTTTGATTAGATCAATTTAAATCTAATTTTTTAGATTATTATGTGATAATTTAGATCTAAAAACATGCATGATTTGATACATGAGATGTATGCAAAATATGCCTTGATTAGATCTAAATTTGTATATGAGATATATGATATAGATCTATAACTGTTTTGTAGATTTACATGTTCCTGATTAAGGCGTTCCTCTTGGCCGTCCGGTCATAAGAACGAAGAAGGGTTTAAGGCCCTCTCTTCCCATTCGATGGGGTGTTCTTATGACGTGTAGGGGTGCTGCGTGTTCGTCCTTAATCAGAAACCCAAAACTTACTTTCTGCAAAACCCTAGATCCTGAAACCCTAGGATTTATTGTGCATATTTTGTTTATGAACCCTACTTAATTAAGAATTAAGATTATGAAATATTAATTAGGTCTAAAATTGAGAATTTCAGATCTAAGACATATTCATAATACTGGGTTCGGGCTTGGGTAGCTCAATTAGGTCTAAGCGGTTGATCAAACCGAATCAAGAGTTGGTTAGATGGGATCAACAATGCTTAAATTGACCAGCCTAATAGGATTAAGTCTGGGTCAAGATCGAGTCACGATCAAGCAAGACCTAATTAGGCTCAGAGGTTAGAGTCTGGATTGTAGGCTAACCCAATTGGTTCTGACTCAACAATTTGGTGTCTAAGGTAAGTTTGGCACATACGACCAACTGGTTTTTAATTGGAAGCTACTCGACCTGAATGCGTTCTTGTACGAGTTAATGGCATATTCCTTCCATCGGTCTCACTTACCTGGCCATATCTATTGACACAGTTCTGATCTGAGGTGGTCAATAATCCGAGCTAACCCATGCCACTAGGTTAGTCATAATTGTTATGACTAAGCCAAGTCTAGTTTAATGAGACCTGAATCAATTCTTCCTAAGAAAAGATTAAGTCCGAGGTCTTCCACCA
This sequence comes from Cocos nucifera, assembly GCA_006176705.1. Lineage (NCBI taxonomy): Eukaryota > Viridiplantae > Streptophyta > Magnoliopsida > Arecales > Arecaceae > Cocos > Cocos nucifera. The sequence goes on along the minus strand of QRFJ01003415.1, from coordinate 12,432 downwards.
TTGTAGACATGCGGGCCCTTCCCAGGGTTGATTGTTCTCGGCTGGATACAGTGGCTCAGTTGCACCGGAAAGATGCAACCATGTCTATTAGGCATTGGATGCTATGGGCTGGAGGATGAGTTGGGCTCAATATTTCGGATACGGTGAGAGACTCAATTAGGAACCCAGTCTATGCAAATGGTGGGTCTGACTTAACTAAGGAGTGGATCAATATTTCGGATACGGTGAGATTCATGAATTAGAGACCAAGTTTGGGTGCACCATGATTAGAGAATCATTGAACAAGAGTTGTTCACTCATTGGCTAACCCATCACCAATAACTGTTAGGTGAGGTGATGAGTCAGTTGGTGAGACCGCACCACCCACTAGAAATCATTAATCGTGGAGATTTTTGCATCTCTACAGAGGGAGTGTAGGGATCCGAGAAAATAGTGGGAGCTAATTTGTTTAAAAATAAAATCCCTAAACAAATTGGTCAAGTCAAAATTACAGTATCTAACTAGAATCTTTGACTCTCTACAGGAAAAATGTCTGCGTCCAACCCACTTAGGCACATATCCTAGACACACATAGACTGACTGGACCCAATTATAAAGATTGGCTCAAAAAACTACAAAATTGTTTTGGGTTCAGAGAAGTTAACACCATGTTTTGGACCAGGACCCTCCCACCTTACCAGCCCATCCATCCACTGAACAGAGAGCATCTCTGAAAAATGGATAGATGAAGATAATAAGGCCAGATATTACATGTTGGGCTCGATGTCTGATGAGCTCCAGCGCCAACATGAAGATATCGGGACTGCTCGCCAAATGTTGGCTCACCTGCAGGAGATGTTTGGTGAACAGAGTCGCGCAGCCAAGTATCAAGTCACGAAACGACTTTTTAAGGCTAAGATGCGTGATGGGCAGTCAGTCCAAGATCACTGTCTGATGATGATCAAGGACATGGAAGAGCTTGAGAAGCTCGGTGTGAAGTTGGACTTGGATCTGCAGAACGATATTATTCTGCAATCCTTGACTGATGCATATGGGCAATTCATCATGAATTACCACATGCATAAACTTCAAAATTCCTTGGCCGAATTAATGAATATGCTGGTCACCGCTGAGCTTTCTATGAAAGGTTCTAAAGGCTCAGTTCTTGCTATGGAACGGACTTCTTCCAAAAGAAAGTCTTATGGAAAGAAAAAGAAGTCTGTGAAAAAGCAAAAGGTGGAAGGATCAAAGAAGAAGAAGGCAGAGCCGAAGAAGAAGGCCGATGGCAAAGGAAAGTGTTTCCATTGCAACAGCGACGGCCATTGGAAGCGGAACTGCCCTACTTACCTGGCCACCCTGAAGAACAAGAAGGAAGGTCCTTCTGGAGGTATGCTCGTTATTGAGTCTAACCTTACAATTTTTTCTGCATCCAGTTGGGTGCTTGACTCTGGTTCTAGTGCTCATCTGTGCACTTCTATGCAGGGTCTTGAGGATAGCAGGAGGCTGAGGGATGGAGACATGATCCTACGCGTCGGTAATGGAGCAAGAGTTGCTGCAGTAGCCGTGGGAACATACCCTCTTCGATTACCATCTGGTTTAGACTTAGTTTTAAAAGACTGTTATTATGTGCCTGCAGCTAGCAGGAATTTGATTTCTGTTTCATGCTTAGCACAAGAAGGTTATGTGATTACCTTCTTTAAGGACCATTGTAACATTCTTTATGAAAGAAATAAAATTGCAAATGGTTTCCTTGTTAATGGTCTTTATCAGTTACATATTGATGTACCTGTTTTTAACTATCGAGCAAAACGTGAATGCCAAACGACCTAGGGATAGTCCAAACGACAGATATCTATGGCACCTGAGATTAGGTCATATAGCAGAAGATAGGATTAAACAAATTGGAGAAAAATGGGCTATTGAGTCCATTGACTTTTGAGTCATATCCAACTTGTGAATCTTGTCTTCAAGGCAAAATGACTAAACTCCCTTTTGTTGGACATGGGAGAGGGCCACAGATCTCCTTGCCCTAGTACATACTGATGTGTGCGGCCCATTTGATGTGCCGGCTAGAGGCAATTTTGTCTACTTCATTACCTTTACCGATGATCTGTCTAGGTATGGGTATGTGTATCTTATGAGACACAAGTCTGAAGCCTTTTGAAAAGTTCAAAGAATTCAGACATGAAGTAGAAAAACAAACTGAAAAACCCATTAAGGTTCTTCGATCAGATCGAGGAGGTGAATACCTTAGCCGGGAATTCCTAGACTATCTCAAGGAAAATGGCATAGTCTCTCAATGGACTCCACCAGGAACACCTCAACTCAACGGGGTTTCAGAACGGAGAAATCGGAGTCTATTGGATATGGTTCGATCCATGATGAGCTTCACAGACCTCCTGATTTTCTTTGGGGACATTCATTATTAACTTCAATTTATCTACTGAATAGGGTTCCCTCTAAAACCGTTCCTACCACACCGTATGAGATATGGCACGGTAAGAAACCAAGTCTGAGTCATCTCAGAATTTGGGGTTGTCCGGCTCATGTCAAAAGACAACAAGCGGACAAGTTAGAGTTTAGGTCCTTTAGAGCTCGATTCATAGGATATCCTAAAGAGTCATTAGGATACTATTTCTACATTCCAGAAGACCATAATGTGATTGTGAGTCGACATGCCATCTTTCTTGAAAAATAGTTTATTCAAGATAGCGGCATTGGAAAGCAGATTAAGCTTGATGAGAAAGTCTCACAAGCAGAATGAGCTAAGGACCAATTGGAACCAAATCAGGTTGAGCCAATAAGAACACTACCTCCTCCACCTCGTAGATCGGAAAGAGTTTCCCATCCCCCTGAAAGATACTTAGGTATTATTTCAGAGGAAGTAGAGAAAATGTTCCTCATAGGTAATGGTGCTCATGGTGATGATCCCAAAACCTACAACGAGGCGATATCAGATATCGACTCCGAGAAATGGCTAGAGGCAATGCAGTCAGAAATTGACTCGATGCACTCAAACCAAGTCTGGACCTTGGTAGATCCACCAGAAGGTATAGTACCTATTGGGTGTAAATGGATCTTCAAGAGAAAGATTGGTGCAGATGGGAATGTGGAGACATTCAAGGCTAGACTAGTGGCAAAAGGTTATAGTCAACGTGCGAAGGCATTGACTATCAGGATACCTTTTTCCCAGTGGCTATGCTAAAATCCATCCGCACATTGCTTGCCGTTGCAGCCTATTTCGATTATGAAATATGGCAAATGGACGTGAAAACGATATTTCTAAATGGATATCTTGAGGAAGATATCTATATGGAACAGCCGCTAGGTTTCACATCCAGTGATACTGATCACAAGGTTTGCAAGCTGCAAAGGTCCATATATGGACTTAAGCAAGCATCTCGGAGCTGGAACACTCGTTTCAATGATGTGATCAAAAAGTTTGGTTTCATCAAAAATGAAGAGGAACCGTGTGTTTTCAAAAGGGTCAGTGGGAGCGCTGTTGTCTTCCTCGTATTGTACGTGGATGACATCCTCCTTATTGGGAATGATATTCCCATGTTGACATCAGTCAAGAATGTGGTTGTCCAAGGAATTCTCCATGAAAGACCTAGGTGAAGCATCCTTTATTCTAGGAATTAAGGTCTATAGGGATAGACCGAATAGGATGCTAGGACTTTCACAGAAGATGTACATAGAGAAAGTACTAAAGAGGTTTAGTATGGAAAACTCTAAGAGGGGATTAATACCCTTCAGACATGGTATTCATCTTTCCAAGAAGATGTGCCCCAGCACACCTGAGGAAATAGAACGCATGAGCAAGATCCCTTATGCTTCTGCAATAGGGAGCCTCATGTATGCCATGCTATGTACACGACCTGATATAGCCCATGCTGTGAGTGTCACAAGCAGATATCAGTCAAATCCAGGTGAAGAACACTGAACTTCTGTGAAATGTATCCTTAAGTACTTGAGAAGAACTAAGGATATGATGTTGGTCTTTGGTAACGGAGAACTCCAAGTCCAGGGATACACAGACTCGGACTTCATGTCCGATATAGATGATCGAAAGTCGACATCTGGCAGACTGTTTGTGCGCAATGGTGGAGCTGTCTGCTGGAAGAGTTCCAAGCAAACGGTGATACCACCTCATCCGCGATTACCTTGAGAAAGGTTACGTTGAGGTCAAGAGAGTCAACTCCACAGATAATGTGGCAGACCCACTTACAAAGTCGTTGGGCCAGCAGAAGATCGAAGCCCACCTTGAGAAGATGGGACTTAGACTTGTAGCCAATTGGCTTTAGGACAAGTGGGAGATTGTTAGATATATGTGCCCTAGAAGCCAGAATTGGCTGACACTTGTAATACACTTCTAGGGGCAAAATTATAATTTTGACTATAATCAATAAAATGGGTTATTTTCTATCACATATGTGTATTTAGTGTCTGTGATACATCCTTTGAGTTAATGGTAATGATAATTCATATTTTCAAGAGTTGAAAATTTAAGACATGAATAATCATTATTAACTCATAAAATGCTCCCGACCATAGGATCATCACGAGGATGGTGATTGATCCGGAAGGTTGGTGTACAATCGCTTCTCTTTAGTAGATGAGTCTTGAGTCTACGGTGTGGAGACACCGGAGCAAGAGTACAGGTACTCGTTAGAGAACGAGGGCACTGAGCGTGACCACCTCGAGTAGTCATTAGGAAGTCTACCTTCTCGTCAATGACTGACTCGATGCTGCAGTAGTGTGTCTGGTTCTTTGATCTGAGATGCATCGGCAGTTCACCTTGAGGGTGTTATAGTTTGACTACACCATTACTCGGTCTCCTAGCCATATGGAACCCTGAGGTGTATGTTGGCTATAGCATGTTCATTGTAGGAACTGGATTGCATCAAGATGGAATCTATCTACCTCGGTGGTAGAGGAGCAGCCCTATGATGATCATGAGAATCAAGTCCAGAAGTCCATGGCCATGGCAGAGTGAAATAATAGAAAGAGTTTCTATTTAGATTTTCACATTGGACTCGAATCGAATGATTACATCATATGACAGAGACTAGGGTTTGACGAGTTCACCTTAACCCTAATCTGATCGGGGCTCAAGATAGAAGAACTTAATCACATAGGTAGCTGCACCAAGAGGTTCGCATTCAGCTCTGATGGGTTGCCACCATATACTGCTAGGTGTCACTGGTGGATTTTGGGAGCAATTAGAATGATTTAGATGATCGATCATTCTAGCTGTTCGAATCAGAAGAGTTCTGATCCATCGAAAGGAGTTTCGATGATGTCGATGATAGAGATCATGACATATCCCATTACCATACAGAACTGAACCTAACTGGGTCACACAAACAAGGGTTTGAATCTGGTGATCATCAATTGAACTGATCTAGTTCAATTGATCTGAATGAGATTCAATTAGGTTCAAGGAAATCGTGCTAGCACTCGATTGAACCTAACGTTCTTCTTTTACTATCATAAATAAGTTGTCCTGACTGAGCCAAAGGAGTTTGTGCTCGAATCAGAGGCCTTCATATGGTCTGACTGGAGGTTGTCCAAGTCAGAATAGGTTGTCTTATTTTGTAAGACATTACCTGCCATTTTTGGTCACCTGCCATTTCTTGTTCTTTGACTTTGGTCAAAAGTCTACCTTTGACTGGTCAAACGTTGACCATTGACCCTTTGACTTTTGACCACATGTCATGCACCTATTGGAGAGCTGGTGGGGGCTTGTCCCCCTGCCAGAACCTGGCAAGGAGAAGGGCGCACGCCAAGGGTGGCGTGAGCCCAAGTAGGAGGCGCCTAGGAGTCCTTGTTGGACAAGGACTCCATCTCCTTTTTGGATTCCAATTAGAGTCCTACTAAGAATCCAGTTTGACTGGTCTTAGGAGCCCTCTAAGGAGGAATCCAGGGGTCTCTATTCCAACCAATCAGATTTAGATCTGATTTCACAAAGGGTTGTGATTGGTTGAGAGGAAGAGGAGTTGGATCACAAGAGGTCTATAAATAAGACCCTGCACCCAACCCTAATTAAAAGTGAAAGTGAATGCAATTGAGAAACCCTACGCCCCAAGGCTGCCTCTCCCCTCCTTCTCCACGCCATAGTCTCTTCTCCCCTTGTTCTCCACGTCCAAAAGTGTTTTGGATTTAGGTTGGTGCGATTCAGATCAAGGAAAGGCGATCAAAATCAAGAAGGCTGCGCTGCTGCAAAAGGATGACTGCAGATCTTCAAAAGAGTTTTGAAGATCCTCCAAATCAGATCCAGATCTGATTTTTGGAGGTGTGATAGAGAAGAAGAGGATCTCTAGATCCAACCCGAGTGAATACCGGTAGAGGCCAGGCGCTTGCGTGGCTAAGATCCAGAACCTTCCGCTGCAATCAGGATCATCTACAGGGTAATAGGATTATCCAAATCAGGTAAATTAAATTTGATTTAATTTATCTTATTTTATTTTATTTATCAAAAAATAATAATAATCAGATCTGAAACTTATCAAGATCTGATTAAGATCAAGAGAAAATTTTTGAAATATATCTCTTGATCTAATCAGATCTGGACGAACCTGGACCAGAAAATCAGGATTTCCCTTCACATGGCCTGCTCTGCTTTTGTGAGACTATGATCTTGTTGGACCAACAGGTTGAACTACTCTACATCCACCATTGTTGCAGGTGGAGCTTGAGTTGCTTGGGATGAGACAGGAGCGATCAGATTTGGGTGGGATCTGGCTATAGAGGCCATCAACCGTCGAGTAGAAGCATTCCTCGGAGGCATCTTTTCTGGAAAGAACGAGTTTGGAGAAGTAGAGATCTCTACTGTGCACTCCTTTAAGAACAAGAAAACTTCAGGAACAAAGTGCCCTCCTTCTAGTGCCAATCCTATTGGTGCAAAATTTGATCATCGTTGAAGGAGCGCTAGAGTCGGAGAAGACGAGATCGCCGTTGGTGATCTGCAAGATAAGTCTCACCCAAAGCTTGGGGGGGCGGCTCCAGTAGGACCCTCCGACGATCAAGTTAGCACTTTCGGCCAACAGAGATGGAGTACTCAGTAGAAAAAGCTACAGAGTATTAAGAAGAAGGAAAGAGCTTCGAGAAAACGTATTTGGAGGGTCCTTTTTATAGTCGGAGCCTATAATAAACTGATAGTGGCAGCCATAACCATCTAATAGTGGGCCACTCAGGACCACATTGAATTTGTTATGGAGGATAGTGTCTGTTGTCGTGATATACCAGTCTGTTGAGATTTAATAGTCGAAGTTTGGACCTCTTAAGTGGTTCATGCGTGAGTTGATTCATGCCTTATGGGGCCGGGTTCGTGCGAAGACCTTCCTAGATGACTGTGGGAAGTTTGGCTGCTGGAGAAGTTCGAAAGGAGTTCGACTGCTGAAGGAGTTTGAAAGAAGTTCGGCTGTTGGAGGAGTCTGGGAGGAGTTTGACGATCAGAGGAGTCCAAAAGGAGTTCGACCATTGGAGGAGTCTGGATGGAGTTTGACCGTTGGAGGAGTCCGAAAGGAGTTCGGTCGTTAGGAGAGTTTGGAAGGTGTTCGATCGTTGGAGGAGTCCGAAGGGAGTTTGGCCACTGAAGGAGTCCAAAAGGAGTTCGACTGTGATCATGAGTTACACCTGACCGAGCACCAAATCAAACTTTGGTAGGAGCGAGGTTCACCCCCAACTGGTTGTATCATATACACCTCTTCGATCAACTCTCCATTAAGAAAAGCTATCTTCACATCCATCTGGCAGATCTTATAGTCTAGATGGGTAGCTATTACAAGCATTATCCGAATAAATTTGAGCATTACCATAGGAGAGAACCTCTCATCATAGTCAATATAATAATGTTGATGATACTCCTTGGCAACCAAACAGGCTTTATAAATCTCCATCTTTCTATCTACACCCCTCTTCCTCTTGAAAATTCACTTACACCTAATGGATTTAACACCCTTAGGTGGATCAACTAATGTCCACACATTATTGACCTTTATGGATTCAATCTCGGATTTCATGGCCTCGAGCCATTTCTCGGAATCAGGTCTCAGCATTGCATCCATATAGAAAATTAAATCCTCATTATTCTCATCGAGTATGATAGGTTCACCATCCTGGACTAAAAAACTATAGTATCTATCCAGCAGATGTGGTACTCTATCAGATCATTTTAATGGTGCAGGTTCACAAGGCTCTAAATTTGATCTAATCAAATCTAGTTCTGGTTAAGCTATTGGTGCCAGTTTTTCTACCTGTTGAACTTTCTCAAGTTCAACTTTAGAAGCAATAGTTTCTTCACTAAGAAAATCATTTTCTAAAAAGATTGGTTAAGATTGATAAACACCTTTTATTCTTCAGCATGGTAGAAATAGTTATCCTTAGATTCCTTGGGATATACTATAAATACATACATATCAAATTGAGGTCCAAGTTTATCTATATGCAAATGTTTGACATAGGCCGGACAACCCCAAACCTATAGGTGAGAGAGTGTTGGTCTACACCTAGTCCACATCTCATATGGAGTCTTTGTGATAGATTTACTTAATGTATTGTTCAATATATAACATGTAGTCTCAAGAGCATAACCCCAAAATGAAATAGGCTGACTAGCAAAACCCATCATGGATCAAACCATGTCTAATAAGATTCGATTCCTCCTTTCCAATATACCATTATGCTATGGTGTCCCTAAAGGTGTCCATTATGAGCGAATCTTATTCTCTCTTAGATATGTTAAAAACTTATTGGACAGATATTCACCTCCTCGATCCAATCAAATAGTTTTAATACTCTTTCCAATTTATTATTCTACTTCATTTTGGAATCATTTGAATATTTTAAATGAATCTGACTTGTATTTTATCAGATAGACATATCCATACCTGGATAGATCATCTATGAAAGTAATGAAGTAGAAATATCCACCTCTAACATTTGTACTCATAGATCCACATACATTAGTATATACTAGACCTAAGAGCTCGATGGCTCTTATGCCTTTTTTAGTAAAAGATGACTTGATCATTTTTCCAAGAAGATAGGACTCACAGGAGTCATTTTTTCAAGAAAATAGGACTCACAGGTTGGAAGTGATTCACAATCACCGACTTCAAGGATTCTCTCTTAAGTGAACTTGTTTATCCTGTTCTTGTTAATGTGACCAAGCCTATGTGCCATAGGTAGAACCGGGTTAGGTTCGTTCAGATCTGATTGAATCAGGAGGGATATTTCAAAATTTTTTTCTCTAAGATCCTAATCAGATCTGAGACTCCTTAGATCTAATCTTATTCATCTAATAATAAAAATTAAAATTAAATCTAATTTAATTATATCTTTATTTTGGGTAATCCAATTATCTTGTGATGATCCCGATGTTTGCCTAAGGTTCTGTATGTAGCCATGCAAGCACCTAGTCTCTACCAGTATCCACTCGGACAGAATTTGTAGATCTTCTCCTTCTCAATCAATCCTTCAAAAATTAGATATAGATCTAATCTTGAATATCTTCAAAACTTCTTTTGAAAAACTGTCATTGTCTCTTGCAGCAGTGCTGCCTTCTTCCTTTCCTGGTGCCTTTCACTTGCTTGGATCGCATCTTATTCATTGCCAAAACCCCTTGAGCATGGAGAGGAGAGAGAGAGGACAAGAGGGTGGCATGGAGAAGAAGGGAGAGAGCTTTTGTAGCATGGGCTAAAGGTAGAAGCATTAAAAACCTAGGCGCGGATAAGATTTATATAGACCCTGCTGCATCATGCAGTGCCACATCATCCCGACCAATCATGGCCCTTTAAGCAATTAAATCTAAATTTGATTGATGGGATGACATCATTTGATCTAATTAGATGAGAGACCCTCGGAAACCCTCCTAAGGTGGCACCAAGACTACGTCAAACAAGAGTTCTTGGCACCACAGAGTTTAATCTCGTGAAGTAACCCTAGAGTCCCATCTATATGGGACTCCTTTATCCTCATGGGGCGCACTCCTCCCTAGGCATGCGCCCTCTTTCTATCTACATTTAGTAGGAGGGCAAGGCCCCAGGTACTCTCCTATAGGTAAATGACACATGGGTAGATGTCCAAGTGTCTAGGATCAACATTTGACCAATGTTCAAAAATAGGAATTAGTAGGTGACCGAAAATGGTAGGTGTTGTCTTAAATTTATCTCATAAATTAAGACAACCCTTTTTTGATCTGGACGAGCTCTAGTCAAACTAAGTAAAGGTTTCTGAGTGAGCCTAAACACATTTGGCTCAGTTGAGATAAGCTTTAACGATTATTAAAGGAGAACATTAGGCTCAATCATGTGCTAGCACGATTTTCTTGAACCTAATTGAATATTATTCAAATCAGTTGAACTGGGTTAGTCTAATTAATGACATCTAGATTTAAACCCTTATTTGTGTGATCCAATTAGGTTCAGTTCTGTATGGTAATGGGATATGTCATGATCTCTATCATCAACATCATCAAAAACACCTTTCGATGGATTAAACTTTTCTGATTCAGACAACTAGTATGATCGATCATCCAAATCATTCTAATTGCTCCCAAAATCCACCAGTGACACCTAGCAGCATATGGTGGCAACCCATCAAAATTGAAAGCAAACATCTTGATGCAGTTACCTGTGTGATTAGGTTCCTTTATCTTGAACCCCGAATGGATTAGGGTTATGGTGATCTCGTTAAACCCTAATATCCATCGTATGAATTAATCATTTGAATGGATTAGGGTTAATGTGAAAACCCTAATAGAAACTCTTACTATTATTTTACTCTGCCATGGCCATGGGCTTATGGACTTGATTCTCATGATAATCATAGGACTGCTCCTCATCTACCGAGGTTGATAGATCTCCTATTCGTGCAATCCAATTCCTATAATGAACATGCTATAGCCAACATACACCTCAGGGTTCCGAATGGCTAGGATATCGGGTTATGGTATAGTCAATCTATAAAACCCTCAAGGTGAACTATTGATGCACCTCAGGTCAAAGAACTAGATACACTACTACAGCTTCGAGCCAGTCATCGACGAGAAGGTAGACTTCGTCATGATTGCTCAAGGTGGTCACGCTCACTATCCTTGTTCTCTAACGAGTACCTATACTCTCGCTCCGATCTCTCTACATCATAGATTCAAGATTCATCTATCCTAAAGAAGTGATTGTATATTAACCTTCTGGATCAATCACCATCCTCATGATGATCCTATGGTCGGAAGCATTTTATGAGTTAATAATGAAAATTCACGTCTTAAATTTTTTGTTAGATATATGTGCCCAAGAAGCCAGAATTGGATGATACTTATAATACACTTCTAAAGGCAAAATTATAATTTTAACTATAAATAATAAAATGAATTATTTTCTCTCACAGTGTGTATTTGAAAGTGTCTGTGATATATCCCTTTAGTTAATGGTAATGATAGTTCATATTTTCAAGAGTTGAAAATTTAAGACATGAATTTTTATTATTAACTCATAAAATGCTTTTGACCGTAGGATCATCATGAGGATGGCGATTGATCTAGAAGGTTAGTGTATGATCACTTCTTTTGGATAGATGAGTCTTGAAACTATGGTGTAGAGACATCACTATGGTGTAGAGACATCGGAGCGAGAGTATAGGTACTTGTTAGAGAACGAGGGCACTGAGCGTGACCACCTTGAGCAGTCATAAGAAAGTCTACCTTCTTGTCGATGACTGGCTCAAAGCTGTAGTCGTGTGTCTAGTTCTTTAACCTGAGGTGCATCGACAGTTCACCTTGAGGGTGTTATAGTTTGACTACACCATAACTCGATCTCCTAGCCATTCAGAATCCTAAGTTGTATGTTGGCTATAGCATGTTCATCGTAGGAATTGGATTGCACCAATAGGGGATCTATCTATCTCGGTAGATGAGGAGCAACCCTATGATGATCATGAGAATTAAGTCCATAAGCCCATGGCCATGGCAGAGTGAAATAATCAAAAGAGTTTCTATTAGGATTTTCACATTGGACTTGAATCGAATGATTAATTCATATGAGGAAAATTAGAGTTTGATGAGATCATCTTAACCCTAATCTAGTCGGGGGCCAAGATAGAGGAACTTAATCACATAGATAACTACACTGAGAGGTTCTCTTTCTATTCTGATGGGTTGCCACCATATGCTGCTAGGTGTCACTAGCGGATTTTGAGAGCAATTAGAATGATTTGGGTGATCGATCATACTAGTTGTCTAAATCAAAAAAGTTTTGATCCATCGTAAGGTGTTTCAATGATGTCGATGATAGAGATCATGACATATCTTATTACCATACGAAACTAAATCTAACTAGATCACATAAACAAGGATTTAGATCTGGATGTCATCAATTGGACTAACCCAATTCAATTGATTTGAATAAGATTCAATTAGGTTCAAGAAAATCGTGCTAGCACACGATTGAGCCT
>QRFJ01003414.1:401245-525874 GCA_006176705.1 Cocos nucifera | reverse complement strand
TATGCTAACATTCAACATCAACCGACAAGCCGACTGACATCCATCGTTGCACCTTGGCCATTTTCATAATAGGGGATGGATATCCTTGGTCCTTTCCCTCCAGCGTCGGGTCAAAGAAAATTTTTGGTGGTTGCGGTGGACTACTTTACCAAATGGGTAGAAGCCAAACCATTGGCACAAATTACCAAAAGCAAGATGGAAGACTTTATTCAGAAATCCATCATTTATTGATTTGAACTCTTGCACACCATCATCACCGACAATGGATGATAATTTGATAATCAAAATTTCAAAAACTTTTGTGTGAAATTTTACATCATGCACAAGTTAACATTTGTTGGCCACCCTTAATCCAACAGTGAAGCTGAAGTCATGAATTTAACAATTTTGCATGGACTTAAAATATGACTGAATGAAGCAAAAGACTTATGGGTGAAGAAACTACATTCGGTCTTATGGGCATATCGGACAGCCCCTCGCATTCCGATGAGAGAATCGCCATTTAATTTGGCATATGAAACTGAAGCAGTAATCCCAATTGAAATCGGCTTACCATCAATGAGAGTCGAACATTATGCAGAACCAAAAAGCTCCGAGTCAAGAAGGGCCGACTTAGATTTACTATCTGAAGTTTGGCAAGATGCTCAAATTCGGATGGCTGCATACCGACAAAGAGTCACCCACTATTATAACACAAAGGTCAAACCAAAGATGTTTCTTCCTGGGGACTTAGTCCTTAGAAAAGCAGAAGTATCAAAACCTCTGGATCAAGAAAAGCTATCTCCAAATTAGGAAGGACCTTATCGAGTGATTGAGACACTCCGTTTGGACGCATACCGACTTGAAACTCTCGACGGGATGACTATTCCAAGAACATGGAATGTGGATAACTTAAGGATATACTACCAATGCAACGGGACGACTATTCTAAGAACATGGAATGCGGATAACTTAAGGATATACTACTAATGAAGTTGTCCAAGTATTTGTAATGAAATAAAATGATTTGGATTCGATTATTTACCAACTTTTTACAACTTGCCGACCCATGATTGGATAATTCAAATTATTCTAGTTTGGCTACGGCTAGACGAAAGACTATGTTGACTCAACCAAGTTTGAGTGAAAGTCAACGCCTACTTAATGGGAACAATACCGATTTGGCTTAGGTCAATCGAAAGATACTTGGCTTACCACCGTTTATCATAGACTCAACCATAGTTGAGCGAATTTCTATGCCCACTTGATGAAAATTTACCGACCAGAGTTCAGTCGGTCGAAAGATATTTGGTTTGCCCCCATTTTTTGAGCGCACAAGAATCTTGTGTCTAAAATCGTGCCAATGAATATTCGATCAGATGACATATCTATCGGCTAGTCAGTTTGACATTCGGTAATTGAACTATAGAAAAAGAAAATTCTTCAACACTTAGAAAAAAATTTCAGCACTTAAAAAATTTTCAACATTCAACGTAGGAAAATAGAGTTTGAAAAAATCTTTCATTTTATTTATATAAGAGTTTTTACACAAATATCGGCTAAAGCTGAAATACAAGAGTCGGATTCATCCAACAAAAAAAAACAAAAGAAAAGAAAAGAAGGGATGAAGAAGATCAATCGTCGATAACAACTGCATTAATAACGGCTATCGCCGACGTCATTTCTTCTTCAGTTGGAGGAGGTTCTGTCAGCGTTGCTAATCCGATGAAAGTAACTTCATTCGAAACCGCTCGATCGGTCAGAACATCATCAGCTGAATAATTGGCCAACCGCATCTCGACCATCTTCATATCCAGTCCTATAAGCAAGATGGTTGGCTGCAACAAGTTCCTCCTTGAAGTCCTCCGATCCTCGAAACTCTTCCAACGCTTGCACTTTTGCTCAATTCAGGGTCGCTTGAAGTGAAGCAACCTTTTCTTCGAAAGACTGCAGTTTCTTTCTCTCCTCCAACTCCAAAGCGTAGTCGTCATGCTCCTTGCAAAGCCGATTAGCTTCACATCTTCTCCTCCGGATATGAGACTCCTAAGTTTTGATGATCCACTTAGTCATCTCTTCCTCCCCCCGAAGCGACAAAACTTCAAGGCACACGACCCCTAGCTCTGACTGCATTGCATCCAAGTCACTCATAGCCGACTCCAAGTTAGCTTGAGCCGACTCAAGGCTGACCTTCACCGACTCACAATCGCCTTGTGCCAACTCAAGTTCGGCCTTCAGATAGGAGATTTCTGCATCCTTCTTCTTCTCCGCTTCCTCCATCTCCTTTATTTTGATGGTGGTAGCTTGAAGATGCTAAAGAGCAACTTCTTTCTCTCTAACAACTGCCATCGCCTTATTTTTCCAATCGAGGCATACTTCGATGAAATTGCGCATGAACCTGTCCAACTCCACCATGTCATGCGTCCTCTGAATCCATGTGACGAGCCTGGCACACACACACACACACACACATATATATAAGTAACTTACCCCAATAAGTGAAGTGTAGAATGACGAAAACATGTCGTCCAGCGTACGACCTTTCCGACTTTTCCTATCAGTCGAAAGTAGGATGGTTTCGATCAGCCATTTTGCCAATATCGGATTTGTTGGTGCAGAAACTGATCGTCGCCAGAGGTTGCCGGAGTGGGGGCCGCCGAGGTCACCATCGAGGATCTGCAAAATGAAGTTCCATCCAGAGCCGGTGGGGGTGGCTCCGTCAGGACCCTCCGATGGTCAAGTCAGTTTTCGACCAATAGGAATGGAGTGCTTGGGATAAGTTCCGAAGCTTAGAGATGAGGAGGAGAGCTTAGGGATCAGAGAGCTTAGCCTTAGCATATCGAAAGGATCCTTTTTATAGTGGAGCTTGATGGTGACAACTGCAGCCGCGTGCTGGCGGGCCGCTCGAGGTTTGGCAGAGTCAGTCTCACGGGATGGTGCCGTGTGCGACGGATTGATGGTGATAGCTATCGCCGTCTGACAGTGGGTCGCTATCGTCTGCGGCGGACTGATGGTGATGGCTGCAGAGCTTGCCGAATGAAGGGTTGAAGGCCTTTGTCGTGTGCCCATTTCGAAGGAGTTTGGGCTCTGAAGAGGAAGATTGGAGGAAATTCGGCTCCCATAGGCGTCTGGCTGGAGGTATGCAGCTTTCGGTAGGAGCTCGGTCGATCGAAGTTCGACGAGGGCGGGGAGCTTGGTCAGCCAAAGTTCAACGAGGGCGACCGCTGAGGAGTTCGGCTGGGCGATGACTGCTTGAGGAGTTCGGTCGAGGGGGCGATCGCTGAGGAGTTCGGCAGAGGGGGCGACCGCTGAGGAGTTCGGCCGAGCGACGAACTTCTTGAGGAGTTCGGCCGATGGGGCGACCGCTGAGGAGTTCGGGCGCTGGGGGATCTCGTTGAAGCTCGACCGCTTGGAGTCGGTCCGAAGGAGTTTAGTCGTGGGGAGTCCGAAGGAGTTCGACCGTGGGGAGTCCGAAGGAGTTCGGCCGCACAAGAAGTTCGGTCTCGACGTTGGAAGTCCGGAAGAAGCTTGAAAGCTGACCAGTTCGGCCTGCTGGAAGAAGCTCGGTCGCTGAAAGTTCGACTGAAGTCCGTCTGTCGAAGCTCTTCTGCGGCTACTGGTTACATTAGGCTGAGCGTCGGGCCGGGCTTCGGCAGGAGCAAGATTTATCCCCAACCGTAGTCTTCCCACTCCCGAGTTCGAAATTCGAAGTAAGAGAGTACTAAAATGGGCGACTGCCGAAGTCTTCTTTCAGGCCTCGCGTTTGTCGCGGCTGAAGCTCGGGGGAGGTCTCTTCTCCAGCCAAGGTTGATGCTGAAGTTGAAGCTGAGGCTTGGGGGAGACCTCATCTCCAATTGATGTTTGGAGTTAGAATGGAACTCATTCTCAGCTAAAGTCGATGAAGCTGATGTTGAAGCCGAAGTAAATCTCGCCCCCCGTGGTCGAGGTCGGAGTTGAGCTCCTCAGGGCTGACATTGTCTCCATCAGCTGAAGTTGACTCGGGGAGACCCCCTCTTCCACGATCGAAGTTGTCGCGGTCGCTCGGGGGTGATCTCATCTCCTGCAGCGGAGCTTGCCGTAGACTTTGAGGCTCGGTCTCGGATCTTGCTCACGTCGGGATGGGGTTCCCCTCCTGTTCCTATTGGGCTGTGGGGGCACATGGGGACCATCGTCCTCGCCTCTCCTCCATCTCGTTTTAGGTGAACGAGGCCTTCGACTTTGCTCGCGTTAGGACGAGGTTCTCCTCCTGTTCCTAACGGGCTGTGGGGGCACATGGGACCGTCGTCCGTCGCCTCTCCCCCCATCTCGTCCTTTGGTGAACGAGGCCTTCGACTTTGCTCGCGTTAGGACGAGGTTCTCCTCCTGTTCCTAACGGGCTGTGGGGGCACATGCGGACCGTCGTCCGCCTCTCCCCCATCTCCGTCCTTTGTGAACGAGGCCTTCGACTTTGCTCACGCTTAGGACGAGGTTCTCCTCCTGTTCCTAACGGGCTGTGGGGGCACATGCGGACCGTCGTCCTCGCCTCTCCCCCCATCTCGTCCTTTGTGAACGGGGCCTTCGACCTTTGCTCACGCTTAGGACGAGGTTCTCCTCCTATTTCCTAACGGCTGTGGGGGCACATGGGGACCGTCGTCCTGCCTCTCTCCCCATCTCGTCCTTTGTGAACGAGGCCTTCGACTTTGCTCGCGTTAGGATGAGGTTCTCCTCCTGTTCCTAACGGGCTGTGGGGGCACATGCGGACCGTCGTCCGAGCCTCTCCCCCCATCTCGTCTTTGTGAACGAGGCCTTCGACTTTGCTCACGCTTAGGACGAGGTTCTCCTCCTGTTCCTAACGGGCTGTGGGGGCACATGCGGACCGTCGTCCGTCTTCCCCCCATCCCGTCCTTTGTGGAATGGGGCCTTCGACTTTGCTCACGCTTAGGACGAGGTTCTCCTCCTGTTCCTAACGGGCTATTTTTGCTTGCTTCTTCCGTGTCGTCGCATAGTTTTCGCGTCAGAAATAATATTATTGAGAGGGGAGAATTTTACCGAGGGGAAGCCACCCGCAGCACATTTCCGTTTGAGGGTCGTCGGGGTGCTGTTCCTCTGAGTTCTCTCGGGCAGCGAGTCCCATCCAGATGACCTCCTCTATTACATGCTGGCCTCCTTAATTCGGAGCATGCTTCTCTTGACTTTATTGCTGGGAGACGACGAATCATCGATGTAGCTAGCTCCTAGCTCCTCCCCGGGGTGGCGTTGATGACGCCGCGAGGCGGCCGACCTTTTTGTCTTTTTTAGTTACGGCAGTGCCTTTAGCCGATCTTCTCCTACTTCAGACTGGCGTTGGAGAAATTTATCCTGTCGTCCCATTTTGACGAGCTCTTCAATCTCGTCTTGAAGCTGAACGTATTCCTCAGTGTCGTGGCCGTGGTCGCGATGGTAGGGGCTTTACTTGCTTCGATCACGCACGTTTGGGGAGGCCGTAGTCCTTCAGGTCTTGGCGGCTGGCTCTTAACTCCGTCGAGAATCCGAGTTAGAGGAACGGATCGTAGTTGCGGAACTTTTCGGGAGAAGGATTTCTTCGCGCGCTTCTATCGGGGCTTCTTTGTAGTGAGCTCGAGAAGTTCGGGCTTCGCTTGCGCAGAGCTTCATTCCGCTTTTCCGCGAAACTTTCCGTAGGAGAACTTCATGCTTCTTTGTCCGGACTTTCTTGCTCGCAGGGAGGGGGTCGGCTTTGCTTGCCTGAACTTTATCGGACCTCCCGTGAATTCGTTCTAGCGACGTACCCGATGGGGAGTTCGGCCATGATCACCCTGGGGCGGTCTCAAGCGCGGCCGAACTCCATTTTGGCGGTCTGCTGCGGAGTTCGGCCTCACTTATGCCGAACTTCATCCGCGCTCGCTTGCGTCGAACTTTACTCGGATGAGGAGCCTCGAAGGAAAGTTTGGCTTTGCTTCAAGGTGGAGTTCGGCTTTTCTTGCGCTGGGAGGTTGTGGACGTTTTCGAACTTCACTCCATCTCCTTGGACGCGGCCGAACTTCGTCCCGCCTCCTTGCAAAACCTTTCGAGATGGGGGGTTCGGCTTGACTTGAGCGATGAGCTTCGAAGGGGGAGTTCGGCTTCGCTTCCGTCGAACTTCATTGATGAACTTCCAGCGGGAGTTCGGCTTCGCTTCCGTCGAACTTCATTCCGACGATGAGCTTCGAAGGAGAGTTCGAAAACGTGGCCGAGCTTCAGTCTGCTTCCTTTCTTCGGTGGATCTATCTAGCCTGCCGATTAGCCGCTTGCCGCTGACTTCGTCGTCCTTGGCCTCGAAAGCCTCCTCTGCCCGGGCATAACTTTCGGCCCAAGCCAGCATGTCGGCAAAGTCCCTGGGAGGCTTCTTTTTCAGGGCGAATAATAGATCGTTCTTTTGAAGGCCACTTTTGAGAGCGGCCATGGCGACCGACTGGTCCACGTCCCGGACCTCTAGCGCAGTAGTATTGAACCAGGAAATGAAAGCCCGAATGGATTCCCCCTCTTTTTGTCTGATGGCCATTAGGGAGTCCGAACTTCGGCATGGGCGCCGACTACTGACGAAATGGGCCACGAATTGTTGACTCATTTGATTGAACGACAGGATGGTACTCGGTTTGAGCGTCGAGTACCAGTTCCTAGCGGTTCCTTTAAGGATAGAGGGAAAAGCCCGGCATAGGATGGCATCTGGCACTCCATGGAACAGCATCGTCGTCCGGAAGGCTTCCAAGTGGTCGACTGGGTCGGTGGTCCCATTATAGCTCTCGAACTATGGGAGCCTGAAGTTCGATGGGACCGGTTCCTGCATGATTTTCTGCGAGAAAGGAGGGTCGGTTCAGATCTCATTATCGTATGAGGAGGGAGCGTGGCGGAGTTCTTCGATTCGTCGGCTCATTTCTAAGAGCCTTCGATCCAGAAGATCTTCACGGTCTCTTATCTCCAAAGTCTTCCTGCTGAATGGGTGCAAAGCTTCTCCCTGGGACGAGCTGTGGTTCGAACAAGGGCTCCCCTTCCGTTGCCTTCCTTTTTCGGGGATTGGAGGTCGAGTAGCCCATGTCGATTGTCTCTGGACTAGACCACACGGCTCTGAAGAATCCTGCGCTGGTTGAACTGGTACGGCGGCCTGCTGGTGCATGGCCTGCACCGCCTGAACTACCTCAGTGAGGCCACAAACCTACTGGACGAGCAGGTTGAACTGTTCAACGTCCACTGCGAGCACAGACCGATCTTGGACCGTCGAGACCGGAGCGGTAGTGGATGGACCCGGATGGGATCGGGCCGCAGAGGCTGCCGATCGTCGGGCTGCAGAATGAGCCTGGGTCACCAGGGCTGGAGCAGGAGCGGACGGACTCGAACGAGATCGGGCTGCGAAGGCCGTCGATCTCCGGGTGGAGGCTCTCCTGGGGGGCATCTTTTTTTGTTGGAAGGAAATTTGAATTAAGAGGAAGAGAGATTTCTCGAGCACTCCTTTAAGAACAAAGGCACACCGACTTCCTTTAAGAGGGGAATCTTTGCCGGTAGGCCCTCCTTCTAGCGCCAATCTATTGGTGCAGAAACTGATCATCGCCGGAGATTGTCGGAGTGAGGGCCGCCGAGGTCGCCGTCGGGGATCTGCAAAATGAAGTCCCGTCCAGAGCCGATGGGGGTGGCTCCGTCAGGACCCTCCGTCGGTCAAGTCAGTTTTTGGCCAATAGGAATGGAGTGCTCGGGATGAGTTTCGGAGCTTAGAGATGAGGAGGAGAGCTTAGGGATCAGAGAGCTTAGCCTTAGCATATCGGAAGGATCTTTTTTATAGCGGAGCTTGATGGTGACAACTGCAGCCGCGTGCTGGTGGGCCGCTCGAGGTTCGGCGGAGTCAGTCTCACGGGATGGTGCCGTGTGCGGTGGATTGATGGTGATAGCTATCACCGCCTGACAGTGGGTTGCTATCGTCTGCGGTGGACTGATGGTGATGGCTGCAGAGCTTGCCGAATGAAGGGTTGAAGGCCTTCGTCGTGTGCCCATTTCAAAGGAGTTCGGGCTCCTGAAGAGGAAGATTGGAGGGAATTCGGCTCCCATAGGCGTCTGGCTGGAGGTATGCAGCTTTCGGTAGGAGCTTGGTCGGTCGAAGTTCGGCGAGGGCGGGAAGCTCGGTCGGTCGAAGTTCGGCGAGGGCGACCGCTAAGGAGTTCAGCCGATGGGGCGACCGCTGAGGAGTTCAGGCGCTGGGGGATCTCGTTGAAGCTCGGCCGCTTGGAGTCGGTCCGAAGGAGTTCGACCGTAGGGAGTCCGAAGGAGTTCGGCCGTGGGGAGTCCGAAGGAGTTCGACTGCACAAGAAGTTCGGTCTCGACGCTGGGAGTCCGGAAGAAGCTCGGAAGCTGACCAGTTCGGCCTGTTGGAAGAAGCTCGGCCGCTGGGAGTTCGGCTGAAGCCCGTCTACCGAAGCTCTTCTGCGGCTACTGGTTACATTAGGCTGAGCGTCGGGCCGGGCTTTGGCAGGAGCAGGATTTATCCCCAACAGGATTTATCAAAGCTGACCCTTCTAACGGAACTTGAATGTTGATGGGTCCTAAACCCATCGAAGTTTCACTAGCAACCGAAGATGCAGGAGCCTTTCTCGGATGATGAGCGATCAGCTGATTGAACAGATCCAATATCCAGTTGGGAGTTGCCGATCCCAAAGAAGGCCTCTATCCTTTTGATTTAACCTCAGGCATTGATGGTGCCCGAGATATTGCTGGTTCCATAGGTGCCATTGAAGGCTCGACGACCTCCACATCAGCAACCATTTCTTCAACAGTTGGTGCAGCTCCTACCGACGTATCTTCGACTGGTGCCGAAACTGGAGCATCTTAGGTTGGTGCCGAAATTGGAACATCGGTCGGAACATATTCAACCAATGGAATATCGATCAGAAAAATTGATGCTACCGTTGAAATATCAGTTTTTTATTTCTTAACCGCTCTCGATGACTCTTCGCCAGCAGCCGACTTATGCTTCCCCATAAGTCAGCGAATATCGACCATCGAAAGAGTCGATGAAGGATGCATGGCTAAAAATAAAAATAAAAGTTAGTCAAATGAAAGAGAAGCCAAAAATAAAATAAAAATATACATCAGATTATACCATTAGTCGATGCTGGACCAAGACCGGCTTCATATAAAGTATGATCGGCTAGCAAATATTTTTGTGTCGGGACTTCCATGTCCTTCAACTTCAGGAAGTCCTCCTAATCAGCCAGATCGATCCGATTGTTGTCATTTGGATAGGTGTTTGAAGTCCCCCAAATGAACGAAAAATTTTAAGAAAGAGTGGTCGACACAGAAGAACCGACTCTTCCAATCGTGGATGGACAATGGAAGATCTGAGATAAAAGAAAGCCCCTTTCTTAAAGCGAACATTGACCAACCATCAGCTTTCGGGTGGGGATGAAGGGTGAAGAAAGGATGGAACAAAGAGAGATGAGGAATGGTCGGGATCGAGTGACAAAGAAAAGCAAAAGAGATTAAAATCTGAATAAAATTTGGTGCAAGCTATGCTGGATAGACTCGATAATAATCTAGAACGTTTCGAATGAACTCTAAAATTGAAAATCGAAGACCCAACCTTAGATTTTCTGCATAAAACGCCACTTGACTAGTCGACGAAGAAGATACCTGACCTTCTGGACCACGGACAAAGAATTAAAATTGCTCTGGAACACGATATTGTTCTCCGAGCCGACTGACTATGGAGTCCGGCAGCGAAGAAATCTTCACTCCAGGATCGGCAGAGAAAATGGTTGCCGAACCAAATGGCTGGCTACCGCTATCTACGGATCTACCTTTATCTCTAGTAGCCATTACTAAAAAAGTTAGGAATGGAAAGAGGAAAGAACAAAGAACCTGACCTGAGAAGAAAACTTGGAAACGGGAGGAAGAAGAAAAAGACTCAGAGCTCCAACACCAACAAAAGACAAAGTCACTATAAAAGTTCAAGAAAAGTAACAGTAGTTCTATATATAGAAACCACCAACGGTTGGAATTACTCTCATAAAAATAAAGCTACCAGAATTTTTGACACATGGCAAAATCTGGGTTCTTAGGTGTTTGGATGCACCTCTGTTCAAATTATGCCACAACAGCACCATCCATGAAATCAATCAATAGCCAATGGCAATGCAATGCATGGCATCACCAGATTGAGCCAAGGCTAAATCGATCAGACTGTCAAGCTGTCAAATTGATTTTCTTGCTAATAAGTACTATACGACTATCGGAGCGACAAAATAGCTGGAACCCTCTTCATCGAATGTGTTAATAATTACTGCACAATTTTCAGAATAACTTTGGTTTGTGGAACAATCATTGACACCAAAAATAGCCATCAAATCGCAACCCGAGATAAGTACTCTCATCGTTAAAAATGCTAGATCACGTGATAAAGCACGTGCCCTCATCATTCTAAACTTGAGAGTGGAGGACAGCTGTTGGATTCATAAATTTGTTTACATCGATTTGACGACCGATAGGTTATAGAGTAGATAGTTCTACCGACTGAAAAATGACGAGTCCGTCTATATGACAGACGTAATAAATTCCTGATTCATAACGAGCGACTATAAATTGGCTATACCCTTAGATAACCGATTATTGATCGGCCAATTAACCCAGTCGTCTTCCTTCAATCGTACGATGATCGTCACATCAACTCTCGACGATTAGCTGATGGTTAGTCAGCTAATTCTTGATCGACTATCTAAACTTAACAGTTCTGTTAATCGAATAGAATACCAATTGGCTATTGATTTTACCGACATACGATCGGCTCGACCGATGCATGATTGGCAAAAGCTACACCTTCGCCGAAAAATAAGGATACGGCTCCTCCACGATCAATTAGTGAGCATTAACTGCTTCCTTAATATCGGAATAAGCGGGATCCCATGACCTCTAGCCATTACAGATGGTTACTACTACATTCCCCTATAAAAGGAAGGTAAACCAAGTATATTGGTAAGATAATTTTGGGTTAGAAACTCTGCCTCATTTCACTTCAATTATTCTGTTCACCTATCCTCTACTAACTTAGGTATCGAAAGATTCCCACCGAAAACTATTTTGATCAGTGCAGACTTTTTTTTTAGATATTTTCCTCCTGCAGCAGATAGAGGATTGACCATAATAGATATCAAAGTTCCCCCTTAATGCTCTACATCCACTTGCCAAAACAATCTCAGATCACTGGCCCCTACTATTGGAATATTCTGGCAGACAAGCTGGAGGGAAAATATTCAGATTTGAAAAATTTTGGCTCCCCGTACCGGGGTTTGATGAGTTAGTTAAATTATGGTGGCGATCTGCCCCAAGTTCAAAAGATGCAGCAAGTAATATCATCCAAAAACTTAGATACATCAGATCAAAACTGGAAGAATGGAATAGAGTACATAACGGCAATATAGTACGTAAGAAACAGACGATAAAAGAAAGGCTGATACGGTTAGATACACAGGAAGAGACCAGAAGTTTATGACAAGGGGAACATAAAGAGAGATTGCATTTGAAAGAACAGATGAATATTATACTTAGACAGGAAGAAATCTTGTGGAAGCAAAGATCAAGAGTTCAATGGCTGAAGTATGGAGACAAAAATACGAAATTCTTTCATATGATGGCAAGCACAAGGAAGAGCAGAAATAAAATATTCCAACTTGAAGATGAGGAAAAAATCCAAAACAGATTACGGAAGTATTCTCTCACTATTTCAAGAAGATGTTAGGATCAGAGCAATGGTTTGATGTACAAGTTGAATGGAAAAGTATCTTCCCTGAGGAACGGATAGATCTGAAAGAGTTGGACAAACCCTTTTCAAAGGATGAAATTAGAAAAGCTATTTTTGATATCTCAAAGGATAAGGCCGCCGGACCCGATTGTTTCACGTTCACATTTTACCAGCACTTTTGGGCAGTAATAAAGGAAGATGTATGCAAACTATTTCAGGCCATTCACTCCAAGAACACTGATATAGGAAGATCAAATTACTCATATATCACCCTTTTACCAAAACGTCGAGGCAGCTTGGGGGTGAATGATTATAGACCCATTAGCTTGATTAATGGGATTGTCAAAATTTTCACAAAAACACTGGCAAATAGGCTGCTAAAATATATAAACTCTTTGATCTTAGAATCACAATTTGCATTCATCCAAGGGCGTCAGATTGCAGATTGTTAGTCTGCAGCCATGGATATTATTTCACATTGTTCAAAGACTAAGCGAAAAGGTATTTTGCTAAAGTTGGATTTCAAAAAAGCATCTGATAAAATAAATCGGAACTTCCTTTTTGAGCTGATGAAGGCAAGAGGCTTTGGGGAAGGGTGGTGCAATTGGGTGAAAGATTTACTATGCTCCAGCAAGTTAGCACCTGTTGTCAATGGGAAGCCATCAAATTAGATTCTTGCCAAGCAGGGACCCAAACAAGGTGATCCCTTGTCACCGCTTTTGTTCATATTAGTCACAGATACTCTTAATAGAATACTAAGTGACTGCAAAACATGAACTCATTGAAGGAATTGGTGCTAAAGAAACGACAGGTAATACATACTGCCTTCAATATGCTGATGATATACTACTACTGAGCAATGACAATAAGCTACAAATATCAAGACTCAAGTTTATACTCTACTCTTTCGAACAGCTCACGGGGTTAAAGATCAATTTTGACAAGAGTAGTCTATTCGGGATTGGAATTACAGAATCCTCTGGCAAGAATTTTGCTAAGCAAATAGGATACGCTTTCTCTAAGCTTCCCACAAAATACTTGGGCTTCCTACTACATACTTCAAATCTTCGGTCAGCTGATTGGTCCTTCATGTAAGAAAAAATAGAGTACAAATTATCAGCATGGAAGGGAAAAATGCTTTCAATGGGGGGGTTGTGTAACTTTGATCAATGCATGTCTAAGCTCCATTCCCACTTATTGGATGTCCTCATTTCTCATACCACAGAAAATCATCAACAAGATTGACAAAATGCGTAGGCAATTTCTATGGCGAGGCAACAAGGAGGGTACAAGAGGTGTTAACCTGGTAAATTGGAACCAGGTGTGCCGTCCCAAAAAATTAGGCGGTTTGGGAATCATTAACCTCAAAATATTCAATCAATGCCTCCTACTAAAGCGGTGGTGGAAAGTTGCTAAGGAACCAACAAATAATTGAAGCTCTCTAATAAGAAGATTACATTATCAAGAGAAGGCACCATAGACGACGAAGTGTAAGGAAGCAAGGTTCGCCTCAGTAGTTTGGAAAAGTGTTTTGAAGTTGATACAGCTTTTTAGACATTACATGAAGTTTCAATGTGGAAATGGCAAGGATGTGTCATTCTGGCATGATCATTGGATTGCTGATAAACCACTTTGTGATGAGTTACCAGGCTTGTATCTCCTCACCCCTTACCCAGAATTACAGTAGCTCAAGCAATAACAACTATAGAGAAGAGAAATATATTCAGAGAGATTTTAGGTACAGTGGGAGAAAAAGAGCTCCATTTATTGGAATTGAAATTAAGAAATATATCTCTCAGCAAGGAGATGGATTCAGTATTCTGGAAGTGGGGAAGTGGTGAAATCTTCTCAACAAAAGATTGCTACTTCTTCCTAAGCCATGGGGGTAAAATAATAGAATTTTCAAATTTTTTGAGACTTCCAGTACCAGAAAAGGCTAAGATTTTCAATTGGTTACTACTTAAAAACAAGATCTTGACGGTGGACAACTTGAGGCAAAGGAATCTGAGTGTACCTTTTCAATGCCCATTATGCGTCGAGGAGGAAGAAACAGTTAAAGTACCTATTCCTTGAGTGTAAGTATACTGGAGAGATTTGGCGATAAGTAACAGCTAAAACAAAAATATCCACCACACCAAAATCAATGGATGAGATATGGAATCGGTGGAGAAATCAGATTTTCATACACATCTCAAAAGTATCTTGGGACTGCCTAGTAATTGCTATCTGTTGGACGGTGTAGAAAGAAAGAAATGGGAGAATATTCCATTTTGAGGCCTATTCTGCATTCAAAACTCTTCACAAAGCTGCAACTTTCTTCAAGGAGTGGGCATCTATTCACAAGAGGAAATGGGAAGCAGAAATTAAAGCATTAGGAAGGATGTTAATGTAGAGGAATGAGACTAGAGTGTTTAACCATGGTGATGAAGAAACGATGGCAAGGAAGGAGTGTCAGTGGACTTTCCTTTCATATTTTGCATGTTTTGGTTCATGTTGGATGTGAGAGTCATGGGGGAAATATTACTATTTGGAGGTATCGTCATCAACTCCCCAGCTCGGGGAGAAATGGGTATCCTGCCCATTTAATTATGGGAGTCAATTTGTAATGATAAATGTTTTATAAATATCTTCTAGTAATAAACAAAGGTGGGAAACCTCTCTCCTCTTTCATTAAAAAAAAAAAAAGTAGTGAAATTATTCAACTTATATTAGTGGTTCCGCCTGCCTGGTTATAAACTGGAAAGTTCTTAAGGGACTTGCATTTTACCACAGGCTACTTCTGTAATCAATAAAATCTTTCACTTTATTTTAGCCATTCTGAACACCATTATGCCATATTCATGCAATAAACATGTAGAATTAGGTCCAAAGTTTGATGCTTATTCTTCCCGAAGTGCTTCCTTTCCTCCGCACAATTCCTGTGATTCTGATTCTTAAAGAATTAAGAACAAAAAATGGTGAAAATAGACTTCAGTAACATGGCTCAAACTAATCATAGGACAGAAAAAATTATCAAAACCTCTTTTAAACCAGCGCTTCCTCGACAATATTCATAATTCTACTTCATTTATAGAAATGTAGGATATGTGACATCTCTTCTTTTAACAATTGACAAATGAAAAAGGCTAAAATGGAAGAAGAGAATATGCATATGGTAACGAATGAGATTCAAAAGACTAAAGCAAAAGTTGTACGTCTAGCATTTTTTATCTTACCATCCAAATCCACGGCCATGGCATGGCGAATCTCTCTCTCTTGGATGTGGGGGATGGAGTTCCCTAGGCATCCAAGTAACGACTCGGTCAGGGGGATAGATTCGCTATGATTCGAGGATGTCGTGAAGTCGCGGCGAAAGTTTCGCCTTTTTGTTATCATCAACCCGTCTTTATTTTTGCAGCAGCAACAAGGAGAATAAGCTGCGACCCAGGACAACAGGCGAGCGCAACAAGCCAACGAGAGAGAAAGGAAAGGGAAAAGAGGAAGCGGCGATGTCGCGTCGGGTGCTGAGGGTAGTGGCGGACGGTAGCGGGGACTTCCGGACCGTCCAGGAGGCGATCGATGCGGTGCCGATGTCGAACCGGGCGCGGACGGTGATCCAGGTGGCGCTGGGGTTCTACCGGTTGGCGGTGTACGTGCCCAAGACCAAGAACTTCATCACCCTCGCCGCCTCCCAGCCCGAGACCACCATCCTCTCCTGGGACAACGCCAACCGCATCAACCACCACCAGGTCTACCTCTTCCCACCATCTATTTATTTCCATTCGAAAAGTTCTTTGGGCTTCAGATCGCCGACTATTACTCGCTTATTTAAAGGGCCTGCCTACCTTCCTTCTTTTTCCTTTTTTTTTTTTCCTCTCTCTTAGTCATCTCGTGTGATCGGCACGGGGACCTTCGGGTGTGGGAGAACCATTGTCGAAGGAGAAGACTTCATTGCCGAGAATATCACCTTCGAGAATTCTGCCCCCCAGGTATCGACTGCGGCTTCGTTTTGTTCCCTGGCCTCGGCTTGTCTTCTTGAATCGTACTCACACGCATCGTGTGGTTATACTCTTACGCAGGGTTCGGGGCAGGCATTGGCGATCCGAGTGACGGCGGACCGACCTGCCTTTTATAATTGCAGGTTTCTTGGATGGCAGGTACCGATCATCCCTCTTCTTAGGCAGCTTGGACCTGTTGCCTACCCTGTTTATTGTATAAAATTTGCCAAAAGTAGATCTAATTGCAACCACCTGGAATTAGGGATACCGATTTTGCTTCACTCGTCCTGACATCTACGGATATAGACAAATTTGCAACTGATGTCTTGCTTGGGATTTGCTATTGCTTGTGTGGATGTTTGTTGACGAGGGGCATTGAGGTTTCAATTTTCTTATCTAAGATTTTGAGTTTAATTTGTTGAGAAAAATGTCTGTCTCGAATTTTTCTACGTTAAGTCTACCGCGAGATCTAGTATTAAGTCTACCGCGAGATCTAGTATGGCGAACAAAGTTCAACGAGTCAAGAACACTCCAATCGAAGATCAAACGATGAAGATATGCATGAAGAAGCATACAAGACTACTGAAGCGAGACCCATGGGTTGGCACGGGCCAACGGGCCACCTGGCCCAGCACACCGCATAGGCCATCTTGGCCCAGCATGTGGGTGTGGCCAGTGCCATGCACGGGTGGGCGTGTAGGCATGGCCCAGGCTCAGGTGATGCGCGCATGGGCGTAGCCTAGCCTAGGCGGCCTCGTGATAGGGGGCTGTGTTCAGGATTTTTTCACGGTCCGTGCACCAGAAAGCATGGACTGGATCTTTTTTTACGGCATATAGGTTTTTTGATGCGATTTGTGTGATCCAGCGATCACGGAGAGCTGTGGTCGCGATCTAATGGCCTGGGATGTTTTTTGACATTGAATCGGACGGAGAACTCCAATTTGGATACGGACAGAAGCCTTTAAAAGGCCTGGAGCAATCCGAGAACGTGCTGGTGTAGCTTGGCAGTGGCTTAAATAAACCTGAGACGTGATTTAGAGTAAATCAGAGAGCACCAGCGGACAACAGAAGCAGGAGTTTAGGGCAGATAGCTAGGTGGCGGACTGTGGTCGTTTCAAGAGGTCTTCAAAAGAAAGTTTGGTAAGGGTAATTTCTTGTTGAGAGGATTGTATACGTGAGTTGAGAGTGGATAATCTTCTTTTATATCTCTTCCTTTTTCATAGTGAAATTTTGCATGCCCTATGAAGGTAAGCCTTTGGATTGATCCACGTACTTGGTTGTGTTCTTGTTTTGCTTTCTTCTTTCTTTCTGCCATAATATCGTGGTACTAGATTCTCAACAAGTGGTATCAGAGTGAGCTGATATCCCAACAGATTGGTATCAGAGCTAGATGGTACTGGAGCACAGATTGCAACAGTGGTGATAGAGATTAAAGAATATGGAGAAGACAAATGCAATTAAGGTAGAGATCAACAGGTTTGATGGAAAGAGCAATTTTTTCTTGTGGCAAGTAAGGGTAAAGAATGTCCTCATCCAACATGAATTGATCGACGCTCTCTTGTACGATGAGATGCCAGCCATCATGGAGGTAAAGGATTGAAAGCGAATTTAGATACAGACGATGAGCATGATTCGCTTGTACCTAGTTGATGATGTCGTGATTCATATACTTGGTGAAACTTCTACGACGATGCTGTGGGCGAAGCTCAAGGAGTTGTACATGGCGAAGTTACTCGTCAATACGCTATTTCTTTGGAGGTGGTTCTACCAGCTATGGATGAACGATGGGCAGAGCATGTAAGAGCATCTATCCAACTTTCAGAAGATCCTCACCGACCTCCTCAGCATTGGCGAAAAAGTTGAGGAGAAGACCAGGGCGTGGTCTTGCTATCACTGCTTCCACTCTCTTTCGAGTCTTTGGTGACTATTCTTCTTGTAGATAAGAGCACTATCAAAGATGGAAGAGATGACTTCTGCATTACTCCAGAACGAGGTTCTCAAGCGAGAGAAACGAGCCTCAAGTTTAGGTGATAACTCGGCACTGATGGTGACTGAAGATGATGGTGGCAAAAGATAGAGCAGCAGGAGATCACGAGATGGGCGATCCAAGTCTAAGACGAGAGAGCAGAGTAAGATCAGGTGCTACAGGTGCGACGAGTTGGAGCATCGAGTCAAGGATTACCCATAACTCAAATATCGGATGAGGGATACTATGGCGATTGCGAGTAGCGACACAGAAGGTAGTGATGATGTCCTTCTGGTTACTGATGAGGTATCTACTTCTTCCTTTTAGTGGATTATGGATTCTGCTTATTTTCATCATGTATATTGTAGAGAGAAGATATTTGACTCCTTGAAGATCAGTAAGGGCATTATGTTCCTGCTAGATGAATCTAGTTGTGATATCAAGGGTAGTAGGACGATCAGCATGAAGCTCCATGATGGAATAGTGAATAAGTTGGGTGGAATCCGATATATACCCAGCTTCAAGAAGAATCTAATCTCACCGAGCAGATTAGATTCGATCGACTTTAAATGGAAGGCTGATGGAGCAATCCTGAAGGTCATGCACGGCAATAGGATGGTGTTAAGAGGAAGAAAGTATGGAGGACATTACCTCATGGCAGCGAGCTCAGTGCGAGGTGGAGCTTCAGGTGGAGATGGATCGGACACGGAACGGAGGACTCGGGAGGACGACATGCGATGTCGCAAGGTGAAGTTTCTATTATCGCAGGAGGCTATCCTGAGCAGATCTCAGGTCAGGAAGATTACAGTAGTTGACAGAGGTGGGATCGAGCGGTCTGACTTGACTCCCATGTTTGTTCATTTATGATCAGTAGGCGATTGCCCTAAGGCATGGAGGCGCTAGACGAACTCTTGGATATGTGGAGATAAAATATCGAGTCGAGATGAAGATTGTTGAGAAAAATGCCTTGAATCTTTTCATATTAAGTCTACAATGAGATCTAGGACGATGAATGGAGTCCAACGAACCCAAGAACATTCCAATCGGAGATCAGATGGCAAAAATACGTACGAAGAAGCATGCAAGGCCACTGAAGCGGGACCCACGGGCTAGCATGGGCCAACGGGCTACCAGGCCCTGTGCGGCCCAGCGCCATGCATGGGCGGGCATGCGGCTCAGCACCATGAGCGGGCGGGCGCGGCCTAGGCCCAGGCGATGCGCGCGCGAGTGCGGCCTGGGCCCAGGCAGCGTCACAATAGGGGGCTGTGTTTAGGTTTTTTTGCGGTCCATGTGCCAGAAAGCATGGACTGGGTCTTTTTTCGCAACGTACAGATTTTTTGATGCGGTTTGCGTGATCCAGCGGCCATAGAGAGCTACGATCGCAATCTAATGGCCTGAGATGTTTTTTAACATTGAATCGGACTGAGAACTCCAATCTGGATACAGATAGAAGCCTTTAAAAGGCATGGAGCAGTTCGAGAATGTGGTAGTGTGGCTTGGCAGTGGCTTAGACGAATCCGAGATGTGATTTAGAGTAGATCAGAGAGTGCCAGCGGACAGCAGGAGCAGAAGCTTCGGGCAGACAGCTAAGCAGCGGACTGCGGTCGTTTCAAGAGATTTTCAAGAGAGAGTTTGGTAAGGATAATTTCTTATTGAGAGGATTGTATACGTGAATTGAGAATGGATAATCTTCTCTTGTATCTCTTTCTTTTTCATAGTGAAGTTTTGCATGTCCCGTATAGGTGAGCCTTTGGGCTGATCAACGTATTTGGTTGTGTTCTTGTTTTGCTTTCTTCTTTCTTTCTATCGCAATATCTTGGTACTAGATCCTCAACAAATGGTATCAGAGTGAGCTGATATCTCAACAAATTTAACTAAAGGGGGCTCTCTTTCTCTTAGTTTCTGCTATTAGTGGAGGTTAGTTATGTTGGATGAACTATGAGAACAAAATTTTGTGGTATAATCATCCGGCTGCTCCTCTGGAGGCATCAATTGTTGGTGATTTACCATTTGAAATGCCTAACTACTCATTTTCGAACAAATTAGAGGTATACAACTTTATTTAACTAATGTTACTTAATATCATGCTAGAGAGTATTGCTAAAATGCTTGATGCAAAAAGACCAGGTCAGCTGAACAATATTAGGGCTAATTTTAATAATTTCGTGGTAGCATTATGATTTCTAGTCAAGTTATAGTAACTGGTTTGATTTGTGAGCAATGGAGATATTTGTTCTAGATAGGCTTTTGATGTGTGACATCATACATGAGCACGAGATTCATGAATTTTCTTGGTTTTTTAAAAAATATAAATTAAATTTTCATGATTTCTTTTTCTTTTCTCCAGATCTATCTTTTGATCTTGCTTTTTTTCATTCGAGTGTTGAAGATTCTCTTCAGTTTGATTGGAGTTTTGATTTGCTTATGTCTACCTTTATCATCTTTATTTAGCTGTCATCACTTGCAGTTCTTCCTATATTTCCTCTTTGCATTATAGAGCAAAGTATGTAGTCTCAAAATTGGGCCTTGTACCTATTCCAACCTGTTACTGTGTTAATATAGGACCAGTTTGGCATACCAAATGTTGGTATATCCTCTTTACTCTATATCGGTACCGAATCGGTATGGTACGGTATGTCCCTTAGTATCTGATTAGGTACAATATGTTAAACTTTAGTATTGAGTGATTTTGAAATAGCAATTTTCGCCTTTTTCTTGTTTCGAAAAGAGGTAATCCTCTTTTATTTGATGTCTTATTTTATGAAATAGAGCGAAACACAAAGCACTACTATTACAGTTAAAGGTTGAAAGTTTTCGAGCCCCTCCTTTTCTTCATATAGACAACCAAATATCCCTTTAACCACAACAAGACTATGTTTTGTTTTGCAAAGGAGTGAAGCAAAATAGGATTCTATTTAGTTGCTAAGAAAGTAAGATAAAAAAGTTTTTAAATAGAAATTTTCTTTTCAATTTTTGAAACTGCAAGGAATATTCAAGGAGAAAAAAAATAATGGGCCAAAATTTTCTCTAAGAGGCTTGGAAAATTTCTACTCCAAAAGGTAGCAATTTTGAAGAAGATGACAAATAAACAAGTCATTCGGTTTAAACCATCATGACCACTTATATCTACAAGCTTCTCTATGATTTTTTGAGTAAAACCAAATGTGAGAAAGTGCCATTTCTCTCTTTTTTTTTTTTCTCTCTCTGTTATTTTTTTTTAACTAAAGTTTTCTTTTATCTTCTCGGCAAGCAGACAGAGACTAAAATTACTTAAGAAAATAAAAGAAAATCTTCTTTTTTGTGCATATGTTTGGTTGAACTAAAAATTTCAAAAAAATATGGTTAATGTATAGGTATGTTATTCTTTTTTGAAATTTGTTTTTGTGATTTTCTTTCAAAACCACTATCTTGAAAAAAGAAAAAGAGTTAATCTTTAAAGAAAATTTTGGATCTTTATTTTCTCTTCAATGTTTCTCCTTGAATTTCTTGCTAATTGCCAAATAGCAAGAAAGAGATTCCCCTAAGTCTTAATTGACGAGTCTTCCAAAAATAGAAGGTTTATATATTTTAAGTTTCTTGGCATGGGTCATGGAGGTGGGTTCTTGATCCCTTTAGGCAAGGGTTTTACAAGGGGATCAGTGGACCCAAGTTGTCTATTGTTGGCTTTAAAAGGTTCGTGCTTGCAAAACTCATGAAAGAAATTCTATCTGCTCATGCTTCATAGTTCGGGGGAAAATGATAAAAGAGAAAAAGCTAGAAGAATTAAATATTTAGGGGTTTCTAGGTTATATGATGTTCTTAGAACGATGGAATTGAGTCAACATGAAAAAGAAAAAAAAAAAAACTTTTCTTTAGCCTTATAGGGCCTGAATTAAGGTTCTCGTAAAAAAGTTCCAGACAACAAATGGTAGGAGATTGTATTGACTATTGATTAACTGATTTATATCAGTCTAATGAGTATTTATTTTCTAAATTAATCTAGGATTAAATAATGGGGTTTTAGAATATGGGTGGGGAATGGAAACTATGGTCTAAACTCTAAAGTCTGCTAGAACCTAGAGAAAGAAAGAAATTAGGCAGAGGAAATACTAATTCAAAATTTGACAGATGACTGAATCTTAAAGTTTGTACTTACCTTATTTCTTTGAAGAGATTGGTGCAGTGAATGGTACACTACTCCTAAATTAGTCTAGGATTAAATAATGGGGTTTTGGAATATGGGTGAGAGATGGAAACTATGGTCTAAATTCTGCTGGGATCTGACTGGTGAAAGAAAGAAACTGGGTAAGGGAAATATTAATTTGAAATCTGAGCGATGGCTGCATCTCAAAAACTAATGTAAGTTTTTCTCTCCAAGATGACCATGTTTCTTTGAAGAGATTGGTGCAGTCAGTGATAAATTAAGTATGCATGGGACTTATAAATTAGGAAAAGGGGAAACGAAAACATACATGCCATAGTTTCCAGTATTTTAAAAGGCAGTTATGGTATGTGGGCTGTCAAAGGACCACATCGTTTTTTTGCAGTTTGCAATGCTTATCCAGTTATTATTTCAACTATTTAAAATAAATATAATATATTAAATACGACGACAATAACAACAATGTCATTAATATTCTTGGATGGCAATTTGTGCTTATTGCCTAGTACCTAACGGTTAATAGCAATAATTATAAAATAATTAATATTTTAAAATTACTAATACCTGTACCAGGCCGTGAAAACCCACATCAGAGCTAACTATTAGGTTGAACCAGCTTCCGTTGCTCTGGTGTGGGTTTTCACGGCCTATTTGATTTGAATGACCTTATATGGTAACCTCATATATGCTATGCAATTGTTGGCCCTGATGGCTAGAATAGAAAAACTATTAATGGATCATTTCAAAGCAAACAATGTGGGACATAATTGAAATGATCCATTAATGGATCAATCAGGCTAGCTACCTCCTGCCACAGTATCCTCCTCTCCCGGTACTCGGTACTAGCATAAACACCAAACAATAACCAAGTGAAGCCATTCATTTCAGTGATAACTGCAATGATATGCTGAGTACAACGATGGAAAACATTCGCAGAGGCGACACCAGTCCGCCAAAATACCAGTATCTGCATGAAGTTATGTGAGATTCCATGGAAGATGTGCCCTGGTTGATGCGTCCACATATGAAATTTAGTCCTGTTTGACTAATAAGATCAGGTGGAACGAGCATATGCTTATTTTAGATGGAAATAATAATTACAATTAATATTAAACTTGTTATTATGATGTTCAACCAGTTGAACCCATACTCTTATTTAATTTTGAATGGAGAGCATGACTAGATGATTTATAATATATCCTTCAAATATATTCTCTTGAGCCAGAATAAAATTTGCAGCAAATGTTTGCAGGTTTTGAGGTAAGCCTTCCTTGGGAGCCCCTCAATCATGCATTGTGCACTCCTGGAATAATCTGTTGATAATTTTCATTGCTGTTGTCTGATTAAGTTGAAGGTGTCATGGCACCTGGTCTAGCTTAATTGTATATGCTAGTCGGCCAAATGCAGTGACCTGGCTTTGAATCATAGAACACCAGGACTTTAGGCTAGCCAGCTGATCTGGGAAACCAAACCTCTTTTCTAAAATTGGATTTAGCTAGCCAAGGATTTACTAGGAAGCATTCTTTGTTCTTGGAAAATATTGCTTGCTGCTGCTTCTTGGTTAACCAAATACTGCCCTCTCTACCACAAACTCGATGCCCTAAAGATCTCTAGAATTTTAAGATGGGAATATCCCTGCCTGTGGTCCTATATTCGCCATGTATTTGTGCCAGATGCCTAAACTAAAAGCTTGTTTTGGGCACGAAGTTCCAGCACTGGTTTTGGTCTCCATGTAAGCTTTATTGAAGCAAGATTTCATCGAAAATCACATCCAGACCATTTGGA
This sequence comes from Cocos nucifera, assembly GCA_006176705.1. Taxonomy (NCBI): domain Eukaryota; kingdom Viridiplantae; phylum Streptophyta; class Magnoliopsida; order Arecales; family Arecaceae; genus Cocos; species Cocos nucifera. The sequence goes on along the minus strand of QRFJ01003414.1, from coordinate 502,295 downwards.
GACAGTTTCCATACTTTACCCTCTCCTCCGTACTTACACTTTAGTCCTCAATAGGCAGCTCGAAGTGTTTCTGCTGGTGATCTATGGTTGCTAGTTGCTAGTTTTATTGTATTCTTTACCCAAAAAAGCTAGGATTATGTTATTTTACTGGAGAGTGCTATTGTTTTGACAAAGGATTTGACAAACGGTCCAAGGAGTTGCCTATGTCATGGAGGATGCAAGTTAGCTACAAAGATCAATGATGATAAGTATATAAAGTTACCGCTGGACGGTGGCCAACGTAGGCAGAGTTGAATCTCTCCACAAATCCCAGTGTGTAGTACCGTGCGTGCAACCAGTGGAAACTTGCTTTCTTCCCGGCCAGTGGAGCTACCCATCTCTTCCGGGTGGAGTGCTGACTTTCTACAGCTTCGTAACCGCTGATTTGGTTGGACAGTCTGCAGTGACGATAGGAACCACAAGCCAAATAGGCCTTACCTTTTTACACCAAAATTAAAGTTCCATAATTGGATAGCATGATGTGATAGAGTTGTTACAATGCCGAATTGTCAATAATTGAAAATATTGAATGTATGTCCTAAAGGCTAGATTGACTGTCACTTATAATACATTTTTAAGGATAATTTTATAATTTTAACTATAAATTAATAAAAAATTTATTTTTTATTACAATATGTATTTAAAAGTGTCTATGATACATTCTTTGAGTTAATGGTAATGACAATTCATATTTTCAAGAATTGAAAATTTAAGACATGAATTTTCATAATTAACTTATAAACTGCTTTCGATCGTAGGATCATCATCAGGATGGTGATCAATCCGAAAGGTTGGTGTACGATCATTTTTTTATGATAGATGTGTTTTGAGTTTACGGTTTGGAGATACCGAAACGAGAGTACAGATACTCGTTAGAAAACGAGAGCACTGAGCGTGACCATCTCGAATAGTCATAAGAAAGTTTATCTTCTCGTCGATGACTCACTCGATGCTATAGTGGTATATATAGTTCTTTGATATGAGGTGCATCGGTAGTTCATCTTGAGGGTATTATAGTTTGACTACACCATAACTCAGTCTCCTAGCCATTCGGAATCCCGAGGTGTATGTTGGTTATAGCATATTCATTGTAGGAATTGGATTGCACCAATATAGGATCTATCTACCTCAGTAGATGAGGAGTAGCCCTATGATAATCATGAGATTGAGTCCTTAAGCCCATGGCCATGGCAGAGTGAAGATGATAGAAAGAGTTTCTATTAGAATTTCACATTGGACTCGAATCGAATGATTAATTTATATGACTGATATTGGGTTTGACGAGTTCACCTTAATCCTATCCAATCGAGGCTTAAGATAGAAGAATCCAATCACACAGGTAGCTGCATCGAGAGGTTCACTTTCAGTTCTGATGGGTTGTCACCATATACTGCTAGGTGTCATCGGCGAATTTTGGAAGCAAGTAGAATGATTTAAATGATCGATTATTCTAATTGTATGAATCAGAAAAGTTTCGATCCATCAAAAAATATTTTGATGATAGAGATCGCGACATATCTCATTATCATATAGAACTGAACCTAACTAGATCACACAAACAAGAGTTTGGATCTGGATGTCATTAATTGGACTAACTCAGTTCAATTGATTTGGATTAGATCCGATTAGGTTCAAGAAAATCGTGCTAGCATACGATTGAGCCTAATATTCTTCTTTTATAATCATTTATAATTTTGACTATAAATTAATAAAAAAATTATTTTCTATTACAGTGTGTATTTAAAAGTGTCTGTGATATATCCTTTGAGTTAATGGTAATGACAATTTATATTTTCAAGATTTAAAAATTTAAGATATGAATTTTCATAATTAACTCATAAACTGCTTTCGACCGTAGGATCATCATGAGGATGGTGATCGATCCGAAAGGTTGGTATATGATCGCTTTCTTATGATAGATATATTTTGAGTCTACGGTATGGAGACACCGGAGTAAGAGTATAGATATTTATTAGAAAATAAGGGCACTGAGTGTGACCACCTCAAGTAGTCATAAGATAGTCTACCTTCTCATCGATGACTGACTCGATGCTGCAATGGTGTGTATGGTTCTTTGACCTGTGCATCGACAGTTCACCTTGAGGGTGTTATAGTTTAACTACACCATAACTCGGTCTCCTAGCCATTCGAAATCCTGAGGTGTATATTGGTTATAGCATGTTCATTGTAGGAATTGGATTGCACTAATGTGGGATCTATCTACCTCGGTAGATGAGGAGTAACCTTATGATAATCATGAGATTGAGTTCTTAAGCCTATGGCCATGGCAAAGTGAAGATAATAGAAAGAGTTTCTATTACAGTTTCACATTGGATTCGAATCGAATGATTAATTCATATGACTGATATTGGGTTTGACGAGTTCACCTTAACCCTAATCCAGTCGGGGCTCAAGATAGAAGAACACAATCACACAGGTAGTTGTATCGAGAGATTCGCTTTCAGTTCTGATGGGTTGCCACCATATACTATTAGGTATCACTGATTGATTTTAGAAGCAATTAGAATGATTTAGATAATCGATCATTTTAATTGTATGAATCAGAAAAGTTCTGATCCATCGAAAAGTATTTTGATGATGTCGATAATAGAGATTGCGATATGTTTCATTATCATACAGAACTGAACCTAATTAGATCACACAAACAAGGATTTGGATCTGAATGTCATCAATTAGACTAACTCAGTTCAATTGATTTGGATTAGATTCGATTAGGTTCAAGAAAATCGTGCTAGCACACGATTAAGCCTAACATTCTTCTTTTGTAATCATTTAGGATCGTCTCAGCTGAGCCAAATTTATTTGGATTTACTCAGGAATCCTGTCTTAGTCTGACTGGAGCTTGTCTAGATCAGAAAAAGATTGTCTTAATTTATTAGATGAATTTAAGACAATACCTGTTAATTCATGTCACCTGCTAATTTCTGTTTTTGGACATTAGTCAATAGTTGACCCTGGACACCTAGACATGGGGCCATATGTCATGCACCTATAGGAGAGAAACTGGGGCTCTTGTCCCCCTACTAAAAGATGCAAGAGAGAGGGTGCATGCCACCCTAGGCGTGCACCCCATGTGGATAAGGGATGGAGTCCCATACAGATGGGACTCCAGGGTGTTTTGATAGGTTTAAACACCTAGGCGCCAAATAGATTGGGTTTATCCAGTTTAGGTGCCACCTATATGGATTTCAAATGAGCTCTCATCTAATTGGATCAGATGACATCATTCCATCAATCAAATTTAGATCTGATTGAATGACGACCTCTGATTGGTCGGGATGATGTGGCATTGCATGGCACAGCAAGATCTATTTAAATTCTATCAGTGCCTAGGGTTTGTATGCTTCTCCCATTCACCATGCCACAAGGCTACCCACCTATATTCCATGCCATCTTCTGATCCTCTCTCCTCTCCATGTCCAAGGAGTTGGACATAGGTTCAAGTGCGATCCGAGGAAGAACATCGCCCAGATCAGGAAGAAGACAGCAGTGTTGAAAGAGACGACTGCTGCCTCTTCAAAAGAGTTTTGAAGAACTTCAAGATCAGATCCATATATGATTTTTGAAAAATAGATTTAGAAAAAGAAGACTTTTAGATTCTGCCCAAGTAGATACTGATAGAGACCAGACGTTTGCGTGGCTCCTCGCAGAACCTTATGACAGATCAGAATCATCATAAGATAATCTGATTATCCAAAAATAAGATATGAAATTAAATTAGATTTAATTTATTTTAATCTTAATATCAGATCTTAAAGGATCAAATATGAGATGTCTTAGATCTGATTATGATCTTAGAAGTAAAATTTTTGAAATATTCCTTCAGATCTGAATGATCCTATGCTGAAAAATAGGATTTTTTCTTCAATTAGTATCAGAGTCAGGTTAGCAGTTCTTCAGATCTACCTTAGATCTGATTTTATTTTTATTTATGATCTAATATTAAAAAATTTTAGATGTCACATCAGATATGATTAGATATAAAATAAAAAAATTAAAAATTAAATCATTTAGATCTAATATATATGAGATGCATGATTAAACTAGATATAGAATAGTTCTATGTGTAGTATAGTATGATCATGTATTTAATTTGATTAAATATAATTTTAGATTTATTTAATTTATATTTTTTTTGATGTTATAATTATTGTAATCAGATCTAAAATAGAAAATAAAGTTTTTAAATTTTAATTTATTCATATAATATATGAAAGATGCATGCTTAGATTAGTCATAGAATAGTTCTATAAGATATCTAGAATAGTTTTAATTTTGATATGATCAAATTTTAAATTTTATTTTTTAGATTTAATATGAGATATTTTAGATTTGAAAGTGTGTATATTGATTTAATTATGATACATAAGACGTATGCAAAACATGTATTAGTTTTAATTGTATATGCGATATATGATTTAGATCTAACTAGTTTTGTAGTAGAAAATTATATTTCTGATTAAGACGTGCCCCATAGCCATTCGGTCAGAAGAACAAAGTATGATTTAAAGATCCTCTCCTTCCATTCGATGGAGTGTTCTTATGACGTATAGGAGTGTTCCGCGTTCGACCTTAATCAGAAATCAGAACTTATTTTTCTACAAAATTCTAGATCCTAAAATCCTAGAATTTTTGTTACGTATTTTATTCATGAATCTAAAATTTAATTAAGAATTAAGATTATGAAATTAATTAGATCTAAAAATTATGAATTTTTAGATCTAAAACACCTTTATAAAATTAGGTTCGGGCTTGGATAGCTCAATTAGGTCTAACGGTTGATCAAATTAAATCAAGAGTTGATTAGGTAGGATCAAATAAAGCTTAGATTTGATTAGTCTAATAGGATTAAGTCTGGATCAAGATCGAATCACATTGAGATGTGACTCGATCAAGTCAAGACCTAATTTGCCTCCGCGGTTCGAGCCTAGATTGCAGGCTAACCTAATTGGTTCTGATTCAATAATTTGGTGCCTAAGATAAGTTTGGCAAATATGACCGACTGATTTTTAATTGAAAGCTACTCGATCTGAATATGTTCTTATCGAGTTAATAGCATATCCCTTCCACCGGTCTCACTTACCTAACCATTTATGTCAATCCAGTTTTGATTTAAGGTAGCTAACAATTCGAGCCAACCCATGCCACTAGGTTAGTTATAATTATTATGACTAAATCAAGTCAAGTTTAAAGAGATCTAAATTAAATTTTTTTAAAAAAATATTAAGTCTAAGATCTTCCACAATTATAAATGTGCAGGCCCTTTCCGGGATTGATTGTTCTCGGCTGAATACAGTAATTTAATTACATCAAAAAAATACAATCATGTCTATTAGGCATTGGATGCTACGGATTAGAGGATGGATTGGGCTCAATATTCTGAATACGGTGAGGGATCCAATCAGAAATCCAATTTATGCAAGTAGTGGGTCTAACTTAACTAAGGAGTGGATTAATATTTCGAATACGATGAGATTTATGAATTAGAGATCAAGTTGGATGCACCATGATTAGAGAATCATTGGATATGAGTTGTCCATTCATTGATTGATCCATCACCAATAACTATTAGATGTGGTGGTAAGCCAGTTGGTAGGACCGCACCATCCACTAAAAATTGATAATCATGGAGATTTTTGCATCTCTACCAAGGAAGTATAGAAATCCAAGTAAATAGTGAAAACTTAATTTATTTAAAAATAAAATATCTAAATAAATTAGTTAAATCTAATTACAAAATTTAATTAGAAATTTTGACTCTCTACAGAAAAATATCTGCATCCAATCCACTAGCCCGTATCCTGGACACCCATAGACTACCAGATCCAACTACAAGAATTGGCTCCAAAATTTTAAAATTATTTTGGGTTCTAAGAAGTTGACTCATCTGTTGGAATAGGATCCTCCCACCTTACCAGTCCGTCCATCCGCTGATCAGAGAGTATCTCTTGAGAAGTGGATGGATGAAGACAATAAAGTCAAGTATTACATATTGGGCTCAATGTCTGATGAGCTCCAGCGCCAACATGAAGACATTAAAACTAGCTGCCAAATATTGGCTCACCTACAAGAGTTGTTTGGTGAATAGAGTCGTGCAACCAAATATCAAGTCACTACAAGACTGTTTAAGGCTCAAATGTGTGATGGCCAATCGATTCAAGATCATTATCTGATGATGATCAAGAATTTAGAAGAGCTTAAGAAGCTTGGTATCAAGTTAGATCAGAATTTGTAGATTAACATAATTCTATAGTCCTTGACTGATGTGTATGGGCAGTTCATCATGAACTACCATATGCATAAACTTCAAAATATCTTGGCTGAGCTCATGAACATGCTGGTTACTATTGAGCTTTCTATGAAATGTTCTAAAGGCTCAGTATTTACTGTGGAGCGGACTTCTTCCAAGAGAAAGTCTTTTGGGAAGAAGAAGTCTATGAAGAAGCAAAAGATGGATGGTGGGAAGAAGACAGAGCAGAAGAAGAAAACCTCTGACAAAGAAAAATATTTTCATTGCAACACTGACGGCTATAGGAAGTGCAACTATCCTCTTTACCTGGCCAGCTTGAAGAATAAGGAGGCAGATCCTTCTAGAGGTATGCTCGTTATATAATCTAATCTTACGATTTTTTCTACATCAGTTGGGTGCTTAACTCTGGTTCTAGTGCTCATTTGTGCACTTTTATGTAGAATCTTGAAGATAGCAGGAGGCTGAGGGATGGTGAGATGATCCTGCGCGTCGAAAATGGAGCAAGAGTTACTACTGTAGCCGTAGGAACCTATCCTCCATTATTACCATCAAGATTAAATTTAGTACTTAGAGACTATTTTTATGTGCCTATAACAAGCAAAAATTTGATTTCTATTTCATGTTTAGCACAGAAAGGCTATGTAATTAGTTTTCTTGACCATTGTAATATTTTTTATGAAAGAAATAAAATTACAAGTGGTTTTCTTATAAATGATCTCTATCAGTTACACATTGATGTTTCTATTTTCAATATCGAGCAAAATGTAAATGCCATAGGATCAAAACGATCTAGAGATAGTCTAAATGATAGGTATCTTTAGCACCTTAAGCTAGGTCATATAGCTGAAGATAGGATTAACAAATTAAAAAAATTCGGACTATTGAGTCCGTTGACTTTTGAGTCATATCCAATTTGTGAATCATAAATTCATGACAAAATGATCAAGCTCCCTTTTGTGGGATATAGGAAAAGGGCCACAGACCTATTTACCCTAGTACATACTGATGTATGTGATCCATTTGATGTGCTAGTCAGGAACAATTACATCTACTTCATCATCTTTATTGATAATTTATCTCGGTATCGGTATGTGTATTTGATGTGACACAAGTCTGAAGCTTTTGAAAAGTTCAAGAAATTCAGACTTGAAGTAGAAAAATATATAGAAAAATTCATTAAGGTTCTTCGATCATATCGAGAAGGCGAATACCTTAGTCAAGAATTTCTAGACTATCTTAAAGACAATGGCATAGTCTCTCATGGACTCCACTTGGAATGGCTCAACTCAATGAGATTTCAGAACGGAGAAATCAGATCTTACTAGATATGGTTCGATCCATGATGAGCTTCACGGACCTTCCTGAGTTTCTTTGGGGACATAGTCTATTGACCGCTATATATTTACTGAATAAGGTTTCATCCAAAATTATTCCTACCATACCGTATGAGATATGGCATGGTAAGAAATCAAGTCTGAGTCATCTCAGAATTTGGGATTGTCCAGCCCATGTCAAGAGACAACAGGCGGACAAATTAGAATCTAGATCCTTTAAAGCTCGATTTATTGGATATCCTAAAGAGTCATTAGGATATTTTTCTATCTTTCGAAAGATTACAATGTGATTGTGAGTCAACACACCATTTTTTTTGAAAAATATTTGTTTAAGATGGTGGCATCGAAAGATAGATTAGACTCGAGGAGAAAGTCTTCGATGAGAAATGAGCTAAGAAACCTATGGAACCCAATCAAATTGAGCCAACCCAGACACTACCTCCTCCACCTCATAGATTAAGTAAAATTTTTCATCTTTCTAAAAGGTATTTAGATACTATATCAGAAGACGTAGAGAAAATATTCCTCACAGAAAATGGGGTTCATGGTGATGATCTCAAAACTTATGATGATGCGATATCAGATATCGATTTCGAAAAATGGTTAGAGGCAATGAGGTCTGAAATTGACTCAATGCATTCCAACCAAGTCTGGACCTTAGTAGATCCACCTGAAGATATAGTATCTATTGGGTGTAAATGAATCTTCAAGAGAAAGATAGGTACCGATGGAAATATAGAGACATTCAAAGCAAGGCTTATAGTGAAAGGGTATAGTCAGTGCGAAGACATTGACTATCGGATACTTTTTCACCAATAGCCATGCTTAGATCCATCTGCATATTGCTTGTTGTTGTAGCCTATTTTGATTATGAAATATGGCAGATGGACGTGAAAATGACATTCTTAAATGGATATCTCGAAAAAGATATCTATATGGAATAGCTGCTAGATTTCACATTCAGTGATAATGATCATAAGGTATGCAAGCTGCAAAGATTCATTTATGGACTTAAGCAAGCATCTTAGAGCTGGAATGCTCGTTTTAATGATGTAATCAAATCATTTGGATTCATCAAGAACAAGAAGAAACCGTATGTATTTAAAAAGATCAGTGGGAGCGTTATTGTCTTTCTCGTACTGTACGTGAATGACATCCTCTCTATTGGGAATAATATTTTCATGTTGACTACAGTCAAAATATGATTGTCTAAGAAATTCTCTACGAAAGATCTAGAAGAAGCATCCTTTATTCTGAAAATTAAGGTCTATAGGGATAGACCAAATAGGATGCTGGGACTCTCACAGAAGATATACATAGAGGAGGTGCTAAAAAAGTTTAGCATGAAAAACTCCAAGAGGAGTTTAGTACTCTTCAGACATGATATTCATCTCTCCAAAAAGATGCGTCCTACCATACCTGAGGAGATTGAATGCATAAGCAAGATCCCTTATGCTTCAACAATAGGAAGCCTCATATATGCCATGCTATGTACACGACCTGATATTGCCCATGCTGTGAGTGTCACGAGCAGGTATCAGTCGAATCCAGACGAAGAGCACTGGACTTCTATAAAATATATCCTTAATTACTTAAGAAGGACTAAGAGTATGTTTCTAATTTTAGGTAATGGAAAACTCCAGCTTCAGGGTTATACAGACTCGAATTTTATATTCGATATAGATGATAAAAAATCGATATCTAAAAGTCTATTTATTTATAATGGTGGAGCTGTCAGGTGGAAGAGTTTCAAGCAGACGGTGATAGTAGATTCCACCATGGAAGTAGAGTACATCACTGCATCGAAAGCTATAAAAAAGGTATTTTGGTACAAGAAGTTCGCCGCAAAGCTAGAAGTGATGCCATCAGATATCATCCATCTGTACTGCGATAACAATGGCGCCATAGCCCTAGCTAAGGAGTCGAGGTCTCACCAGAAATTCAAGCACATCGAGCGATGATACCACCTCATCCGCAATTACCTTGAGAAGAGATACATCGAGGTCAAGAGAGTCGACACTGCAGATAATGTGGCTGACCCGCTGATAAAGCCATTGAGCCAACAGAAGATCGAAGCCCACTTTAAGAAGATGAGACTTAGATTTGTAGCCAATTAGCTTTAGATCAAGTGGAAGTTTGTTGGATGTGTACCCTAGAAGTCAGATTGGCCGTCACTTATAATACACTTCTAAGGATAATTTTATAATTTTGACTATAAATTAATAAAAAAATTATTTTCTATCACAGTATGTATTTAAAAGTGTCAGTGATACATCTTTTGAGTTAATGATAATGACAATTCATATTTTCAAGAGTTAAAAATTTAAGACATGAATTTTCATAATTAATTCATAAACTGCTTCCGACTGTAGGATCATCATGAGGATGGTGATTGATCCGAAAGATTGGTGTACGATCGCTTATTTATAATAGATGTATCTTAGGTCTACGGTATGGAGACACCAGAGCGAGAGTATAGATACTCATTAGAAAATGAGGGCACTGAGTGTGACCACCTCGAGCAGTCATAAGAAAGTCTATCTTCTCGTCGATGACTAACTCGATGCTGCAATGATGTGTATGATTTTTCTTTGACCTGAGGTGCATCGGTAATTCACCTTGAGAGTGTTATAGTTTGACTATACCATAACTCGATCTCCTAACCATTCGAAATTCTAAGGTGTATATTGGTTATAGCATGTTCATTATAGGAATTGGATTACACCAATATGGAATCTATCTACCTCGGTAGATGAGTAGTCCTATGATAATCATGAGATTGAGTCCTTAAGCCCATGCCCATGGCAGAGTGAAGATGATAGAAAGAGTTTCTATTAGGATTTCATATTGGACTCGAATCGAATGATTAATTCATATGACTAATATTGGGTTTGACGAGTTCACCTTAACCCCTAATCCAGTCGGGGCTCAAGATAGAAGCACTCAATCACACAGGTAGCTGCACCGAGAGGTTTGCTTTTAGTTCTGATGGGGTGCCATCATATACTGCTAGGTGTCACTGGTGGATTTTGAGAGCAAGTAGAATAATTTAAATGATCGATCATTCTAATTGTATGAATCAGAAAAATTCTGATCCATCGAAAAATATTTCGATGATGTCGATGATAGAGATCGCGACATGTCTCATTATCATATAGAACTGAACCTAACTAGATCACATAAACAAGAATTTAGATCTGGATGTCATCAATTGGACTAACTCAGTTTAATTGATTTGAATTAAATCCGATTAGGTTCAAAAAAATCGTGCTAGCACACGATTGAGCCTAACATTTTCCTTTTATAATCATTTAGGGTCATCTCGACTGAGCCAAATTTATTTGGACTTACACAGAAATCCTATCTTAGTCTGACTGGAGCTTATCCAGATCAGAAAAGGATTGTCTTAATTTATTAGATAAATTTAAGATAACATCTGCTAATTTCTATCATATGCTAATTTCTATTTTTGGACATTGATCAAGAATTGACCCTGGACATGGGGTCATATGTCATGCGCCTATAGGAAAGCAACTAGGGCTCTTGTCCCCCTGCCAAAAGATGCAAGAGAGAGGGCGCATGCCATCCTAAGCGTGTGCCCCATGTGGATAAGGGATGAAGTTCCATTCAGATGGGACTCCATGGTGTTTTGATAGGTTTAAACACCTAAGCGCCAAATAGATTGGGTTTATCCAATTTAGGCACCACCTATGTGAATTTCAGATGGACTCTCATCAGATTGGATTAAATGACATCATCCCACCAATCAGATTTAGATCTGATTGAATGAAGACCTCTGATTGATTGGAATGATGTGGCACTGCATGACGCAACAGGATTTATTTAAAACCTGTCTACGCCTAGGGTTTGTATGCTTCTCTCATTCACCATGCCGCAAGGCTGCCCATCTATATTCCACGCCACCTTCTGATCCTCTATCTTCTCTCCATGCCCAAGGAGTTGAGCATAGATTTAAATGCGATCCGAGGAAGAAAGGAGCCTAGATTAGGAAGAAGACAGCACTGCTGAAAGAGACGACCGCTGCCTCTTCAAAAGAGTTTTGAAGAATTTCAAGATCATATTCAGATCTAATTTTTGAAGAATAGATTCAGAAGAAGAAGACCTTCATATTCTTTCCGAATGGATACCAATAGAGACTAGACGCTTGCATGGCTCCTCCCAAAACCTCAGGATAGATCAGAATCATCATAGAATAATCTGATTATTCAAAAACAAGATATAAAATTTAATTTAATTTATTTTATTTTAATCTTAATACCAGATCTTAAAGGATCAGATTCGAGATGTCTTAGATCTGATTATGATCTTAGAAGTAAAATTTTTAAAATATTCTTTCAGATCTACCTATACTGAATTTTTCGTTCAGAAAACATATTTATGCAAAAATAAACCATATTATAGTTAAATGTCCCATTTACAGACCACACAACATTGCAAGCAAACCAACATATGTTTGGTAACATTTTCAGGATCTCCAAGTACAAAAAGAATGTCTTCCATGGAAGAGAACCCACCAGATTTTACACAGCAAATTTGATGACCCATTCTCGGTTGACAAATGATAGTGAGGGACGAGTGCTGCCGGTGTTCTGTTGACATCTGACAGCCAGAGTGTTTGCTGGGGCTCAACAGCTGCCTGGATCTAACTTTAGACAAGCATGCCATCCAGAAACAAGAAAGTGAAAACTGGGAAAAGAGGGGGGGGGGGGTGGATGGAGAATAAACTACACTGTTCGCAAATGATGGGGAATGGGGGGCGGGGGGTGGATGGAGAATAAACTACACTGTTTCGCAAATGATGGCCCACGGCAGAGGTGCCCCATCAGCCACTACGCCAATTTCCATCATATAGAGTGACAAACATTTCGCATCTGCTGCATAATCAATTGCAACATCGATCAAGGTAGCATGCCCAATGATGCACAAGAAAAAACATAATCTACAGGGTAAGAAGCTAAGTTACAAAATGTGCCAGTGATGCTCTTGTGGTAGGATCTCCTTGATTTTTTCGAGCCTCTTGAGTATCTCTAGAAAAGAGGGCCTCTGGTTCATATCAGCAGACCAACACTGGGTTGTCAACCTACAGAATTCAATAACCCAAATCTTAAATGTCATATGATGCATTGAGAATGTTAAGTGAGGAAAATGACCAAGGGTTTAGTGTTACAAAACCACTGCTGGAATTAAAAAAAAAAACAGCAACTAGTTGTTGAAATACAAATGCTGTTCATAGCTAAATTTGCACATACTCTCTCAATTCTTGAACATATCCTTTTGCTCGAAATGTTGGACGTTGTCCTTCTGCCACATATTTTGCAGCTTCATACGGTTCATAGTTTGAGAATGGGGGATCTCCTTCGAGCATCTGCAGAAGCACAGATCTGTCAAAAAAATATGGAATCCAAATATTTGCCGATCATTTGCTATTTTGAAGGCAAATTACCTCATATAATATCATGGCAAAAGAGAAAACATCCACTTTCTTATCATATTTCCTGTGCTTGAATACTTCAGGAGCCATATATCGATCTTAGGTTTTCAAAGAACAATCATGAAAATCAATCCAAAATTCATAATATTATTAAATCTTATAAAATGGATCTAAAACTTACAGCTTCCAGTTTCTCCAGTCATCTTGTACACGTCATGAGAGTTCTGGACTCTGATCAGCTTGCTTAGTCCAAAATCCCCGACCTTCAAATGGTCTGCATTGGCGTTCACCAGAAGGACATTCCTGAAAATAAACTAATTTAAATCAGCTCTATGTCCAATCAAATCAACAGCATGCAAGAATCAGTGAATGAAGTTACCTCGGTTTTAAATCTCGGTGAATTATAACATTTGGCTCATTATGAAGATATGCCATGCCCCTATAGACACCCAAAGGTCAAACCAACAAGTCAACAATGATGCAAATCAAACAAATGTGTCAAAAGACAAAATTGAAGTGGCAAGTTTTAGTGTTCAAGGGTATGTCATCCACATTAGGAGAAGTGAGAATCATGAAAACAGTGTTTTTAGCAAGGGCGATGGTCCATGCAAGAAAGCCATTAAAAGGAAAACAATGGATTGGTATAGAAAATTACAAGTATTACAATATCTGCTGATCATACCAAAAAGAGAAAAAGAAAAATGAGACAAATTGAACTTTCAAGCATAAATTGTTACAAAACAATCCATGAACCTGGAATGCAAGGAAGCGTGTATCCAAAAGCACCCCGAAACAAACTAGTGGACAAGAAAAAGCACCAAATACAAAAAGCAGACCAAGAATATCTGCAAGGTAGTCAATGCGTGTTGGACAAATTGATGCATACCTTATATATTCAAAAAGAAAAGAGAGAGAGGGAAAAAGAGGAAAAGTACCCAGATGACTTGACCAGAATCAGGAGTAGGTGCAGGTGCAGGTGCAGGGTTTAGGGAAGCGAATATTCAAAAAAACCTATTATAAAAAACGCTTAGGTAGCACCGTAGCAGGTTATATTTGAGTTATCAAGGAAGTACATAAGCAGGTACATTACCCTAAATAGAAGCTGCCTGCTACTAAGAACCAGAACCAGTCAAAGGAAAAGACAATAACCATTACCTTGTGGGTGCTTCCCAAGTCCAAAAAAATGGTTGCTACAGTAAATGATAGGTCACACTTGCATGCAAGTGTATATATAACTCCAAAGACAGGTCCAAAGCACAAACGAATAAAAATGAATAGAGTTTAGGCCTGAGGCCCGGCCCATGATCAGCTTTATTGATGTACAAGAAAGTTGGCAAAAAAGGGATGTGATGCATGGAGATGGGAGGAGATTAATGTGAAGAAAGAAAAGTCCTGATAGCCAAGAAAGTTGGACAAAAAGGAAGAGATGAGAGGAGATTAATAATCCTAAAAGTTAGAAAAAAGGGAAAATAGATGAAGATGAGCGGAGATTAATCGAAGATGTAGATGGAGATGAGATAAGATTAATCTGAAGAAAGAAAAAGTCCTAATATATAAGAAAGTCTAACAAAAAGAGGCGCACGTGGAGAGATTAATAATCTAGAAAGGGTAGTAGATGAAAACGAGAGAAGATTAATAATTCTAAAAATCGGAAAACATGGGAGAGATAAGAAGAGATTAATTGCAGATGTGGATAGAGATAAGATGAGATTAATCTAAATAAAGAAAAAAGTCCTTATAGATAAATGAAAAATAGGGACGTACAAGGAGTATTGAGAGGATAACACGTAATTTTTCTAAAAAAAAAAAAACAAAAAACTTCCCGCAAGTGCGATATTTAGCTTGCGGTACCACGTTCACGAAAAGTGGGAGGAGGTCAGCTTTACATAAATCATGTTTTGTGAGATCTTAAATGCAATCCAGAATTGCTTTTGGATTGTAGCCAATACTCAAAATTCTGCTTTTAAACCCGAAATCACTTTTGACAATTACAAATGCACCTCTAAACATGTACAAACTTGACCAGAACCCAACCTAACCTACCAAAAGGCCAATATTCCTTGATTTATACCCAATGGCAAGTTAGTCCTTGTGACCTATCCCAGCTAGTCTCAACTACAATAATTGAACACGACCATGCATATGAATCCCTAAACAAAATATAGAGAAGGTAGATGGTTATTTGAAGACCACCACCTCAGCAAGAAAATAACCATATTGGTCCTTAATCCACTAAAATACATCTTTGAAATAAAAAGAAAAAGGTTATAAATTTATTAAGAAATATAATAAGGGCTGCCTCGCCTCATGAAAGGGAAGAAGGGGTTAAAAGTAGTTTAAAAAAGTGGAAATATCGCAAGTTATATCTTCACAAACCATATTTTAAGTAATCTCTATATTCATGTCTAATAGAAGGAGAAAAAGTCCAACTTAATTTATCGGCATTTCCAAATTGCATCCATGAAAAACTTGAGAGAGAGAGAGAGAGAGAGAGAGAGAGAGAGAGTTGCGGCAGTCAAAAAGTGTTTGGAAAATAAGGTTTCTTTCAATCATTGAGTTTGGAAAATAAGGTTTCTTTCAATCATTTGTTATTCTCGTTTTACCCTTTCCCAATCTTGGTCATTAATGTATAAAGTGGATATGTAGGAGTACGCATATGAGTATGCATATGTATACCAATATACATTTAATTTAGAACTCTATAAAATAATAAACAAATAGTGGATATATCAACAGGATAGGCTACTAGATCAACTATTCCACCAAATCCTCTTATTCCTGTATCAAGAAAGTATCCTCATAGACATGACAATTGGTGGCACAATTTGCACTTTTGCAGTTTACCACTATCAATTAAAACTAACTAGAATTGCAGTTAACATTGAAAGTGTGCATCTAAAGAAGATTTCAGCCTACATAATGGATTGTCCTTTATATTTACCACTGCCTTCTATCTTGTTAAAAGGAGAGTAGCACTTCTATTCATGCTTCAGTAAATCTGAAATGGGTAGCAAACACTAAGAAAAGAAAATCCTAGTTACCTGGCAATATCTAGCGCAAAATTAACAGCAGTTAATGGACTAAGTGAGCCCTTTTCTTTCAAGAACTGGTGAAGATCACCCTGTAAAGAAATATACAAAAAGCATTGTTTCAGACACGAGAATGTTACAAACTCAGCCCACAGAAAATTAGGATGGCGCCAAGGTACACGAGAATGTTACATACCCCTCGCAGGTACTCTGTGATTAGCATCAAAGGTTTCCTTTCAGTGACTGCGCCAAGGAACTGGACAATATTAGGATGGCGCAACTTCACTAGTAAATTAACCTCATGCCTGAAATCTTGGCTGAATAATGAGAAAAGAGACTGTTAAGATATATGCTGTTTCTGCTGGGTTAATTGTACTGCTCGTGATACAGTCCCACTGAACAAGCTAATAGATTTCTAGTGCTTTAATTCCAGCACATCCTCATTCTTGGAAACAGTAAAATGAAAGTTGCAGATTTTTTATGCCTCTGAGGCAAAGTTTCTTGCATCAAGAATTTTTAAAGCTTTTACTACATCATTTCAGAACATGCTTGACATTCAAATAAAATATAAATAACCTGATAAATCTAGCTTGAAATTCCAGTTCAACTTTTACCCATTCACACTAGTTCAACTATGAGTGTTGTTTACATAGTTTTCCTTTTAATAAAATATAAAACCAAAAAGCCAAAGCCAATTCAGTATAGCTTGTTATATCATAATCTAAAAGGACCTTCACATAATTATTTCTAGCATTACAAAGTTGAGATGTTGGTTAATTGCAGAGGGAAAATAATTCATAACATGGAAAAAGCTTGGAATAAATCATGAAAATGTTAGAGAAAAAATAAAAAAAGAGACATTGATGGATGCACACGAAAAAAAACTCTTGATAAAAGAAAAAATTTAAAAGATTATAAATAAATTCATAACTGAAAATTCTTTTTTTTAGTAATTAGTGAATAATTAAGGGGAAAATTAACCAAAGATATGATATGTCTTTTGGTATGCAAGTAGATTGAAGGTATATCATGGTTGTGAATCTTTTTTATTTCAATGTTTTAAAGTATAGTGTATAGAGCATAGTAAGCATACTATTATAAAACTAATCAAATATACAAAGTTGAATAGTGATTCACAAGTTGAGTATCTATATTCCAAATAAAATTCTGCATATATGCATTTTAAAAAAGGGCCAAAAAACTATCATATCAAAATTGTGAGCATCAAAATATGAAAAGGAAGAAATGTCTTACATCACCAATCTATCTTCTGACAGAGATGGAAGAATACGTTTGACTGCCACTGGTGTTCCACGCCAATAAGCTTTTAAAATTTCACCAAATGAACCCTGCAATCATGAGCTATTATTACAGAAAGAAGACTAGAAGGAGGAATATAGTAAACATAGACTCAAAAATTGCCAAAAACAAAAAAGGTCCCAAAAACTAATTTTGATTTGATATAACTTGAATGACCTTTTGCTTAACAGATGTATCTAAAGAGAAAAAAAAGACTACTACTGGATCATATGCATTATATTTAGATATCATAATAAGAAAAAGTTCATTAAAAAAATAATTCTCTTTAAGTTAAGACTAATACTGGATCATATGCATTATATTTAGATATCATAATAAGAAAAAGTTCACTAAAGAAATAATTCTCTAAGTTTTCCCCATTTGGAAGAAAAAATAATTGTCCAGCCTAGGGAATTCCATACCGGTTGGTACAACTCATACTGAGCTGGACCAACGGGGAACCGGGACGGTTCGGTCAAAAAAATCGATACACCGGAGGAGGGAGAAAGAAATAAACGAAGAGAGAGAGAGAGAAGAGGGAAGGGAGACATGGCATGATACTGTCGGAGGTTAGCGGCGGCCTGCTAAGGCCGCCAAAGGGCCATAGACACCTCCGCAGGTATGTGTTGCCCGATAAGGTACTTAATCGAGAGAAAAAGAGAGAGTGGGGTAAGCAACGTACTAGAGGGAGGTGCAGCCGACGGAGGGGCTGCTGGAGTTTACCGAATGATTGCTGTGGCGACCAGGCGGCAAAAACCACGCGGGCAGAGCCGCGGCCACGAAATAGGGGCGATTGCCCCTATTCACATGTCGGCTTTTTCTTTTATAATAGAAGATGAAGCCGGCAAACCCGTTGCCGACTTCACTATTTGAGAAATTTTTTTAAAAAGTTAAGAAACAATGAAGCTGGCAAACCCATTACCAGCTTTACTGTAATCGAATTAAAAAAAAAAAATCCCCGTAAAACAGAGGCGATTGCCCCTATTTCATGCTCGTGGTGTTGGAGGCCGCGATTGCACTGTCCGGTGGCCATACGGCCAACCGAAGGCTCTTTGGCAGCCTCTCCGACGGCTTCTCCTTCCTCTTTTTCTCTCTCTCCCCCTCCTCTCTTTCTCTCTCCCTCTCTCTCTCTCTTGGGCGAGGAAGGGCGGATGAAACAAAGCCTTGGTGGCCCTTTAAGCATGCTGGCGGCCCACTCGTGGCCACCGTCGGTGTCTCCTCCGACCACACTCTCCCTCCCTCCCCCCTTCTCCCTCCCCTTCCCTCCCCCTTCCCTTTCCTCTTTTTTCCTCCTCCAAGTTTGCTTCATTTGCTTTGTGTCGGTTTGTGCCGGTCCGGTATGGGTTCGTACCAATCCATACCGCCAGCTAGTCAGCACAGGTTCTGGTATCGAGTCTGTGAACCTTGGTCCAACTAATCATTCAACACAATCTTAAGATTAAAAGCAACATCAACTCCAAACCCCTCATATGACCACTGTTACCCACGTACTACAAATTTTAGGTTTCTACAATTTCTCATGCTTTGGGACAGGTATTTTGTGACTGGTTATGACAAATCCTTTTGCTTTGGCATAACATCTGGTGTCATTAGTACTTCATCTTTGGCATATCTGTCATCTCATGATTCTTTAGGACTTCAATAATTCTTGACTTATAAATCTCCAAGACCACTTTTTGAACATGGACATTAGACTGTAAAGTGATGTAAATAAGGTTGGTCAACCCATATGGAGCTTGAAGCTTATAGGTGAATAGAAAATACAGCAAATACCAACAGCTCATCAGAGGCAGGCAAATATCCAGTATATGATCAAATATTTCTTCTGAATTACCACTTTATTTTGAGCATCCTATAAAGGCCATTTATGACCATAAAGGCAAGCAATAAATTTAGTTGGACTTTCATCACTTTATCCTTCATTCTTGCAACTTCTGTTGTCGCTCTAATACACTCATTTCAAACTCGAGCTTCCTAATGACATCCAGATTTAATGGTTGTTATAGAACTAGTGGATTTCTTCCATATAAAAATACCCCAGGTTTTGCATTCTCAACAAGAAGAACATTCAGATCATAACAACTGCATGGATTGGATTTCTGCAAGGTTGTGATTCAAAGAATGACCAAGTTGATATCAAGCTCCAAATTTAGTCTGAGAACTGAAGTTCCGGATATAAATGATAAACATTGACGACACCTCAAGGTTTTGTATTAAGTATCTTCCTATGAACCTACAGGTCCAGTCATGCAGTGATTAATGCATAATGAAAATATGCATGGTGCACACCAGAGTAAACTGACACATCCATATTCAACAGCAAAAATGTGCTATCAAGTGTAGCAGATAAGTTTGAAATGCAAGGCAAGCCTTTTGCAGAGACAAGTTAAAGGTAAACCTGTGCAAAGACAAGGTAAGCCTTCATGGACAAACAATTGTATTTATGATTCTGGGCAAATAAAAGTTAAAGATACTGCTTGATAGGTAATCACAAGCTCTTTCATTTAAATTGACACAAATATGTAGGAAGGAACTCAAGCCTTCAGAACATTTCGGGCTCTAACTTCTCGGTTTATTCCAAGTAATCTGAAATCTGATTAATAAATTGATGTATGAGATTCATTGACCGATGACATGATGAAATGTAAGAAATAGTAATAGCAGAAAAAACCTTCCCAATTATGGTTGAAGATGAGAAATCCAACTCAGAGGGCTCTATTTCCCAGTCACACTTGTTAGGAAGAGGAGGTGGAACAGGCTTTGGTTCAAAATGACTGCCATTTTGTCCCTGCATTATATATAGAGGTAAAAAGTTACTTATAAAAGCTTAAATAGAAAAAAGAATCAAAACATATACTACTGCAAGAGGAATGCAAACATCATGACAATCATCATACAACAGTAATGAAGTTAGGCATCACGGATGGACAAGACAGTAGCTACCATTGGTCTGAGATAGTGAAAGCAAACTAACTATATATTCAACAAGCTAGTTTGAATTTGCTAAAGTTACTACTATCCTGTTGGGACACTGGAAGATCTCATCAGCCAATAAGATCTTCCCAGCAGTGTTTTGGTGATGTTTTTGTTCTAAAATTATGATGGCAGGGGAGCAGCTTACAGAAATTGGTTTGCCTGGTTACATAACTAATCCTAACTTTTAGAGATCAATTAAATAAACTTGGAAAAATATAATTTATAGCTGAAAGCACCAATTAGCTGTGTCTATTGGGAGTCCCAAATCTCTTTCAAATTCTACCTCCATCATAATTTTTGAAACAAAACCCATGGAAGATCTTATTAGGCCCATAAGATCTCCTGGCATCCTAACAGGCCCTATTGCATTTAACTATGCATTACAAACTGTACGTATGTACAAAACCATTGAACGACTGAACCATTTATATGAAGCCATTGAACCCCATTGCTGAATTATATATAGTAACAAACACTTCCAAAATTTGCTTCTCAGTTACTTAACAGTTGACTTGAAATCTTTTGCATGTTTCTTTGATAATAGTTTTGAAGGTTTACCATGGAACACTGGATCTTCCTTTGCCAATCCCTCCCTATGGATTTAATTGCCACCTCAAACAGAGTTCTTCAGCAAATCTTCACTAAAATACAGTAACTTGTTAGCTACTGACCTTTAGCAAATTTTCCTCAAGGATTATAAATTTGATGTTGGATAATCAAAGATTTATATGATCTGCATTTCCTTCTTTACTTTATTACAACCTCACTGCAACTAATGAAGTAATATCCTTATATAAAAATACATGATATTTTGGTTAGATATTATCAGTGCCACTTATACTGATTTAAAACAATTAACTACCTACTAACTAGAAATTATGTATTGTCACGTATATGAGGAATTGAAGAAGAGGCATCCAAATTGTGTAGGTATTTTAGATGGCGCAGATATTGATTGGTATGCAGTTTCTTATGGAAAAATTAAAACACGCATGCACAACATCACACACTTAAGTCTCAACACAAGCACACTTCCATTGTTACATTCTTACTCCAACATGCTCATGTACCACCAGTTAGAATTTATAATTTACTTCTTATTTTGGTCCTTTTATCATCTTAGTTATATTGCAAAGTTGATAAGAACTTAGTTCAATATATCAAACCTTGTTATCTTCCCTCTTAGTCTATTCAAATTTACAGGAATATATCCTGGTGTAGAGTTGATCTAAAGCAATCGATCTATATTTGTAATATCTGGATCTTCTTTGATTTTTGAAGTCCAAGTTTCCACAACAGCAGGCCGCACACAGACCAAAACTTGACGCATGATCATCTAAAGAGGAGAAACAATGAGAAGCATGAATGTATTTTCTGTGAATAATAATCAGTATTATGACAGAAAGGCCCCTTTTGAAACCCCAAAACACCAATTAAACATGGGCCCCAAAAAAGCAAGTAACTCCTTCCTTTTTGTAGAATGAAAAAGGATACCAAGAAAGGAGGTGATGCTATATGGTACTCATTTCATGCACATGAAAAATTCCCTTTGCCATGTGGTGCAAAGGGGTTGGTGCAAGTTGCAAGAATTGGTCAGATACGAGGGGGAAGGGTTAAAATTGAGTTGTAATGCCAACATTATCTAGGCTTGGAAAACTTTTCATGTGCGCCAACAAGCACCCCAAAGCATTTATCTAAAAGAAGAAAGTTCATTTTAGACTAAAAGCCAAAATGCGAAAGCCAGTTAGTACCTCCCTTGGCCAGCCCTAAGAAACAGCCATCCAACACCCAAAGAGTGGTGGGAAGACCACAGAATACAGCCGGCACAGTTAGGCCTTCATATCGTGGTCAGCCATTCCTTTACTAGCCACCTATTGCAGACTCAGAACTATAATTGAAAAACTGGATTAAAAATAGATCCAATAGACCATCTACAACATCTAATCTTGATGCTTGATCAACCAAATAGCCAATATTCACAAATAAGACTCCCTAAATCTATGGTGCTATTTGATTTATAGGACTCTCAAAATTGGAATCATAAGGGAATGGGAATCGAAGACAAGGAACCAGAATCAACATTCCTACTCTACTTTTACTTATCTCATATTTTTACTTTATATAATCTGGCACTTTAATATTTGTACTATATGTTTTATTTTCTAATATAAATTTTTTGTCTTGTTCTAATCAATTCCCATTTTTTCAACTTAGTTATCTTCATGTCATTTTTTTTATATGTCATACAATTTGACATTTTATTTCTAGCTTTTTATTATTTTTTTTCCTTCAATGTGCATTTTACAGTTCCCATTGGCTGATAACTTTTAAGTAACAATATCTTAATGTATGAGTTACTACATTATAATTCTATTGCTCATCCTAATGAAATGATATTCTTTTCAAACATAAATCACTCACTTTTATTTCGTACCATAAATGTCAGTAACTAATTCATAGCAAAAATCATTCATTTGCATTTTATATCATAGATGTTAATAAATTGTTTATACCAAACATATCATACACTATAATTCCTTTGGGAATGACCATTTCTCTCATTTAATTGTGGAATCATGATTCCTTTATTTAAAGAATGGTAATTCCAAAGATAATGTGATTTCGTCACTTAAAGCATAAAGCCATAAAAAGAATATCAGAATGGGGCCAAAGGTGGAATTCAATATGTTCCAAACCTCACCCTGCCAACCAAATGTAGCAATAAAACTTAACTCGGAACCCCTATCAAACTGAAAATGTATTCAACTAAGACCATCGCAGAGAGTGTCGAAAAGTTATCTTCTTTCACCAAGTTCTTCGCCTTTTGCTAACAAGGCTTGATCTTCTATCCTGGCAGCGTTAATTGTTCTGTGTCGTAATAGCTTAAACTACAGAAAACAAAGTCAGTCTTCCTAACCACCATTTAGCTTCATATGTGTCATGACTACTCTCTTTTTGTCCAGAATTTTCTATGACAATAGATTGGCTAAAAAATCTTCCAGGGCGCACAACAAGTTGACAGCCAATTATAAGAACTTAATCAATTCATTGATATCTGCTTGGAGGATCTCCTTGATAACCAAGCACCATCTTGGATGATTTGTACAAAGACGTCATACAAGGAATAAGTTATTATTAATGTCAAAATCATAGCTCAAAAGTATCTGAAATGGCAAAATTTGGTCATCGCAGTTGTTAAAAGTTGTCAATCATAATAGCGGGTCGGGAATTTTTGTTATAATGGCATGCCACGTGTTTTGACACTCCAAATAACTCTATCATCGAAAGCATAGAAATAATGAAACTATGGCCCTTATAGCATGTATTTGGTAGGAAAAAATGTTAATTCTCTTTATTCTTAAGGAACACCTTTTCACTTGAAGGCAAAAAATACTTGGGGTGTTTGGTTGGGGGGAGTTGGGGCCTGAAGGGGAATGGGAATGGATGACTCCCATTCCAACTATTTGGTTGGGGGGAGTCCCATTTCGATTCCGATGCCGTGGCAGAATGAGGACAGCCCAATCCTCCTAAAACCAATCCCTACTCTCTCCTAGGGATTCAAATCTCCATTCCAATTCTAATTCTGATCATGAACCAAATGCTTCGAGAGATATGACTATTTCCATTCCCATTCCAATCCATTCTAACATCGATTCCGATCACGAACCAAACACCCCCTTAATGCTATCATGATACAGATAAGGTATCAGTATATCCATATCCACATCTGTTTTTTAGTTGACGAATATGGATGTAGATATGGATATCAATTGGATGATAAAATTCATATTCATAGTCATTTTAAATTGATATTGACACAAATTGGATATTGACATATGAATAAAAATGTAAATATAAATCGAAAAGCCAAATTTTATGAACCACTAAATCAAAGATATCACTATATGAAAGGTAAATTAAGGTAAAAACAAACCAACCAACTGTCACTTATTTTCCTTTAAAATTAGCAAAATCTATATCATACTAAATACAATCGCAAATAGAATTGGATGTTTAAACATAAATCACCTAGTTTTCTATCCATATATGTATTTGTTAATATTTGATAGATATGGTTGTTAGTTGGATGTTGAAATTTTTATTCATATCTGGATGAATTTGGATATGGATATAAATTGGGACCAGCATTTTTAGAATCGTCCCGTTCTCGGAACCATCCCAAACTGGATGGTTCAGGGCATGCCAAATCAGATCGACGAGGAACCAGAGCGGCTCCGGCATGGAAAACGGCACATGCCAGTGCCAAGGAAGAAAGAGAGGGAAACAAAGACAGAGAGAAAGAGAAGAGGAGAGGGAGAGAGAGGAGGATGCCGTCGGAAGTTGGTGGTGGCCCTCTACAACCATCGGAGGGTGGCGGAAGCTGCCGTGGCTCGGTTTTCCTGATGGAGTTGCTGCAACGAGCAAGAAAGAGAGAGAAGAGGGAGACCACTGGAGATGGGAGGACAGAATAGTAGAGAGGCCGCCGTAGCCACCAGGTGGCGGAAGCGGCGTGGGCGATGTCGCAATCACGAAACAGGGGTTATCGTCCTTTTTTTAAAAATGGAGATTAACAGTGAAGCTGGCAAATGGTTTGTCGGCTTCACTGTTTAATAATTTTTTTTAAAAAAAGTTAAAAAATCATTTACCGGCTTCACTTAAGTTTCTAGTTTTTAAAAACACCCATGAAACAAGGGCATTGTCTCTGTTTCATGCCCGCAGCACCGTGCACGTGAACTGCGCCATCTAGCGGCCAGTAGGAGGCCATTCGACGGACCCTCTAACTCCTTCCCCTCTCTCTTTTCTTTCTTCCTCCCTCTCTCTCTCTCTATCTTTTCTCCTGTTTCACACCCGCAACGCCGTGTGCTTGGACTAGACCGTCTAGCAACTACGGCGGCCAGTCGGAGGCCATCCGACGGGCCCTCCGACTTCTCTCTTCTTTTCTTTCTTCCTCCCTCCCTCTCTCTATTTCTCTCTCTCTTTTCCTCCTACCAGTTCCCTTCCTTTCCTTATTTTGGTTTCCATTGATCCGATCCGGTACGGAATCATACCGAACCATGCCGCCGACCGACCGGAATGGGCACCAGTACCGGAACTGAAAACTTTGATTGGGACAAATATTATCCAATCCATTTTCTACTTAAAGTTCCATCGCTTCCAACAAAATGACTAGAAAAAGTGGAAAGGGTATATTTTTATCATAGAAAGGAAAAACCATCTCTCTCATGACCCTTTGCATACAAAAATATCCGAATAAAGTTTGGTTGGGGTATGTCAGATTACGGGATAATTTGATTATTCATGGGAATCATTTACCTAGGAAAATGATTGCGGAGGAAAAAAAACTTTTACTATGTTTGGTTGGTGGAAAAATTACTCCAAAAAATGACACCAAAAAAGGATTATTACGTTTGGTTGGAGGTAATCCTACATGAAAATATGAAAAAATTTACAAATATACCCTTCAATATAAAATATTTTTTTAATACTAAAATATTATTATCATCTTCAATTAGTTTTTATATGATGACTATAATCACAGACCCTTTGCATAATGCCATCTCCATCTTAATTTTTTTACAAAAGCTTTTATTGAATAAAATTTGAAGGACATTAAAATAAAGTCAATGATTACATATGCAGCTTTATTGAGGATATTTTTGTCAAACATGGATTACCATCACTTGGGAATTTTTCAAATACCAACCCCTCCATGGTATTTGTTTTACCATCTCTCTCTGAAAAATAAGCATGGGGACTACCAATTTTTTTACCATCTCTCTCTTCCACTATTCATACCAAACATGATAATCTGACATGGGAATCATTTTTTCATGCCAGATTACCCCCAACCAAATGGCCCCATAATAGAAAGATTACAAGGAAAGGACATACAATCACCTTCACGACCATCACCAAAATTGTTGGATAATAGTGATGAGTGGTAGAGTATGATCATGGCAACAAAAGATAAAGATAAATGATGGTGGATTTGAGAATAGATGACATGTTGGTTGGGGTGGAGACGATAGTGATCGAGAATGGCTAATTATTAGGAATGGTCGTTGCTGTGTATAAGGCTAGGTTGTGGCAAAAAATAGTGACATTGATGATCACCACAATGGAGGGCGGATTGATGCCATCATGTCCCATGATGGGAGCAAATGGAGCATAATGGCAATGGAACAAAAAAATGGTGGTTGGAGAGTATCATGTTTTGAAAGGGAAAATTCATCCATTGTGTTTTTAATTGGAAGGATAAAAAAAGGTTTTTCACATTTCTTCCCCCTCTCTATGAACCCAATCTTTAAATTAGGTTTTCCGCACCCCACAATCCCCTCCTCCCTCTTCCCTAGAAAGGAAGAAGGAGAGAAGCCTACTCTATTAAGTATTTTAAAGATCATGGTTAAACATATATTTGACTTTTAACAGATGTCAATCTACATGGACATTGAAAAGATCAAAAGGTTTCACAAGTCTTAAAGATTGGTCTAAAACAAGTCTCATTTAAATCCAATTTGTCATATTTCCAGACTAGTTATTTCCAAATATAAAGGTCCCTTCTAAGGAGATTGTTCGACATAAATTTGAAATACAAGAGGTGCCAAAAAGGATGTTAATGGCATGACAACCAGACAAATGTCAACCACATAACTTGGCAGAACAGTTTGAGCACCAACCTCAATTGATTATCCCAAATCATGCTGGCCTAATACTGACACCTGACACTAGGTTAGCATGGCACCAAGATTTTACATCCTAGTAGGACAGGGGGGCATCCCGACGATCCCATCCCGTTACTATGAGAAAACGGGACTAGGATGGGCTCAGGACTCCAAAACTCATTCACACAAGGAGAGAAGAAAAAAGAGGAAAAAAGAAAGGAAGAAAAGATAAAGAAAAGAAACAAAATGAAAGATAAGAAGAAAAAAATGAAAAAAGAATGGAAAAGAGAAGAAAAAGAAAGAAAAAGGAAAGAAAAGAAAGGAAGGTAGAGAAAAAGAAAAAAAATGAAGAAAGACAAAATTGAAATAAATAAATAAAGGAAAGAAGAAGAGAAGAAAGATAGAGGATATCCATCAGAATGCATAACCAAGACTGCTAATGGGATAGGACGATACAACAGAGCATCCCGTTCCATGGAGAAATTGGGATATCTTTATCCCGTGGGATTTAAAATCTTGCATGGCACCTATTAAAACACTTTTTAATTTTTAACCAAAAAAGATCTTTTAAGTTTTTTTTTATTTATTTATTTGGGGGTGTGGGGTGGGGTTTCAACATGGCATGGTACATGCAATGCTAGCAATCTCATGCTAGAGGCACATGAACTTTCTTGAAATTAATGTTTTGAAAGAAGGGTTATTGGTCAGATTGCTTCCTTCTAGGGCTACAGATATTATATAAACTTGATTATGTGTCTTGCAAAAAAAAAAAAGGTCTTTCCTTGTCTTCATTGAAAATATACTAGGATATAGAAATTGTATGGGAATTAATAAAAATATAAAAAAATAATGAGCACGCTTCCAGAAAAAGGCTACATGAAAACAAGCCAAATGCCTATTTATTACTTGAAAAACTTAGAATAGCTGAACAAATACAGAAAACTTTAAACAAAAAGCAAAATTCCATAGGATAGACACATCATATATAACAGTGGGGAGAGGAATAATGCTATTTAGCAGTCGACTAAATGTCAGGCCAAGTAGCCAAAAATGGATTCACTTAAATCCATAGACAATGTAAGGACAATCCTTGTTTCAAGAGCAAAACCAATTACAATTGTTTACTGACAAAAAGAAGTATATGCAGTCTAGAAATTAATTCTTCCACTTCAGAAGAAACCACAGGGACCTTTTTAACATTATCAAGATTAATTACTTTAAGGCATATAATTAGTACAGAAATGCAATGATGTAATGGCAATTGGTCTTCAATCCCATCCGAAATGACAAGTGAACTTACAAAAGACAAGCCACCATATGATTTTAACAGCTCAATCATGTTGTACTTCTTAGCTCCTTCAGCATCAGCCAATGGCTGTGAAGAACAAATAACAATTTAGAACATGAGACACTTATATGCAGTTTAACAATTATTACCGTGTAACTGGAAATGAAGATGATAGGGAGCTCTTCAAAAACAACAGTCAAGATACACATGAAAAATTTAGAAATAAAGTATAGTTATTTTCAATCTATATGATCACTCTAGCATATAGTGAATGGTCCATAGGAACATGTGTTTTACCAACATGAATCAGGACAATTTTTTTGGTTAATATGAAGCACAAGTCATTAATACCATGAAATCTCTTTTTATGATCTCTCTTTTCCCAAAAAAATATTTGAAAGGCAAATGTTCTTATTCTTAAATGGCTTTCATTTAAAATTTATAACCATATAATTGAAATTATCTTCTTTCTCGGCTTTACACAAAAATAGTCTAGATTAAAAATTGTCTCTAAAATGAATGCTTATTGATTAGTTCCTTTGCCAGTCTATCAGACAATCTGTTATTTTTGTGAAATCTAGACGTAGGCTTTTCACTTAATAATCAGTCATTCTACCATGTGAGGATACTGATACATTAGAAGAAAAACAGCAAGAGAGCGATCCGATAAGAAAAGAATGTACACCAACAAGTGTCATCATATACCTATCCAATTATTGATCTAGGCATTGTTCTTGACATGCATGCTAAACGTGGCCATTCTCCTATTCTAGTGATTGAAATATATGAAAACTGGTTGATTCGAACAAAACCCAGGCAAAATGCTGTATAAAAATCTAAATGAATGATCACTACAAAGAGCAGATGCATTATGCATTCAATTGACCGGCGAAATTCCATCAGATTTGCAAAAGGAAAACCATCTAGTGAAAAATCAAAACATGGACCAATTTCGCAGCAGGACACCAACAGCAAAAGAATTCAGAATTCTATTCCATTACAAGATGAATCCAATTCCGTCAAAACTATAGATTAGATAAGAATATAGATATCGGACCGTGTTCTTCCATCGGTCCTGGGCATTGACGTCGGCCCCGTACTCGAGGAGGCACTTGGCGACGTCGATCCAGCCGTGGATGGAGGCGACGTGGAGCGGGGTGCGGTTGTCGTAGTCGCGGGCGCTGACGAGTCCCGGGTCCTCCTCCAGGAGCTTCCGCACAGCCAACGCGTCGTTCTGGTGAGCGTGCCACAGGATCAGCGACGTTCGGCTCACCCTCGCCTTCTCCCTCTGCTTCTCCGTCGACGCCGCCGACGACGTCCCCGAAGACGTCCCCGACGACCCACCGCTCGCCTCCTCCCCTCCGCCGCTGCTCATCTCTCTCCTACTCTCTCACGGATCGAATCGATGGGACGCTGGCTCCCGCTACTCTCTCGGCGTCACTGGTTCCCGAACCCTGAAGACGCCCCGTTGGAAGAGAGAAGTATCTTTTGTCATTGCTTTGGTTTGGTTTATAGGATGGTCGTGGTCTCGCACTGTCTCCGGGTCGACCGAGTCGACCAGGTCGGCGGATTAAGATCCGCGATCCAGTCCTCGTGCTCAAGGTTTGCTCCGGACTCGTGACTCGTTCTTGCTACGATTTTGGTGGAGCGGAGCGGGTTGGGGCAGAGAGGAGGAGTGGGCCCCGGCAAGTTGTCGGCAAATGCCATGCCACGTATCCAAAGATATATTCTTGTTCTGGTTTTGCTAGATTGGATAAAATACGTTGCATACCAAAACAAATAACAGGTTAGACTTCTGAGTAGTAGATATAATAAATAATATATAAAATGAAAAAAAAAAGTTGGGTCCCGGATGAGTCACTTTAATAATATTATCCAAATTTTATTATATATAAATTTTTTTATGATAAAAAAAATATAATATTTTTAATAAGAATTTTGTGACAATCTAATTATTATTTTCTCTCTTGAACTAATCTTATCGGATCAATTTGCTCTTTCATTATCAATTTTGGTGCCAATCTATTCCTAATTTGATCTTATCTAACATTAAGATACTATAATTTTAAGAATAAATTTTTATATTTTACTTAAAAATATTTGATTTATTTAGATAATTATTGAATTATTTTCTTGATTGAGTAATTCTCTAAAATTTGTTCAGTGAGCAAATTGGTTAAAGATCAATCCAAAGACAATTTATTATTCATCGTCCTTACTACTTATAAATAATTCGTCTTTGTGCATTCTAAATTAATGATGCTATGTGATGCTAATAAAACTATTTTAGTTGCATTTGCCATATCCCCTCTCTCATTTTGAGGATTTTCAAGAATCAAGTGTGAGTTGTAGGGCCCATATTCTTGATGATATGGCGGCTAAGAGTAGAAGGCCACGTAGGTTGACAAGATGGACCAACATAAGGAAAATCAAGTCAAAGACTGAGTTCTTAATAATTGTACTATAAGAATTTATTGCAAAATTTTGATCACCATTATGGTGCAGTCAAAGCATGGTATGGCACGTGTAGGATAAGAATATGCCCATGAATCACGTAAATATCCATGGGTACTCAATGGTGCCTTTTTCTTAATATTTAGTATTTAGTTCACGATAATATAAAATTGATGTCTTTATTCATAAAATAAAATTAAAAAAAATTAAGATAAATACTTAACAAATATGCAACTTGCCATGGGTTGAAATACATTTTTTTTAAGATAAATGGATAAAAAAATTTTGTTTAAATATATATATTAATATTTTCACAAGTATTTTTTACTCTTGAGTGATAGACCATGAAAAATGGTGTGACATCATCTAAGTTTTAGTTAGTAAAAATGTAGTTAGTTATGGAGCATAACTCAGATATGAGATTATGAGATTGCGTTATGTTTTATGAAAAAACCAAGTAGATATTAAGATTGGCTATCAAACTAATAATAATATTTGAAATTTATTGCTAAATTCTAGCCATGCAAATTGAAATAAGATAGTGACTTAGTATAAAATGATAAAAAATAAATAACATCCTATATTTTATCTCGATTTTCAAATATCCCTCTACATCTCGAATTGCTATAATGTTAATCTTATATTTTCTAATTTATTATAATATCTTCTACCGATCTTTCTTCTTACCACCAGTACCACATGGCACATTATTCAATTAGATGGCCGATGTAGCTTTGTTGAATTATTTTAAAATGGAATAGAATCTGATGTAAATTTAAAATAGTCTAATGACCAAAATACTTAAGCTTGAACTTTAACTTCATCTTTTTCTCCAATCCTATTCACTATAATGGCCATCACTATAAAAAAATAAAATATTAGTGGCGGACATTAGTAATGATAAAATAATAAATATTAATGATAAAATTAGCGATAAAAATATTATTATCACTAATAATCTTTTTTACCGATAGCTTTAGCGATGGAAGTTTAGTCATCGCTAATAGCTATTAGTGATGATAATGAAGATGACTATACCGTCGTTATAGGTATTAGCGACAATATTAGAGATAACAATTAGCCATCACCAATACTAAATAATTTTATTTTTTTAATTAAATTTTATTATTATTAGTGATGGCAGATAATTAATTAGCGACGATATTTTACTATCGCTAATAAAAAGTAATTTTATTTTTTAAAAATTTGGTTATAGAATTATTAGTGATGGAATTATGTTATTAGCAATGAAAAAAATCATTATTAATATTCATAATTTTTAAAATATTTTTTAATTTTTTAAAATATTTTTTAAAAATTATTAGTGATGATAAATTAAGCCATTGATAATTAATTAATTTAATTATAATTATAATCAAATTTTTTTTAAAAAAATTAAATTTATTAGTGATGGCTTTTTCATCGCTAATAATTAGAAATCCGTCACTAATACATATTAGCGACAGCAAAAATGCTATCGCTAAATATCGTCACTAATTTTAAATTTTTTTATTTTTCTCTGAATATGGTATAATTTTTAAATTTAAATATTATTTTTATTATTTATTATCTAAATAATTATCATTAGAGTATCATCATAAATATCATCTCGATCTGATAGTCCTACCTATGTCGATCAATAAAATTTGATTTCAATAGCTACGAACGATCGTATGATGATTTGATAGATAGAGATCACTGATAGATCCAAAAACTCAATGATGAATTCAATGATATTTATAGCATACTATCAAAATTTTACTTCAATCGGACATCACTATCATGATCAATTTAGCATGAAATAATTTAGATCATTAAATAAAAAATGAGTGATCAAAAAGTCAAATGACATCCGATTATAAGATACCTTTTTATATAAATGATCTTTATTATTACTTTGATCATCTATACGGTCATGATCGTAAAATTCAAACCACACATATATGAACAATCCAAAATAATATCTCTCTTGATACTCATTCTTAAAGTTTTTAAGTAATTATACTTTTATAGGATATACTTAACATGGATGGTTCATATATGTACGGTTTAGATTTTACGATCAGCATTGTACAAATGATTAAAGTAGTAGCAAAAATTATTTATCTAAAAAATCATCTTAATTAGATACTATTTGGCTTTTTGATCACTCATTTTTTTAATTTAACGGTCAAAATCATCCTATGCTAAATTGACCATGATAGTGATGTCCAATTGAAGTAAAATTTTGATAGTATGCTATAAATATCATCGAGATCATTATTGCAAGTTTTTGGATCTATCGATGGTCTCTATCTATTAGATCATCAAGCGATCGTTCGTGGGTATTAAAATCAAATTTTATTGATCAACATAGCTAGGACTATCGAATCAAGATGGACTTTTGTAATGATACTTTAACGATAATTATTTAGATAATGAATGATGAAGATGGATTTTAAATTTTAAAATTATATTATATTCAAAGAAAAATAGAAAAAATATTAATGATAGATTTTTTATTGACGGCATTAGCAACGGCTAGTTTGCCTTCGTTAATAAAAATTATGAAAAAATTTTTTTGATAAAAGTATTAGCGATGGATTTTTATTTTTAGCGATGGAGTTTCATCGGTAATGCTTTTATCGACGATATTAGCATTGGCAAGTTTGCCTTTGCTAATAGTCTGCAACCCCAAATCCACCATGGAGAAAAAAATTTCACTCGCTCATGCTCATCCTCATCCTCCTTTCACCAGTGCCTAAACCCCATTACATCCCCCCCCCAATCCTCCTTTCCTCCCTTCCCACCCCATCCCTCCGACATCCCATGGCCACTCCGACCCCGTGCCGGTCTGACCCGTCGGCTCCGAGCTTGCATCCATCCATGCCCATGGCCACCCCACCCTTGTCGGCCCCAACGTTGCTAGCCTAACTTTGCGGCTGCTCCAACCCCATCAGCCCTGACGTCCTTAGTCCGACCTTGCAATCTCCCCGACTCTGCCGCCCCCAATGCCACCGACCCAACCCCATAGCCCCGAGCTCGCATTCCTCCATGCCCGCATCTGCCCCAACCCCGCCAGCCTCGATGTCATCGGCTCGACCCCACAGCCCTTGCACCACCGCCCCCAGCCTATGGCCCCACCCCATCGGCCTGACCCCGTAGCTCCAACCCATGCCGCCTTCTCACGGCCCTATCCCTGCTCTTGATTTTGTGGCTACGTCCCCGAGCTGTCGCCCTTAGCCCACGACCCCACCTTGCCGGCCTAACCCCATAGCCCCGACCTGCATCGTCTTCCCGTAGCACCGTCCTCGCTCCTTCGCTTTCACTGCTGCATCCCTAAGCCATAGACCCGGCCCTGCAGCCCTGTCCCGCCATCTCGAGCCTACGGCTCCGATCCTGCAGTCCCTGTGAAAGTAAAAAAATTTTTGACTTCATTTTTTTTCTCATCAAAAGAATCTCCACTCCATTATAATAACTTAGTGTTCTACTGATGGTATAATATGCCTTTTAGATCTGACAAACTTTGAATAGATACATTTTACCCATGAGAAGAAGGATAATATTCAATAATTGTATAATAAAATTTTAGCTTAACAATTAAAGTAAAGTTAAATTTAAAATGAAGGCTCTAAAAATGCACATTCTGGATAGTTTTGAGGGAGAGTATGAATAAAATGGACATTTTGAATTGATGTTAGAGATGTGAATGTATTGTGTAGGATTTGATTAGTCAAGATAGACATGGGCAAAACTTGAAAGAAATGAAAGTGTGAATCTTCTATTTTTTAGAAAGTACTTCAATTGATGATTATTATATGATAAGGGTTTATATTTGATCCTTCCAAGGATAAATTTGACAAGCCCAATGGCTTCCATGTTGCTTTCTTTGGAATATTTTAGGTAATTAGATGATTAAAATTGTTGTACCAAGGCTTCAGACAGTCGAAGAGATTTATGCCGGAGAGTTGGTTGAGCTGGTTCGATGTGGATCATGAGCCAACCTACAAGATGAAGTCTAAAAACCGATGGGGTACCCTCCAGTTTAGAATCCTCCGATACCTAAATTAGCTGAAGCCTTATTAATAGATAGTAAAAATAGAAGAACAAAAGGCAGAATGAAAGAATTTGGGTAGAGAAAGGTTTGTTCTTCCTTCAATGGAGAAGTCGAGAGTTTATTTCAACAAAGTTTCGGCTCTGCAAATTTGTGCTTACCTTGGAGGGATACCCTATCTCCTATTTATAGAGGAGTTTGTTTAGGACTTAAAAAATATTTGTTAGGCCGTTAGTTTATTATGGCCAGCTGGATTGTAGCCGTTGACCATTGGCTTCGGTGGTGATTAACTAGAGTACAACAGGAGAAGGATCGCAATCTGATGGGAGCATAGTGGGCATTCGATCAGCTGTTGAAATGTGTCGAGGTCGGTAAATTATCGATCTGGATTGTATGCTGAGGTCGGTAATTTATCGATCTCAATATGAGTTGGATTTATTGTATCAAACTACGTCGGTATTTTACCGATCTTGTATACTAGACAGATCATTTTGGCAAGCTGTTGATCAGTTGGTGAAGTCAGTGCAAATCCGATCTCCTACGGAGCTCGAGAGCCGCTATCCTTTAGGATGGAGAAATGCCGATTTGGCAATATGTAATTAAGATAAGGTTGGTTTATTACCGATCTAGATCTGATTATTTGGTCAATTTAGTTCTGGCTAATATCCAGGCTTCTAGGTAGTATTTTACTGACCTAATACTGAGATGATGACTCCTTCAAATGGTGCCATGTGTTCTGCAGAGAATGACCATACCAATAGTTGCCCCCCACTTTTCAGACTTGGAGCGGAACTCCTCCGATGATAGGTATGGAAATTCATCTCAAAGATCATTCACTACGTCAAGGGTCGTGCTCTACGACTGCCAGACTTACTTTTAAAATAATTCAAAAAAATAGGCCGTCTTATTCGTTGGGATCGTCATACCTTAGCATTTAAGAAAGCATGGAAGAAACTGAAGCCATTATTGGTTGCGCCACTATAACTCAGGCGGTGGGAGGCATGTGGCGCTCATCCGAGGACCAATCAAAATGCCATACAGAATAATCCTACGTGGTGCAATCTGGATCAGTGCATCAAAATAGTTTTTCTATAATTTTCTTGGATGATCGACAGATGGCTGAAATCCAATGGTAAGCGGATTGATCTAGACAATCGCCCCCTATATATCGAGTACTTGTCCATTCTTCTTTCATTTTTATTGCCTTTCATCTAAAATGAAGATTTTGCTACGAAGGAAGCTTCCAAGCATTCTATCTATTAGAGAAGAAGGTGATCTGGTGATTGCTGAAGTTCTTGGAGAGAGTTTTCGGAAGCAGCAAAGGAGGTTCCTTATCCCCCTTGGTAGGGTTCTCCTTCCTCCTTCTAGGTTTTTTTAATTTCTTAGGACTTTTCCTCTTTGCTTTCCTGCTTTCTTTTCTTCAAACCTCTCTTTTTATCTCCTTTGCCCCCCATTTTCTTTTCCTTTCTTCTATGTCTTCTCAGGAGAGTACCTCTCCCGATGGCGGTGAGAGGGAGGAATCCATCCCGAGAGACCATGATATTTGGTCGACCCAACCCTCGCTCACCATTGAGGTGGGTAATCCATCTCAGGGTGCCATCGAGGTCAGTATTTCTGGCAATGATGGCTCAGAATCTCCTATAACAGAATTCTTGGACTATTTCAGCCTTAACACTAAGCCCTCCATTTTGATAGAGGCTGATTTAGAGAAGTTTAGAGAGAAATATCTCATCCCTGATAGCTTTCAGGTCTCAGCCCCTAGCCCCTCTGATCGGGTTACACGACCTCCTGAAGGTTGTGTAGCCTTCTATGATGAGTTTCTTTGGTCTGGGTTGTGCTTTTTCTTGCATCCTTTCATTTGCAATGTATTGGATTACTATGGCCTTCAACCGACTCAGGTGACTTCCAATGCCATTAAGATTATTTTAGTTTTTATCATATATAGTAGTTTTGCTACCATTAGCCTTAGAACTTCTTCTTTGAGGGCTCTTTTTGTTTTGAAAAAATATCCTACTGAGAAAGGCTGATGGTATTTCTCACCTCTGCCAAATTATAAATTCAATCCTATCCTTTCTTTTTCTATTCACGATAGGAAGAGTCGTTTCTTTTTTATTTCTTCTAACATTTCTTAGGGTTTCAGCACTCGCTGGGATAGATCTCGGCTAAACTAGAACTCCAATAAGTCTGTCCTGTCTGAAAATAAGGAGGCCTTCGTTGAGATACTAGGTATGAAGGTGCCCAAGCTCAGTCAATTAATGATGGATCAATCACTATTCGACTCCGACATCAGTCTTATCTTCCCTCAGGGTGAGCCTGTTCTTTAATTTTCCTCGATCTTTTGCGTATTTGTTCCTTGTTTGACCATATTGCTCTTTTGATTATTACAACACTCATAAGGTTCGACCTTCGAAGGCTGGCGGACTAGAGGAAGAGGAAGCTAGAATCCTCTGATCCTCCATTGGTAAAAAAAAGGAAGGGGAAGTCAGTCATTGACTCCACCTCGGCATCTTTCCGACCTACGTCTCCACATACTGCAAGGATGATAGTAATCCACACAGAGCCCGTCAGCGCCCGTCCTTCATCAACATCTTTTTCGATGTCCAGAGGACATCGAAAATCAATCGAGGTCGCCCAGCCACCGCTCAAATAGATGACCACCCGTCAGAGGTCGACTCCTACGGCTACAGCATTGAAGTCTAGTCCACCGATTGCACCGACATCGACCTCAGCCCACCAGTCTCGACCCTCCAGAGGGTCGAAAACCTTGCTTGTTGATCCACCGTCAACTTTCGTTGACTAGATCAACATATCTCAAGCTTCCATGCGGGATACTTCGACTCTTGGCAAGGACCTCCTCTGTGATGTGATGCTACAACATGATCTACATGCTCGAAGTAGGGACATGAGGACTGATGAATTGTTGAACCAAGGTTTCAGCTATCTTCTTGATGTAAGCAATTTTTTTTTATAGTCAGTCTTTTACCAACCTAGTTATTTCAACATTATTTTTGCACCAAGCTAACATTTCTCTCTCTCTCTCTTTTCCTTTGTCAGTCTACCTCCTTCTTCAGACTGTTTGCTGAGCATGTCAGTTGGCTTGGCAAAAATAAAAGGTCGCTGAAGGAGGCTCTATAGTTCGCCAATGACTGCTAAAAAGCAATAGAAGAAAAGCCACAAAGAAAGAAAAGCTTGCCATGGGGCTGAAGAAGTAGCTCCAAGAGAAGCTAAATGATATTATGGAGAAAAATAAATTTCTATTGGAACTTCAAAGGAAAGTCAATAAAGGAGAAGACAAGCTGCTGGAGCTATAGCAAAAGATCTCCAGGATTCTAGAACTGAAGATGAAAATAAAGAAGTTGGAGGGGAAGGTGACTTCCCAAGATGAAATGCTGGCTGCTCAGGATAAGACGCTCCTGACCTACTAGAGAGACTTGGAATATTGGAAGGGGGTTGCCTGAAGAGAACGTGCAAAATTTCTAGCTTTAATTTTGAAAACTTTTTTCAAAGATTACATGATGAAAATGATTATTAATCATATTAATAATAAAAACTATAGATCAAATATGAAAATCCTATACTATATAGGATCTAATGTACATACATATGCATGCATATCTAAAAAATAAAATATCAAGTGTAGTAAAATTATTTTATTGCTTCTACGTATTCAGAACATATTATCTTTTTGTGGGTAAATGATCTCCATAATTTGATCTCCTCGATGTAGATCTAATCACCGTGACATAGCCATACATGCGTCTGATCTCTACAGGTGATCCACATGAGGTCCTAATATCGATCAGT
The DNA here is from genome assembly GCA_006176705.1 of Cocos nucifera. Taxonomy (NCBI): domain Eukaryota; kingdom Viridiplantae; phylum Streptophyta; class Magnoliopsida; order Arecales; family Arecaceae; genus Cocos; species Cocos nucifera. Next base: position 463,654 of record QRFJ01003414.1, on the reverse strand, counting down.
TTCTTCCGAGTGCTAGCTCGCTGCAAAAACCTTTGATGGTCGATATAAGATCGAACTCTTTCGATCTTCTTCACCAGCTCTTCGGACACTCCAGTTTGTCGATGTAGATAAGAAATATACAAGGTTCTTCTTCCAGATCTGTGAACTCATGACCCTCGTTGCTCACAATCTAGAACCCAAATTCTAGATGGATTCTAGGGTATGCACTCATCCAAGAACCTTGCGCCTAGAATTCCTCACACAGAGAAGAGGCTCTCTCTTCTTTTCTCACATGTTCTCATTTTTTGAGTTCTAATCTGCATGCCCATAAAATCAGATATTTTATAGATGCGCACAAATAAGAGAGGCATGAGGGAGAGGTCTAGATTAAGTGGTTATCAATTCAAACTCAAATCCTATTTGAATTAAACTTGTAACCAGATTAAACCTATCCATTTGGGCTGTGAGAAGGAAGGGCATGCGCCCTCTTGTGCGTGGAATTCTTCATGAGAATTCTCAATTCTCGTGGAGAATAGATGGCGCAATATTTAGGTGATGTGGTGCATTGGAAGACTAGTCAAACTAGTCTCTTATTTGACATCCAATTGAACCAATCCAATCCAAATTGGTTAGGCCTAATTAGATCAGAATAAACCCAACTTATTTAGGCTTAACTAGGCTCAATTAAATTTTAATCAAATCAAGAATTAATCAAGCCAAATCTCTAATCAGATCAGAGATCAAACCTCCTTGACGATTAGATCATCTCATAACCTAATCGGGTCAAATCCAAATGAATCCAATTCAATTAGTTTTGATAAAAAATAATCATTCAATCAAATTAAGTTAATTAGCAATCAAATTACTAATTAATCTTTTATTGATCAGCCATTAGATCGAGTAAAAACTTCTAGTGTGTGTGATCCCGTAGGTTCGAATCTAAGCCGCTAGCATAGGAATCAATTTTCTATACTAATCGAAGTCACCATCTAGCAATGGTACCCGACGTCTGAATAGATCGAATGGTGCAGTCGCAAGATTCAGAATCTATGTGAATATGGTTACTGCATAATTCATCCCTTTGATCTCCATGCATAGAATGACTTAGGATTTAACTATCAATCCTAGAAAATACATCCAAGTCGTATCTCAAAGTAATTAGTCCTATGACCCCTCACTAGGATTACCCTGGCCAAGGCTTTGCTAAATTGAAATACTATTGAGCATAGCTCTCGAGTCTAGGAGAGGTCAATTCCATCTTGACTCATGCATCGATTTCTTAAGTATTTGACTGTACCCAAAAATCTTCCATCACTGAATTAGAAATTCAGGTAGTCTGGCACTAAAGCATAGTGAGTTGCTTGGAGGTCACCATGGTGATCTCAGATCGGAGAAACACTTATGCCCATATTCCATCAAAGCAATTCTTGATAGTAGAAAAGCTCTGAAGTCGATCATATTTAGTGTAGATGTACCTCTATATCTCACATGTATGTCATATCAGTCTCTCCATACTTCTTGATTAAGAGGATAACCAACCTATATGATACATAATGACCTATACTTGATAAATGTTATCATCCTTGGTAACAACATATCATTGATCGTGAACTATTTTAAGGACTAAATGATAAATCCTCCTCTAAATTATCCTAAGGACTTCATCATATCAGACAGGAGTTAATTAGAAGATGAAAGATTTATGATGAAAAAGCTAGAATAACTTTTATTCAATTAATAATTTATATATAATTATATTAATTAGCTCAGTCATCAATAAACTGATAATTAACTTTAGAACACTATTCTCAATAATCTCCTACTTGGCCTAAAGCCAATCGGTATAGTATCATATATCCATCTTCGACTTGAAGTTGTTGAACTCCTTCACCATAATGGCTTTAGTAAATGGATCGGTCAGGTTTTTCTTTCCATCAATCTTCTGAAGATCAACATCATCTCGATCCATAATTTTTTGGATAAGATAGAAGCGATGCAGAATGTGCTTCGTCCACTGATGTGCTTTGGATTCCTTCATCTGGGCAATGACTCCAGAGCTATCGCAGAAGAGCAAAACTGGACCATCTAGAAAGAGTGCTACTTCGAGTTTGGTGATGAACTTCTTCAGCCACACCGCTTCTTTGGCAGCATCTGATGCAGCAATATACTCTATCTTGCACACTGAATTAGTCACAGTATGCTGTTTGAAACTTTTTCAGCAGACAACACCATCATTAAAGATAAACACATATCCCAACATGCTTTTGCTGTCATCGTGATCAGATTGAAAATTGGAGTCTATAAATCCTACAAGTTTTAAGTCTAATTCACCATAAACAAGCCATTGATCCTTAGTATTTCTCAAATACTTCATGATGATTTTAACAATCTTCTAGTAATTTTCTCTTGGATCATATTGGTATCTACTCACTACCCCTAGTGAGTATGCCATATCTAGTCACATACATGTTATGGTGTATATAATAGAATCCACTATCGAAGCATATGAAATTCTACTCATACGCTATTTCTCTTGAGGTATTGTCAGACAATTTCTCTTTGAGAGAGAAATTCCATAGTCTATCGATAGATAGCCCTTCTTGAAATTTTTCATACTGAACCTCTTCAGCATAGTATCTATGTATATGGATTGGGACAATCCAAGTAATTTTTTAGATCTATCTCTATAGATTTTCATTCTTAAGATGTAGGAAGTGATAGGGACACGATGCTGTCGTTAAGACACCGTGTTTATCAGTTTAATCCGACTTCTTAAAATTATTGAAAATACATAAATAGTAGTGAGTCGGGTCGAATCCACAGGGAAGGTAGTGTTTTTAGATTTGAAATCTTTGATTTTTTTTTAGAAAAAAAAAATGATTTAAATTTTAAAATAAAAACTGAAGTCGGAAGATTGAAAATAAAAATTAAAAGATGCAAGAATTTAAATTTGGTACTAAGATCTACTAGTTAGATCTTAGCATCTACTTGCAAAGCAATAATTTAAAGTGCAGAAATTAAATTACAATAAAAATTAAAAGTAAGAAATTAAAATGCAAAAATAAAATTTTTATTAATTAAAATTTTAGAATTTAAATACATAGAATTTAAAAAAAATAAAATAAAATAGCCTGATCTCTGATCTTGGATCGGCATTGGCAGAAAGATGGTGTAGAAGCTCGGCTCTTCTTCTTGGCACCCGTTGCTTCGAAGCAGCCTTTAACCCATAGCCTGGCTTCGCCCTGTACCAAAGCTTCATCTTGATCGGAGATATTGATTTTTGATGGCCTGGGGTTCTTTTTATAGAGCTAGGAGGGCTGGATTTTTTTTCTAAAGGCAATATGGGACTAATAGCCTTTGTAATCGTAAAAATATAAAGAAATTTGGATAAAATTTCAATCAAAATAGCTCTGATATGACTCTGCTAAATCTGATAAAATCCAGCCGTTCAACAGGAATCCAACGGTCCAAAAATCATCAAAATCGGATGCAGATAAGCTCAGATCGGGTCGGATTAAATTCTGGCCGTTGGATCGCGCTTGATCGAGGAAATCTGGCCGCAAATCGCGCTTCGGGAGTCTTGATCGCCGCCGGCAGCGTTCTGGACCGTCGGATCATCGCCTGGATCGAGCGCTGCCGTTCGATGGTGATCCGCGTGATGTTTGTATCTGAATAAAATTCGAAAGCAACCACAGCCGTCCGATCCTGACCGCAAACAACCACATCCATCCGATCGCGCAATAACTGTTCCCATGGACCGCGTGGACCGGCCGCACCGCACACCGCAACCAATCAGCACCGCTGTTGTCAGACGAAAAGACTGAATTACCCTTGTGAGCCGCGATAAATTTCTGTAGACCCTTAAGGGGTCTAGGTCCACCACGTGGCAATCTCTGATTCGCCGGAATTTGCTGAGCTGGCGGTCCACGCCTGGATCGTGGACCAGGCTGATGGCTTCAATGGCTGAGTCGGCTTGATGGCTCGGCTTGGCTTGGTGGCTCGGCTTGCGGAGCCGGCTGAGCCGTTTTCTTTTTTATTTAATTTTTATTTATTTTATATTTTTAAAAATTTATATCTTTTTCATTTTAGCTCTGTTTTACTTAAAATTTATTTTGTTGTGATCAGAAAAATGAGCTCTTTCTATTGATAATAAAATTTTATTTTTTAATTTTTATTAATTTTTTAATTAATTTTTTAATTAATAAAAATATGAATTTTTCAAAAATTATATATAAATTGATTATTAATTCTTAAAAATTAATATCAATTAATTGATAAATTAATACTTTTATTGATAAATTTATTATACTTATCACACCCCCCAACTTAAGCTTTGCTCGTCCTCGAGTAAAGAAAGAATTTAGTTTTAAATACCTTTTAACTTTAGAGTTTCGAATTTTACCTAAGCAATTTTCAAAATGGCCATTGATATTCAGTAGAGCTTAAATGAGATATATCATTGGGGTATTAATACTTATCAATAGAAAAATTAAGTAAAGAACATTAAATTTTTCAGAACTTTTTCTAAATTATTCCACTTTTATCTCTGATTTGTCTAAACTTTCATATAGGCAGGTGTATTGCTACTTTCATCCTTCATTTATTAATTTTTATTTTTACATTGCCCACTTTTTGAACGCGAATATCATTGCTTACTTAGGCAACGGGACCCGGTTACTCGGTGGGAAACCAATGTTTCTTTTTTTTTTTTTTTTTTTTTTTTTTAACGTTGTACCACTATTGAGTGTCTTAACCCCTTAAGCTTTCTATTTGATCCATGTAGCGAGTCTTGGGCCAATGACTCCCAAACCAGTTGGCTTTAAGGCACTAGGTATAGAATACCCCTCGGGCTTACTAGCTCGAATCAAATAGGCTACGAGTTAAGACTAGCTTTACAACGAGCTTCTTTGTCCCTTCCCACCTTTTGACGCGAAACTCAATGCTTGCTTAGGCAAAGAGGCCCGGTTACTCAGTGAGAAGTACTTGGAAACTATTTTATTAAAATAAATTTTTATATGAAGAAATGTATAGTTACCCTACACAAGCCTATAAAAAGTAGACTTTTCTTTGATGCTAGTAAAAATAATTAGAAATGCTCCAAGAAAAAATTTTTTATGTTCTGGACTTAACTCTTTATTGAATTTTCTTAATACTTGATTCCTCAATATCTCACAGATTCTCTGATCTGTGTATCAATTTTCTTTTAAAAATGCTTAGTTTTATTCGATTCTTAAGCATAATCAAGTATGTAAATACTAAATACTAACTTTTTTGAGGACTTAAAATTTTAAAATTTTTATTTTTCCCTCCCCCCAACTTAATCGACATTGTCCTCAATGGAGAAGAAAAAATAAAGGATGTAATAAAGAATATGGAAGAATACACCTAACTCAGTATATATATATATTTTTATTATTTATTTATTTATTTATTTATTTATTTTATTTTATTATTTTTTTTTGGTCCAGCACATGCCTTTACAAATTTGAGCTCTCCCTCCAACTTATTCAAATTATCCTAAAAAAAAAATAAGATAAATTAGATAAAAACTAAATATTGGGTTGCCTCCCAACAAGCGCTAAATTTACCGTCTTCAGCCAGACATAATGTAGCTCACTATCCTGTGTCAAATATTGGATTGACAAATTCCAACGATTTTGAATTGCCAATCTCAGAAAGTTGATGTTGATTTTTAATCTCATTATCGATATATTTACTGTTAATTTTTGGGATATATTTTATAATTCCATTCTCAGACCCATGTTTATTAAGAATTACTCCTATTTGTTCTTCTAAAATGCTCATGAATGAAGTTTTAGGAGTTAAGTTTAATTCAATGGGTGCTGGAATGGTGACTAAAGGCAGTTTTAATTCTGAAGGTAAATTAATGTGATCCTGCTTAAACAACTCCATTGACATTTTATTACATGCCTTTTGATTTTTATAAGAAGAACCAACTTCTAGGGTTGAAGGGAATAGGACATTAGGTTTATATGTCTCGGATAAATCATCTATTCTCTTTTCCCTTATTTCTATCTCATTTAAACTGGAACTAGCATCAGTACTAATTCCTGGCTTGGGTTCTTCTATGTGGTTAGTCTCAGTACTAACCAATTCCTCTAAATTTTCATTTTGGCTAGCATCAGTACTAGCCTCTCTCACCTGGTCTTGATATGGGTCCATAAGAATCCTATAGCTTTTAAGTTCAGGAATTACTTTGGTATTCTCTAATTGGGGATTCTTAGATGAAACATTAGATTGATAATTTAATCCAGGTGATTGGTGGTCATTAGATGGGTTATTTAAAATTGGTAGGTTCGGTAGTTGATCTAGTTCTCTCCTCATGTTAGATTCAACTAATTGTCCTATTTGAGCTTCTAGTCTGGCGATAGATTGCTGTTGAGTTAGAATTAATTGTTGAAGTTGGTTAAATCTATCATCAGCTAGATTGGTCTGTTGAGGAGGTGGGTATGAAGGCTGATTATAATATGATGGCTGGTTAAACTGACTAGGCTGACCATTATTATAGGCATAATTTTGATAATTTTGCTCAAGTGAAATTTGGGTCTGAGCCTGAGTCTGTTGGGATGTCCAAGAAAAATTAAAGTTACTCCAATCTGAATTATATGAATTTGAAAATGGGTCATTAATCAATTTGGAGTATCCTTGAGTAGCTTGAACTTGTTCTTGGATAAAATGTGGAAACTGTGCAATTATAGGATATTCACTTACATGATGGATTGGACTAGCACAGATTGAATAATTCTCCTGATAATTAGAAGATGATGTGAATTGTGCAGGAGATTGTTGACCTAGGATTAGGAGTTGATCTATTTTTGATCAAGAAGGTCAACTTTATCTAATTTTTGGACTATTAGATTTATATTAGCCATTTGATTATTATGTTTAATGTGAATCAACCATTCAATTAAGTTCAACTAAATCAGAAAAAGCGATTTCCTACCATGTATGTATTAGTGTAACCCTAATGTATGGTTTAAAAATTTTTAGAATATTTTTTATTTATTTATTTTATTATTATTATTATTATTTTATTATATTAAAAATTAATTTTTTTAATTATTTTTATTTGTTAATTTTAATTTAATTTAATTTAATTTAATTATTAATTTTTAGTTAGTTAAATTTTTATTTTATTTTATTTTTATTTTATTTTTAGAGGAGTAAGAAGAAGAAAGAAAGAAGAGTTCTAAAGAAGAGATCCTAAGGAGTCCTAGAACTAAGAAAAGAGAGAAGAATTAAGTTTAATTAGGTTTGATGTTCATTAGCAATCAAATTAGTCAATCAATCCTGACTAAGGGTTATCCTAAATCTAGACAGCTCCTAACTGCCAAGGTCACCTTCAAGCCCTCCAAGTGTAGGATTAGCCAATCAACTGGCCAGGTAAGTGTAAGGTTGGTGGGAGTCCCCCCGTTGCTTGCCTTAGACACCAATTGTGCTTGGCCAGGTAAGCAAACGGAACCAATTAGAAACCACCTTCCTTCGGGCCCAATCGTCCCTGAACCACTTTCCTAGACACCAGTCAAATTGATTTATCCTAACCCGGTTCAACTCTTAGGATTCCTTGTCCTATTGAGCTCGAGTTCCTAGGGTTGATGTCTAATTGATTTTAAAATTAAAGGCTTAGGTCAATGCAGGATGCTGGTTGGTTGTTTGTGGGCTAAGGAAGGGTGATCAAATCCCCACCTTATCTTGTTTAATTGGGTTGTGCCCTTAATTTGATTTAATATGAATATGCACGAAAAAAAAAAAAAAAAATTCAAAGGGTTTTATGCAACTTAAACTAGATGCATGCAACTAATTAAATTATGAAAGGCTTACCTTGCCTCCAGCAATCACCAAAAAAAAATAAAAATAAAAATAAAGATAAAAATAAAACTAATATGATGCAGTTAAGATTTCTAATCTTATTATGAGATTTTTTAATTAGGTTTAAATGAATATTTTTTAAATTAATTTAAAAGTAAAATAAATAAAATAAAAAGAGAAAAGAACTAGGGTTAGGATTGATCTCACCAAGCAAAACTTCTGATTCTTTTTATTTTTTTTTTCCTGCAAAATAATAAAAAAAATTAGTAAGAAAATAAAAATTTTATTTATAATTTATTTATAGAAAAATCAAAGAGATCAAAAATTTAATATCCGTGTCTTCCCCGGCAATGGTGCTAAAAACTTGATAGGGACACGATGCTGTCGTTAAGACACCGTGTTTATCAGTTTAATCCGACTTCTTAAAATCATTGAAAATGCGTAGATAGTAGTGAGTCGGGTCGAATCCACAGGGAAGGTAGTGTTTTTAGATTTGAAATCTTTGATTTTTTTGAGAAAAAAAAGAAAATGATTGAAGTCGGAAGATTGAAAATAAAAATTAAAAGATGCAGGAATTTAAATTTGGTACTAAGATCTACTAGTTAGATCTTAGCATCTACTTGCAAAGCAATAATTTAAAGTGCAGAAATTAAATTACAATAAAAATTAAAAGTAAGAAATTAAAATGCAAAAATAAAATTTTTATTAATTAAAATTTTAGAATTTAAATACAAAGAATTTAAAATAAAATAAAATAAAATAGCCTGATCTTTGATCTTGGATCGGCATTGGCAGAAAGATGGTGTAGAAGCTTGGCTCTTCTTCTTGGCACCCATTGCTTCGAAGCAGCCTTTAACCCATAGCCTAGCTTCGCCCTGTACCAAAGCTTCACAAAGCTTCACCTTGATCGGAGATATTGATTTCTGATGGCCTGGGGTTCTTTTTATAGAGCTAGGAGGGCTGGATTTTTTTTCTAAAGGCAATATGGGACTAATAGCCTTTGTAATCGTAAAAATATAAAGAAATTCGGATAAAATTTCAATCAAAACAGCTCTGATATGACTCTGCTAAATCTGATAAAATCCAGCCGTTCAACAGGAATCCAACGGTCCAAAAATCATCAAAATCGGATGTAGATAAGCTCAGATCGGGTCGGATTAAATTCTGGCCGTTGGATCGCGCTTGATCGAGGAAATCTGGCCGCAAATCGCGCTTCGGGAGTCTTGATCGCCGTCCGGCAGCGTTCTGGACCGTCGGATCATCGCCTGGATCGAGCGCTGCCGTCCGATGGTGATCCGCGTGATGTTTGTATCTGAATAAAATTCGGAAGCAACCACAGCCGTCCGATCCTGACCGCAAACAACCACATCCGTCCGATCGCGCAATAACTGTTTTCATGGACCGCGTGGACCGGCCGCACCGCACACCGCAACCAATCAGCACTGCTGTTGTCGGACGAAAAGACTGAATTACCCTTGTGAGCCGCGATAAATTTCTGTAGACCCTTAAGGGGTCTAGGTCCACCACGTGGCAATCTCTGATTCGCCGAAATTTGCTGAGCTGGCGGTCCACGCCTGGATCGTGGACCGGCTGATGGCTTCAATGGCTGAGTCGGCTTGATGGCTCGGCTTGGCTTGGTGGCTCGGCTTGCGGAGCCGACTGAGCCGTTTTCTTTTTTATTTAATTTTTATTTATTTTATATTTTTAAAAATTCATATCTTTTTCATTTTAGCTCCGTTTTACTTGAAATTTATTTTGTTGTGATCAGAAAAATGAGCTCTTTCTATTGATAATAAAATTTTATTTTTTAATTTTTATTAATTTTTATTAATTTTTAATTAATTTTTTAATTAATAAAAATATGAATTTTTCAAAAATTATATATAAATTGATTATTAATTCTTAAAAATTAATATCAATTAATTGATAAATTAATACTTTTATTGGTGAATTTATTATACTTATCAGGAAGCTTCTCCCAAATTCTTCATAGAGAACTATGATGATAGCCAGATCTTTATTTCTTATAATGCAGGGACATCATTTTCGATTAAAAAAATATCATCCATATATCGAACGAAGAATATAACTGCTGGACCATTAGCCCACTTATATATGCAAGGCTCTTCTTCATTCTTAATGAAGCCTTACGTCTTGATCGTCCTATCAAAACGTATGTTCCAACTCCGAGATGCCTACTTCAGTCTATAAATTGATCTTTGAAGCTTACATATCTTGGACTCATCTAAGGATGTAAAATTTTTAGATTGTATCATATACACCTCTTCATCCAACTTTTTATTTAGGAAAGTTATTTTCACATCCATCTACCAGATTTCATAGTCCAGATGCGCAACTATCGCAAGTATGATCCGAATGGACTTAAGCATTGTCACAGAAGAAAATATCTCATCATAGTCAATACCATAATGTTGACGATACCCCTTGGCAATCAGACGGACTTTATAGATTTTTATTTTTCCATTTGCGCCTCTTTTTTTTTTGAAGATCTACTTACATCTTATGAGTTTTACCCCTTCGGATAGGTTAACCAATGTCCATACATTATTGACCTTCATGGACTCTATTTCGGATCTCATGGCCTCAAGCCATTTTTCAAAGTTGGATCTCTGCATTGCATCCATGTAGGTGATCGAATCCTCATCATTCTCATCGAGTTCGATAGGATCTCCATCCCAAACCAAAAAATTATAGTATCTATCCGACTGATGTGGTACTCTACCAGATCGTCTTAAGAGTGCAGATTCAGTAGACTTCGAATCTGATCAAATCAAATCCAATTCAGGTTCAGCTACTTGTGTCAATTTTTTCACCTGTCGAACTTTCTCAAGTTCGACCATAGAGGCATTAATCCCTTCACCAAAGAGCTTCTTTTCTAAAAAGACTGTCTTAAAGCTGACAATCATCTTTTGTTCATCAGCTAGGTCGAAGAAATACTCTTTGGTCTATTTTGGATATCCTCTAAAGCTATACTTGTCAGACCTAGGTCCGAGCTTGTCTGTTACTAAATGTTTAACATAAGCCAGACACCTCCAAATCCTAAGGTATGAGAGTACTGACTTACGACCTATCCACATCTCATATAGAATTTTAAAAATAGACTTACTCAGAATCCTATTCAGAATATAACAAGCTGACTCGAGTGCATATCTCCAAAGAAAGATCGATAGATTGATAAAATTTCATCATAGATCGAACCATGTTTAATAGGATCTGATTCCTTCTTTCGGATACATCATTATGCTGTGGTATTCCAGGAGTCTATTAGGAGAGAATCCCATTCTCCCTAAGATATGTCAGAAATTTATTGGAAAGGTACTCACCCCCTCGGTTAGACTGAAGAATTTTAATACTCTTTTCAGTTTGCTTTTCTACCTCATTACGGAATAGTTTGAATATTTTAAATAACTCTGACTTATACTTTATTAATAGATATATCCATACCTCGATAGATCATCTATGAAGATTATGAAGTAGAAATATCTATCTCTAGCACTTGTACTCATGGATCCACATACATGAGTATGTACTAGATCTAAAAGTTCACTAGCACGTTCATCCTTTCCAATAAAAGATGACTTGGTCATTTTCTTAAGAAGATTGGACTCACAGGTCAGTAGTGATTCACAATCACTAACCTCAAGAATTTCTTTTTGAGCCAACATGTTTATTCTGTTCTTGTTGATGTCATCTATCCTACAATGCCAAAGGTAGACATCTAACACATCATCTATTCTAGGATATTTACTGAAGATTTGGACTACGTTAACAGGCTATGATAATATATAAATTTTATTATTTAATTATCTCATACAAACTATAACACCATTCAAAATGATATCAAAAAAAATTATTTTTATTGAAAATTGATAACTATTTTTAGCCAAAAGGCCTACATAAATTATATTCAATAAAAAAACTTGGACAAAAGTGACAATCACTAAGAATAACTCCATGAGAATTGATTACAAGGTTCATACTCTTAAAGCTAGAACTGAAACTTATTTTCCATCTCCAATATTCAGGAATCTCTCGCCTTCACCAAATCTCCTATTTATCTAAAAATCCTGTATCGAATTGCAAATATGATAAGAACTTTCAATATCTAATATCCAGGCAGTAGTATCATAAATTGAAAAGTTACTAGATGTTATCATATAATTATCTTGTCCAGCAACTACTTATTTCTTTCTTGGCCTATTTGGGTCTAGGATGGCAATGTATTGAGGATATTCCTCTTTCAATGCCCCTGCTTCTTGCAAAAGAAGGACTCCGTCTGGCTCTGGTTGGGCTTGCACTCTTAGTCTGATCCTGTGCAGACATTCAAACATACGGCTGCACCTTCTTGCTCTTCTTCTTCTTATTCTTCTTTTCTTTCTTAAAGGGTCGACCAGAAGAAGATCCTCCCACAACATTCATCGACCCCTTTTGGAGCTGATGATCCTTCTCAAAGTTCTGCAACAACCCCAATAGCCCATGGTAGTTCACTGCAGGCTTTATTATTCTGAAATGAGTAAGAAATGAAAGAAAAAACTTGGGCAACAAATTTAGGATCACATCCTTTTTGAGCTACTCATGTAGGAGAAAATCCAGCTTACTCAGACATTCAATCAACTCGATCATGTACAATACATGATCAGTGACTGACGTCCCATCCCTCATATGAGCATTAAAAATGGTATAACTAGTCTTATGCCTTTTAACGTCGTCAAGCGTGCCAAAAAAATCATTCAACATTTGAAGCATCTCCTCGAGCTGGGCATTCTCGAACCTACAGTTGGACTCATCATTCATTACCAATAGCATAATGCACCGAACGATGGTGCGATCATTGAGGCACTTCTAATAAGTATCTCTCACCGCATCAATATCGTTCGGGGCTGGCTCCTTAGATGTCGGATCATTAATATATATAAGATTCATTCATGCTCTAGAACAATCTTTAACTTTCGATACCAACTATCGAAATTGGATCACATGAGTTTATCATTGTCCAACAATGATCGGAGCGATAGGGTAGTGGCCATTTCTGCACAAAAAAAAATATAGACCTAATTAGCATATGAATTATTTACTCTAAAGACTTGAACTTTAGTCTAAATATTCTTCCACTATTTTGTTAGAATCAATAGCCTCTACCTCCAATTTGAGAAATTATCCCTAATTTTTTAGTGGATATTAGAATCCACATAGACTACACACAAGCCTAACTTTGGTTGGTCAATCCATGTGCACCTATGGGTAGGTTCCTAATCAATTGCTTCACTAAACAACTTCTAGTAGTTTTAATTTTGCCCCAAAAATATAATCAATAGGCTTTGGCCTCCACTGAAAAGATTTAATTAGGTCCAACCATTAACATGATCACATTTGGCGCATCAGACCAACGAATGATCAAGCCCGAGTTTGACCGGCCAACCGACCACCATTAGAAAGATACAACCAAATTATCATATTATAAATGATAATTTCATTAGTCAATAAGCACCAAATTTTTGGACCTTCAATGATTATTAAACTAATGGATCCATTTTTACTTAACTTAATGGAAGACTATGACTTAATTATCATCATAACTTTATTATTTTAAGGACCTAATAATTTTAGAAGATTTTATTAATCAATTTTAAAAAAAAATTAATCAACCAATTTAGATCCTTTCACTAATTTCACCAAGTCATGTCAATAAGGACCTAATTAAAGGTGGCATTAAGAGCTTCTAAATCAATCAAACTGATTTACCTAATTGATATGGGTGAGCCCAAATCACTAAGTGGTCTAATCAAAACCTGGCTAGGTAAGTGAGATCATTGAAAGGAATATGCCATTAACTCATCAAAAATCGAATAAGTGCGAGTAGCTTCCAATTAAAAACTACTGATCTGAGCTACCAGACTTACCTTAGATACCATCTAATTTATTAGTTTCAATTTTGACCAACCTAGCAATTTTAGGTTCGACCGCAAAGCCACGAATCAAGTCCATTTGATCCTTGTTAAAGGCATGGGCTTGACCAACTACAACTATTATAATTTGGTCTAAAGAGTCATTAACCTAATCTAAATCAACATTTGGTTAGATTTGATCAATTACTCTAATTTAGTCCATTCTTTAACTAATTTTAGGTTTAACCCAATTAATGGATCTAATTCGACTAATCCGATAATCCATAATTTTATGATCAATGTCTTAGGATCTTTAATTCATAATTCTAGATCCTTATTAATCATGCTTAATTCTTAATTAAGTTTAAGGTTGAGGGTTGGGATTCGACATTTTAAAAATATATTTTTCAAATTTTAAAAAATTATCTACATCCTAGTACTATTTCACTAAATAGGTCGACTCATTTCAAAAATAAATCGACTTATTTTATAAACAAGCACTACATGTAGATTTGATTCATAAAATCAGCCAATAAATATTGAGCCAACTTCTTAGTCGGGCTGGCTCAGATTTCATCCAAGCTGGTCCAAACAAAAATCGAGTCGGCTCGATTTCTAAGATAACTAACTTGGACAAAAAGCTAGAAGCCTAACATTTCTATCGAGCAGGCTCGAATCCTATCCGAGCAGGCCCGAATTGAAGTCAAGCCGACTCGGTTCCTAATCGAGCCAGCTAAAGCATCAATTCAGAAAGCGTATCATGATTAGCATGCTGGTCGAGCAGGCTCGATTCCTGAGCGAGCCAGCTCGACTGGCGAATAGAACCTTCCTAAGATCCTGTTCATGTTTAATTTAAATCTATGTACTCTACATAAAAAATTATAAAACTATTTAGATCTAATCTAAATACTAAATCAAGATAAAATTTAGATTAAATATGTTCAAACATATCACAAAAATCATTAGATCTAATCTAAAAATTTTATGATTAGTGTTATAGATCGCAACGTACCAAGACAACCTTTTCACTGTAAGGGATAAACCTTACAGTAGAACAACCTCCAGTCCATGCGATCATCATTTTTTATTTTTTAGATTAAATTATTATTTAGATATAATCTAAAAATAATCTAAAATATAGATATATCATACATCAAATAACCTACTACTCTGATACCAATTGAAGGAAATGCGCAGGATTTCTAGCTTTAATTTTAAAAAATTTTTCCAAAGATTGCATAGCAAAAATGATTATTAATCATATTAATAATAAAAGCTATAAATTTAATCTAAAAATTTTATACTATAGAGGATCAAATGTACATATATATATATGCATGCATATTTGAAAAATAAAATATCAAGTATAGTAAAACTATTTTACTACTTCTACGTGTTCAGAATATGTTATCTTTTTATGGATAGATAATCTTCATAATTTGATCTCTTCGATTTAGATCTGATCACCATGACACACACATCTGATCTCTAAGGATGATCCACACGAGATCCTGATTTTGATCAATTTCTTTTGAGTGCTAGCTTACTGCAGGAACCTTTGATGGCTGACATCAGATCGAACTCCTTCAATCTTCTTCACTAGCTCTTTGGATACTCCAGTTTGCCAATGTAGATAAGAAATACAGAAGATTCTTCTTCCAGATCTGTGAACTTATGATCCTCATTGCTCACAATCTAGAATCCAAATCCTAGATGGATTCTAGAATATGCACTCATCCAAGAACCTTGTGCCTAGAATTCCTCAAGTAGAGAAGAGACTCTCTCTTCTTTTCTCACATGTTCTCCTTTTTTTGAGTTTTAATCTACACATCCATAAAATTAGGTATTTTATAGATGCACACAAATAAGAGAGGCATGAGAGAGAGGTCTAGATTAAGTGGGTATCAATTCAAACTCAAATTCTATTTAAATTGAACTTGTAACCAGATTAAACCTATCCATTTGGGATGTAAGAAGGGAGGGCATGCATCCTCTTGTGTGTGAAATTCTTCACGAGAATTCTCAATTCTCGTGGAGAATAGATGGTGCATTATTTAGGTGATGTGGTGCATGGGAAGACTAGTCAAACTAGTCTCTTATTTGACATCCAATTGAACCAATCCAATCCAAATTGGTTAGATCTAATTAAATCAAAATAAATCCAACTTATTTAGGCTTAACTAGGCTTAGTTAAATTCTAATCAAATCAAGAATTAATCAAGCCAAATCTTTGATCAAATCAAAGATCAAACCTCCTTGACGATTAGATCATCTCATAACCTAATCGGATCAAATCAAAAGAATTCAATTCAATTAGTTTTGATAAAAATAATCATTCAATCAAATTGAGTTAATTAGCAATCAAATTACTAATTAATCTTTTATTAATCAGCCATTAGATCGAGTAGGAACTTCTAGTGTGTATGATTCCGTAGGTTCGAACCTAAGCTGGTAGCACAAGAATCAATTTTCTATACTAATCAAAGTGACCATCTAGTAATGGTACCTAACGTCCGTATAGATCAAATGGTACAGTCCTAACATTCAAAATCTATATGAATATGGTTACTGCATAATTCATCTCTTTGACTTCTATGCATAGGATAACTTAGGATTTAACTATTAACCCTAGAAGATACATCCAAATCGTGTCTCAAAGCAATTAGTCCTATAACCCCTCACTAGGACTACCCTGGCCAAGACTTTGCTAAATTGAAATAATATTGAGCATAGCTCTTGAGTCTAAGAGTGGTCAATCCCATCTTGACTCATGCACGGACTTCTTAAGTACTTGACTGTATCCAAAAATCTTTTATCATTGAATTAGAAATTCAGATAGTCCAATACCAAAACATGGTAAGTTGCTTGAAAGTCACCATGGTGATCTCAGGTCGGAGGGACACTTATGCCCATATTCCATCAGAGCAATTCTTAACAGTAAAAAAGCTCTAAAGTCGATCACGTTCAGTGCAGATGTATCTCTACATCTCACCTGCATGCTATACTAGTATCTCCATACTTCTTGATTAAGAAGACAATCAATCTATATGGCACATAATGATCTATACTCGATAAACTTTATCATCCTTGGTAACAACGTATCATTGGTCATGAACTATTTTAAGAACTAAATAATAAATTCTCTTTTATTGATCCTAAATTATCCTAAGAACTTCATCACATCATACAGGAGTTCATTAGAAGATGAAAGATTTATGATGAAAAAATTAAAATAACTTTTATTTAATTAATAATTTATATATAATTATATTAATTAGCTCAATCGTCAATAGACTGACGATTGACTTTAGGATACTATTCCCAACACTGCCAACCATGCTACGGAGGAGTACAAGTCCTCTGAGGATTTTGTCGTAGGGGTTACTAAGGCTTCAAGGGAGGTCTTTGACGGTAGCTTCAATGGCTGCAAGGATCTAGTTTGAAAATTTTTTGCCAACCTAGATCTGAGCAGTATTACTCAGGAAGCTAATCTTGCCCTAACTTCGAAGATGGAAGCTCGACCGACACCAGAGGTGGGTGCTGCTACAAAAGTGTCCCAATCTGCCCTAGTGGCATCTACCATCCTGATCGATCCTAAGATGGAGCCTTCAGTCATCATCAATATCCCAGCTTCTGTTCCGATGAAGATTCCGACCTCTGCTCCAATTTCTACTGAAGTTATCTCACTGGAGGATGATCCAATAGTCATTATTTTCATCGAAGCTCCTTAGGTAGATGCCTGATTTTATCTCTTCTTCATTTTATTCTTGTATTTTTTCTCTTTGTATCAGTCCGATCTAAATTTTTGTAAAAAATTGCTTAATGAAATAAGATTTTCTTTTTCAATCACTATGCTTAACATCGGCTTTGTCCGATCTGTTACAATTAATTGTAATGTTTTCTTCTCAGGATTCAAAGTAATAATATCTGATTACATCTTGATAAAATCCTAATGTGGTGGCGTAGAATCGATAGCTCATATTGAGATCAGTACTAGATAGGAGTCCAATATTATACTAACTATGAGATTAGTAATAGAAATCCTATGTAGTGTAAATCGGTAATGAGTAAGCCTAATGCAACATCGATCTGAAGATCAGTAATAATCAAAAATCCGTAATAACATCGATCCAGAGATTGGTAATAATAAAAAATCTATAATAACATCGATTCGAAGATCGATCTTTAAAAAAAATGGAGGTCTTATCTCCTATGCCCGTTGAGGCTCTATTGATCTAGAGATCGATCTTTAAGAAAAGTGGAGATCTTATCTTCTATGCTCATCGAGGCTCTACCGATCTAGAGATCGATCTTTGAGAAAAGTGAAGATCTTATCTTCTATGTCCATCGGGGCTCTACCGAACTGGAGATCAATCTTTAAAAAAATGAAGATCTTATCTTCTGTGCCTATCGGGGCTCTATCGATTCAGAGATCCATCTTTGAGAAAAGTGAAAATCTTATCTCTTATGCCCCTCGGGGTTCTACCGATCCAGAGATCAATCTTTAAGAAAAATGAAGATCTTATCTCTTATGCCCGTCGGAACTCTATCGATCCAGAGATCGATCTTTGAAAAAATTGAAGATCTTATCTTCTGTACCCATCGATGCTCTACCAATCTGAAGATTGATCTTTGAGAAAAGCGAAGATCTTATTTTCTATGCCTGTTGGGTCTTTGTTGATCCGAAGATTGATGTTTTATCGAGGTGATCAAAAGAATTTCACTATTTTAGAGAGATCTCTAACGAGATAAAATTTTCAAGATCCTTATTCGAATATTCATTGGTAGTATACTCTAAGATTCCCTACATTTCATATTCTAGAAATGCTTGAATCACCTAGATTCTCGATTCTATAGGTTTCTAGCTGAATTACCTCAGTAACTCGATATGGACCTTCCTAGTTTGGGATGAGCTTTTCTTGTTCCAAAAGTTTCAAAACTTCTGTTTGATGAAGGACAAGATCACCTTATTGAAAAATTTTTGGCTTCACCTTGGTATTGTAGTATCTGGCTACTTTTTGTTTGTAAGTTGTCATTCAAATTTAACCAATTTCTCTGATTTCTTCTAGTAGATCTAGGTTGGTTCTCAACTGATCTGCATTACTCTCTTCATGAAAATTCTCTACTATCAGTGAAGGAAGACCGATTTTCATAGGTATTTCTGCCTTCGCTCCAAATGTGAGTTTGAAAGATATTTCTCTGATCGATCATCTGAGAGTGATTTTATAAGCCCAGAGAACATTGTATAGTTCATCATCCTAGAGGCTTTTGGCTTCGATAAGCCTAGTTTTTAGATCTTGGAGAATTATCCAGTTCATAACTTTTGCTTCTCCATTAAATTATGGATATCCCACTGAAGTGAGCCTATGATTAATGTGCAGCTTGAAATAGAATTCTTTGAACTTCATATTATCGAACTACTTTTCATTATCGATAATGATTACCTGAGGAAGGTCAGAATGGTAGATGATTGACTTTCATACGAAGTCCCATATCTTCTTCTTGATAATTTGTGCTAGAGTTCCGCTTCTATCCATTTGATAAAATAGTTGATAGCAACCATCAAAAATTTTCCTCTATCCTGTTGCCATGGGGAAGAGCCATAGGATATCCATTTTTCAAATAGCAAAAGGCCAAGGAGCTATTATTGAAATGATTTTCATTGCTGGCTAGTGCTAAATGTTAGCGTACTTTTGACATTGATCACACTTATTGATGAGATCAACCACATCTTTTTGTATAGTTGGCCAATAATAGTCCTAATGGATTACCTTGTATGCCAAAAACCTACCTCCCAGATGATTTCCATAAATTTCTTCATGAACTTTTTGAAGGACATAATCAGCCTCTAAGAGTCTTAGACACCAAAGTAATGGGAGGAAAAATGATCTCTTATAAAGTCTTTCATCTAGGATGACGTACCAAAAAGCTTGTCTTTTGATCTTTCTAGCATTTATAGGATCATTGGGCAATATTCCTTTGCTTAGGTAATTCATTATGGGGTCTATCCAGCTTGGTTCATAATCTAGTTGAGTGATTATTTGGACCTCCTGCTGGATTTTTCAAGAATTTCAATGAATGTCTTTTGATTGAGGTCGGAATATCTTGATGTCGCCAGGTGCGAAAGCACATCTGCTCGGATATTCTCTGATCTTGGTATTTGGATAATTTCAAGATCGAAAAATTTTTTGGATAATTTTATTGTATGATGTAAATATTGGGACATAACGAAATCTTTGGCTTCGTAATGACCTCGTACCTATGCGACGATAAGCTATCAATCCGTAAACACCTTGAGTCTCTTAATATTGAACTCCTTGGCAATTTTGAGTCTTGCGATGAGGGTTTCGTATTTAGCTCCATTATTGAAGGTTTTGAAATTGAACCTAAGTGCATGTTCAGTGATTGCTCTCTTGGGATGGGCTAAAATCAATCTAGCTTCGCTTTCTTGGGCATTGGAGGCCCCATCTACATGTAAAAGTCAATAAGGTTCTTTAGTGGTTTCTTCTAAAATTTTTGGAATATTTTCTTCTTTAGGTATCGAAATTCTACCATAAAATCAACCAATACTTAAGCTTTCATTGAAGGCCTGGGTCGGTAATGGATATCAAATTTACTGAGTTCAATGGCCTATTTGGCCAACCAGCCAGAAGTGTCAGATCGTTGAAGGATTGATCTCAATGGTTGGTTCATTAAGACAATAATGGAATGAGCCTGAAAATATGGTCGGAGCTGTTTGGCGATGGTAATCAGGAAGTAAATCATTTTTTTCATTTTGGAGTATCCGAACTTCATATTTCGTAATAATTTGCTGATATAATAGATAGGCCTATGTGTTCCTATATCATCTCGGACTAAAATCGAGCTAACAATGTTAGGAGAAATGGACAGATATATGAATAAATCCTCACCTTCAATGGGTTTTGATAACAGCGGCACTATGCCAAGATATGTTTTGAGCCTGTCGAAGGTAAACTGACATTCTTCTATCCATTCAAAGTCTTTAATTTGTTTCAGAATTTTGAAGAACAGGAGGCACTTTTCAACTGTCCTGGATATAAATATGTTGAGTGATGCCACTCGTTTAGTGAGCCATTATACTTCTTTTATAGAGTTGAGAGGCTTCATCTCGAGTAAGGTTTTGATCTTCTCGGGGTTGGCTTCTATTCCTCTCTGAATCATGAGAAAATTAAGAAAATTTTTAGCTGTAACCCCAAAAGCGCATTCATTAGGATTGAGTTTCATTTGGTATTTGCAGAGTTCTCTGAAGGCTTCTTTAAGATCGATAATATGCCAATCTGTCTCTACACTTTTGACCAGCATGTCATCAATGTAGACTTTCATGTTATGATTGATTTGATGCTTGAAGACTTTGTTTACTAAGCGTTGATAAGTGGCACCTGCATTTTTTAAATCAAAAGATATCATTTTATAATAGTATAAACCTTTATCGATGATGAATGTCGTATCCTTCTCATCTTTAGGAGCCATTTTGATTTGATTGTAGCCAAAGAAGGCATCCATGAAGCTTAGCAGCTTGTTGAGATCCTTCATTTAGGCAAGCCTTATTGAGATTGATAAAATCGATACAGATCCTTCATTTTTTGCTTGCCTTCTTAACCATGATAATATTAGCTATCCAGTTTGGATACTATGCTTCTCTGATAAATCCTGCCTTCAGAAGTTTGCCGACCTCCTCGTCTATAGCCCTTTGCCTTTCTAGAGCGAAGGTTCTCTTCTTTTGCTTCACGGGCTTATATTTCGAATCAATATTCTATTTATGCATGACAACGTCGACTGAAATTTCAAGCATGTTTGAGTCTGACCATGCAAACACATCAGCATTTTTTTGGAGAAAAGAGATCAATTTTTTCTTTAGATCGATATTTAACCGAGCTCCAACCTAGATGATTCTTTCAGGGTCTCCGTAGCAGTACAGTAATAAATGGTTCTACTGATTCACCTCAAATTTTGCCGATCTCGTCATCAAGATCTTGGTTGAAAATTTTGGCAGGTGGAATTCTAACCAATGCTTTTATTTTAGAAGCTATCAAAAAGCACTATTTGGCCATAATTTGGTCTTCTCACATCTTATCGATCCCCAATCTGGTTGGAAATCAGACAAGAAGATGGTAAGTTGAGACTATTGTCTTGAGGGCATTAAGCCCAAGTCAGTTAAGAATGACGTTGTATGCAAATGGTATCTTGATGATCAAAAATGTAAGTTGCACTATTGATTGATAAGTATCTTTTTTGGTAGTGATTGATAGCATAGTTTCTCCTTCGATTGTCATAGAATCATTTGAAAAGTCAATCAGAGGGTTGCCAACCTATCTTAGGCTATTGAGCAAATTCATTTTTAAGAGAGAATCATAGAATAATACGTCTGCAGAATTTTCATTATCGACTAGAATTCTTTTTATATCATAGTTTGTTATCATCATGAAAATGATGATAGCATCATTGTGGGGTATCTGAACCCCTTGGGCATCATTTTTAGAAAAAGAAATAACATTTTTAACATGCTGCCTTTTGGGTGAAGGGCTCTTAGATGCCCTCTGGAGCTGGCTGCCCTGTAAAATCACATCAATGACTTCTGTAGTTGGCTGGTTGTGTTCAGTAGCATCTTTAGGCCTTGGGCACAGCTCCAGAGGTTGGTTTGCCCAATCTCGAACATATTTATCAAGATAGCCCTAACGGATCAAAGCCTCCATCTTATCTCTAAGTTGATGGCATTCCTTAGTGTTGTGTCCATGATCCTGATAGAGGCGACAGTATTTGCTTTTATTTCTTTTATCTGCAAGAGCCTTCATGGGAATAGGATGATGGAGATATCCTTGATTCTCTATCTCCATCAGAATTTGCATTCTGGGGGCAGATAAAGAAGCGTACCTATTGAATTTTTAGGAAGAACTTTGGAATCTTGGATTTTTTTGAGGTGGTTCACTATTGTTCCCCTGATTCCCGCATCCTTCCTCACGAGGTCACTTCTTTCCCTCTTTATCCTTCTTCTTCTCTTTTTTATTCAACTTTTCCTCCTACTCAACATGGGCATACTTCCAAATCCGATCGAGTATTGCTTTATAATTCTTCGAAAAGTTCTTATTAAGAAAAAAGGTCAGACGATAACTCCTGAGCCTTCACTTTAAGACAGACATAGCGATGGACTCATTGAAATCTTTAATTTTTAGAATGGCCGCATTGAAATGGGCTATATATTTTTGGAGGAACTCGCCCTCTTGCTACATAATGGAGAAGAGACAGTCTAAGTGCTTTAGGTGCAGACGGTTGCTTCCTAAAGAGGCCACAAAGAGCTTGCTCAACTGATCGAAATAAGAAATGGATCCAGAATGGAGTCCAAAAAATCATACCCTTACAGATTTCTTGAGAATGATGGAAAAGGCCATGCAGAGAAGGGCGTCAGACATGCCTTAAAGCCTCATAATATCTCTATACCCTTCAAGGTGATCTTGAGGATCGGTGGAACCATCGAATGGCTCTAAAGTAGGCATCTTCAATTGGGATGGGATCAATTCATTCAGAATTTCAGCAAAAAAAGAAAAAATAAGGTGGAAGTCCTTCTTACTCTAGGAAGGTTTCTCGAATTGCACCTCCTTCAGCTTTTTCTCAAAATCTTGAAGTTTTTGCTTAATATCCATCTCTTGTAGTGATCTTTTGCTATAGGAAGTTAATTTTGCTTCGTAGGAGCGATCTTCTTGATCAAGAAGATACTTTCGGAGGAGTTCTTGAAGAGTTGGAGGATGGCTGGTCCGTGACGCAGCTTCTCAGGGGATAGATTCTTGCTGTTGCTCCATTGTTTGCTAGAGCTACTGTACGATATTGGTGAGGACCTAGGCTTGCTGTACCAGGAAATTGAACTATTATGGATCGATCGCAGTTAAGGGATGGGACTAGGCTATCTCCAGAGGAGCTCTTGAAGAAGTTTGAGCCAGATTTTGTGCTTTCTTAATCATTTTTCACCAAATCTTAGGCAAGATCCCTTCCTCTGGCACTAATCTATTATAGCAGGACTTTAGATGGTCGAAGAGATTCATGTTGGTGAGCAGGTTGAGCTGGTTTGATGTGGATAATGAGCCAACCTGTAGGATGAAGTCCAAAAACTAGTGGGGTATCCTTTGATTTAGGATCTTTCGATGTCTAAGTTAGTTGAAGCCTTATCAACAAATAGTAAAAATGAAAGAACGAAGGACAGAATGGGAGAATTTGGGTTGAAAAAGATTTGTTCTTCCTTCAATGGGGAAGTCAAGAGTCTATTTCAGTAGAGTTTCAGCTCTATGATTTTTTGCTTACCTTCGAGAGATACCTTGTCCTTCTATTTATAAAGAAATTTGCTTAAGTCTTAAGAAAAATTTGTTAGACTGTTAGTTTGTTATGGCTAGCTAGATTATAGTTATTGGCCATTGGTCTCGATGGTGATTAGCTGGAGTACAGCTGGAGGAGGATCATAATCTGATTAGAGCACAGTTGGCATTTGGTCAGTTATCAAAATGTGTTAAGATCGGTAAATCATCGATCTGGGTTGTATGCTAAGATCGGTTTATCGATCTCAATATGAGTTGGGTTTACTATATCGGACCACGTCGATATTTTATCGATCTCGTATATTAGGCAGGTCATTTTGGCAAGCTACTGATCAATTGGCGAAGTTAGTGCAAACCTGATCTCTTGCGGAGCTCGAGGGCTACTATCCTTCAGAATGGCAAAATATTGGTTTGGTAATGTGCAATCAAGATGAGGCCAGTTTATTATCGATCTAGATATAATTATTTGGTCAATTTAGTTATGACTAATATCCAGACTTTCAAGTCGGTATTTTATCGACTTGACAGTAAAATGATGACTCCTTCATATGGTGCCACATGTCCTGTAGGGGATGACCATACCAACAGTTACTCTCCACTTTCCAGACTTCGAGTGAAACTCCTCCAGTGATAGGTGTAGAAAGTCATCTCAAAGGTCATTCACTACATCAAAGATCATGCTATACGGCTACCAGACTTGCTTTTTAAATAATTCAAAAAGACAAACCATCTCATTCGTTGGGATCGCCGTACCCTGGTATTTAAGAAAGCATAGGAGAAAGTGAAACCATTATTGGTTGTGCCACTATAACTTAGGTGGCATAGGGCACGTGGCGCTCATCCGAGGACCAATCAAAATGCCATATGGAATAATCTTATGTGGTACGATCTAGACAAGTGCATCAAAATAGTTTTTCTTCAATTTTCTTTAATGACCGACAGGTGGCTGAAATCCAACGATAGGTGTATTGATCTAGACCGTCACTTCCCCTTATATATTGGGTACTTGTCCATTCTTCTTTCATTTTTATTGCTTTTCACCTAGAGCAAAGATTTTGCTGCGAAGGAGGCTTCCAAGCATTCTGTCTATCGGAGAAGAAGGTAATCCAGTGATCGTCGAAGTTCTTGGAGAGAGTTTTCAGAAGTAGCAAAGGAGGCTTCTTATCCCCTTGGTAGGATTCTCCTTCCTCCTTCTAGGTTTTTCATTTCTTAGGACTTCTCCTCTTCAGTTTTTTCTGCTTTCTTTTCTTCAAACCTCTCTTTTTATCTTCTTTGCCCCCCTCCTTTTTCTTTCTTCCATGTCTTCTCAGGAGAGCACCTCTCCTGATGGCGGTGAGAGGGAGGAATCTATCCTGGGAGGCCATGATATCTGGTCGATCCAACCCCCACTCACCATTGAGGTGGGTAATCTATCTTAGGGTACCATCGAAGCTAGTGTTTCTAGCGACGATGGTTCAGAATCTCCTATAAGGAGGTTCTTGGACTATTTCGGCCCCAGCACCGAGCCCTCCTTTTTGATAGAGGCTGATTTAGAGATGCTTATGAAGAAATATCTCATCCCTGACAACTTTCAGCTCTCAGCCCCTAGTCCCTTTAGTCGGGTTACATGGCCTCCTGAAGGTTGTGTAGCCTTCTATGATGAATCCCTTCAGTCTGGGTTGCGCTTTTTCTTGCATTCTTTCATTTGCAATGTATTGGATTACTATGACCTTTAGTCGACTCAAGTGACTCCCAACGTCATTAACATTATTTTAGTTTTTATCATATGCAGTAGTTTTGCTACCATTAGCCTTAGACTTCTCTTTTTAGGGCTCCTTTTGTTCTAAAAAAATATCCTACTGAAAAAGACTAATGGTATTTCTCACCTCGGTCAAATTATAAATTTGGTCCTATCCTTCCTTCTTCTATTCACAGCTGAAAGAGTTGTTTCTTTTTTATTTCTTTTGATATTTCTTAGAATTTCAGCACTCGCTGGGGTAGACCTCGACTGAACTGGAACTCTAATAAGTCCCTCCTGCCTGGGGATAAAAAGGCCTTCGTCGAGCTACTGAGTATGAAGGTGCCCAAACTTAGTTAACTGGTAATGGATCAATCACTGTTCGACTCCAGCATCAATCTTATCTTCCCCCAAAGTGAGCCTATTCTCTAATTTTCCTCAATCTTTTGGGTATTTGTTTCTTGTCTGACCATATTTCTCTTTTGATTATTACAGCACTCATGAGGTTTGACCCCCAGAGGCTGGCGGACCAAAGGAAGAGGAAGTTGAAATCCTCCGATCCTCCATCAACAAAAAAGGGAAAGGGAAAGTCAATCGTTGACTCCACCTTGGCATCTCCCCGACCTACACCTCCACGTACTATGGGGGCAATAGTAATCCATGCGAAGCCCATTAGTGCCCGCCCTTCGTCAACATCTTTTCTGATATCCAAAGGACATCAGGAATCAACCAAGGTGGCCCGACCACTGCTCAAACAGATGACCATCCATCAGAGATCGACTCCTATGGCTGTAGCATTGAAGCCTAGTCCACTGACTGCACCGACATCGACCTTAACCCACCAATCTCAGCCCTCCGGAGGGCCAAAAAGCTCGCTTGTTGATCCACCATCAACTTTCATCGATCGGATCAACATATCTTAAGCTTTCATGCAGGATACTCTGACTCTCGGCAAGGACCTCCTCTATACTGTGATGCTGCTGCATGATCTGCATACCCGAAGAAGGGACATGAGGCATGATGAATTGCTGAACCAAGATTTTAGCTATCTTCTTGATGTAAGCAATTTTTCTTTTTGTAGTTAGTCTTTTACCGACTTAGTTATTTCAATGTCATTTTTGCATCGAGCTAACATTTCTCTCTCTCTTTTTCTTTGTCAGTCTCCCTCCTTCAGACTATTCACTAAGCATGTTAGTTGGCTTGGCAAAAATAAAAAATCATTGGAGGAGGCTCTACAGTCCATCAAGGACTGTCAAAAAGTGGTAGAAGAAAAAGCCATAAGGAAAAAAAACTTATCATGAGGCTGAAGAAGCAGCTCCAGAAGAAACTAAATGACATTACAAAGAAAAATAAATCTCTACTGGACCTTCAAAGGAAGGTCAATGAAGGAGAAGACAAGCTGCTAGAGCTATAGCTGGAAGTCTCCAGGATTTCAGAACTGGAGATGAAATTAAAGGAGTTGGAGGGGAAGGTGACTTTCCAAGATGAAATGCTGGTTGTTCGGGATAAGGCGCTCATGACGTACCAGAGAGACTTAGAATATTGGAAGGGTGCTGCCAATGGTGCTGTGGAGGTATTGACCCCATGATTAATTTTGATGATTGTCAAATTTTGAGTATTTAAATTTTTAACTATGTGTTTCAAGAATGGATGTAGGTCTTTTTAGATTTTCAAGTTAAAATTATAATTTTATCAAGTTGGAGATCAAGAAAAAGTGATAAAGGATAAAATCATAATTTTATAAAGTTGAAGAAAATCTATTTTGAAAGACTCAAGAATAAGCTTAGAAGATTTTTGATTTTTTGGAGATAGTTTCATAACTTTTGAATGCATAAATTAGAAGAAAATCAAGTTTTAATAAAAGGATCAATCCAAGGGAGACCCCTAGGTCATCTCCTTTTGAAATGGGCTACTCGACATACTTGACATGCAAACTAGGTCGATTCAGTCTGAGACTGGGCCGATCTAGTCTCAGTGGAAGCAAAAGATAGAAAGTACAGAAAGCTAATTTTTCAAAACCCAGGAGACTGAATCGATCCAGTCAAAAACTGAGCCAACCCAGTAATCATAATGGCTAATTTTTTGCAGCTTTTTTCAAACGATCATTTCTCCACTCCAAAAACTATTTCAAAACTTTCAACGGCTAAAACTGATCCTCAAGTTATCATAAAGATTATAAAAGGCTAGAGAAATATTTGAGAAGGAAGATTAAGTGGATTGAAAGTAGAAATCATTAAAATAGTGAAGTTCATTGAATATTTAAAGGAAAAGAGAGAAAAGAGAAGATCTTGTGCATCAAATTCAGAGAGCTTCAAAGTGTGATCATTTTCATTTATTCAATCTTCCTCTTAGCTTTCAAAGAAGAGAATACAAAGCTTCAAGAGCCATCTTTCAGCCTCTCCATCAAACTTCAAAAAGAGTTCTTTTATTTTTGTTTTTATACTGAATTTTATACTTGTATTTTTGTTTCTTTACAAATTTCTTTAGGAGAAAAAAAACTTGGGGTGTAGATTGGTTCAAGCCAAAAATTAGATAGTATAAAGGCTGTGATTGGTGCTCCTAGTTTAAAATCAATCGGATTGATAGTGAACCCAAGAAAAATATTGGTATAGGATAGTGGTTGGTGAGCCCGGCAAAATTAACTGGGTTTGTTTGTGATCCTAGGTCAAAATAAATATACTATAATCTTGGATTATAGTGGAATTTCTAAGAAGATAGCTTGGAGAATAGATGTAGGTACAGGATTATACCGAACCACTATAAAATCTGTGTTTGTTTTATGGTTTTGCTTTTCTTATTTGCTTTATATATTTGCATTAGTTAGTTGCTTTTAATTCCGCTGCTACACATTGCTCATTTACCATAAGCATTCAAGTTTCTCTTAATTAAAAATACATGTTTATTTTAGAGTATAATTTGACCAAAAATTTTATAAATTCAATTCATCATTCCTCTTAGATGGCCATACCTGGGCAACAAGTGATATCAGAGCAGGTGCTCTATTATTAGTTGTTGACCTGACCATCAAGAGCTAAAGATCTAGGCGATCCAAATGGATTCTTTATTTAGCCAAAGCTATTCTATTGATAGACCCCCAATGCTTAATGAATCAAATTATAGTTATTGAAAAGCATGCATGCGTATCTTCATATAAGCATACGATTATAACTTATGAATGATTATAATCGATGGCTCACACACTGCATGAAGATTGTTATCATTATAAGGCATGAATCAAAGGTAGCTAAAGAAGAAAAGGTAGCTCACTCCAACTCATGCCTTATGATGCATGAAGATGAAAAGAAGAAAAAAAAAAGAAACAAAAGAAAAGGAAAACAATGATTAAGAGGAAGCAAGACAAAGAAGAGAATAAGAAAGAGAAGGAAGGTATAGAAATTTGTTACCTCATGGCTTAAAATAATGAGGTATATCATGAACACTCTGCATTTTTTTTTAATGAATTATATAAAGTCTTTAATGACTTAATGGATGAACATAAAAAAGTAAAGCTACAAAATAAAAAGTTTAGGAAATCTAATTTATCTTTGACTGAAAAAAAAAATAAAGTTTCAAGTGAAAAAGATCTATTAAAAAATATAAAAAATATGGCCAAAGAAAAGAAAGATTTCTTGAAATAAATTAAAATCCTAACTAAAAAAAGAAGAATATAATTAAATTTAAAAAATTTTTAGTTAAAGAAAATATTAAGCTTAAAAAAAATGATACTTTAAAATTCTTTCTAAAAGAAAATAAAAATCTTATAATTGAAAAGAAAGAGATCTTGAGAGAAAATAAAAAATTAAGAAGAGAAGTTGATGGTTTGAAATCTATTGTAAAAAAAATTATAATTAGCTTTCAAAATATTCAATCTATGATAAAAACTAATGGGACTATTTTCAATAAAATAGAAATTAGTTTTAATATTTTAAAAAAATATCACAATGATAAAAATATTTTCATAAGAGATTCAACTAAAGACCATTCTATTAGGTACTTTAAATGTAATCAAATTGGCCACAAAATTTTAGAATGGAATTTTAAAAGAATTGGCCAAACTTTGATTAAATAAATTTGAGTTTTGAAGAAAATCTTGAATACGAACTTTTATGGATCCAAGATGACTTGGGTATCAAAAATCATTAAGTGACTTTACAGGTGCATCAAGGATCCAAATGAAATGAAAGAAAATTTTTTTTTATAGATGCCTTAGAAATAAAAAGGGATGGATATTGATACATGGTATAATCTAAATTTTTTCTCACATCATACCATCAATGATTGTTAAAGTTATTTTGATTAAATCTATTAACTTTAATATAATTTCATATTATATTTACTTACTTAAAATTCTTTTCATATATTAGTAAGATTAGTATGATTGATTGATTTTGATGATTTAAATACTTTAATTTTAAAGATCAATATATGCTCTCCTCTATATCATGCTATGAATTAAAATTATCTTGAAAATCAGCATGACTTAATAGCTTTTTCTTATCAATTATTCATTTAAGAAACTTAAATTAATATAAGTTTAATTAACTATGAATGTTCTTGATTGCAAAAGAAATAAATTTAGACATTCTCCTCATAAAATACTAAATTATTAAAATTTTAATAAAAATTAGCATAAAATAAATACTTAAAGACAAGACATCAATTATAAAATTTAAAATGCTTGATGTACTAAGTTGCATTGCATTTTAAGTTTATCCTTAAGGATTTAAAATTTTATAATTAGATCAAAATATAGAGCCAATATCTAGATCCCTCTTATTTTAATCTCAATTAATTTTGTCCCCCAATTTGAACAAAATTTTCATACTTAATATCAATGGTATTATTCTTGTCTTGAACTTTATTATATTTTTTTTGGCAAAAGAAAAGAACGTTTTATCTTAAATCTGATTTTGCATAGCTTATATGATATCATTTGAGATAAAATCAAGAATTTCATATCTTTTTTTAACTTTATTAAATGATATTTTTTAAGAAAAAAAGATCTAAGTTTAAACAGAATATCTCTCTATGATTTATTTTGCATAATTTGTTGATATCAATTCAAATTAACTTATCAAAATAATTTAATCTGAATTTAATTGATTCATCTTTTTTAATAAAAAACTTCAATAATTGATATCATAGTGATCATTATTGTCTTGTATTCTATTGATTTATCTTTTGACAAAAAAATAGTTATTTTATCTCAAATATAAATTTTCATGACATACTTTAGGATTTTTAATGGATTGTTATCATTATAAACATCTTTTGAAGTAAATAAAAAATAAATAAAATAAAATAGTTTCTACATGAGTGAATGCTATGTTTATTTGAATTGAATGCATAATTGAATACTTAATTCACTCGATTGATGCTTATTCTCTTAAAATTTTATTTAATTTTAAAATAGCTTTATTTGCAAAAATAAAAGAGAGAAAATACCAAAGATAAAATGATTACTAACTTGGTATTAATCAAATTTAAAAATTTAAACTTAAAAATTAAAATTGTATTAATTAAAATTAATATGGTATCAATTAATTATGCTTAATTTGAAAGAAAAAGGAGAGTAACAAAAATTGTAAAGCTTAAGTATGTAAATTTTGAAAAAAAAATGGAAGATAATGCTAAAGAATGAATATATATATATCATTTTAATAATCTAAATTTAAAATATACTTATTTTGAAATACAGAGAAGGAGAAAATTGAAAAGTAAACTAATCCAACTATTAATATGAAAAATAAAAAAAAAATATTAATTTGATTTGATTAAAAATATTGATGAATTTATGATCTTAAATTTTCTATCAATTATCTTATTTTGAGCCTTATTGATTTTAAACTTTTCATTAAATACTTTATAATCTTTTCAATTTATACTTTCATATGTTTATTTAATTTGATTTACTTGATTTAAAATACTATCAAATAAATAAATTATTCTTTAATATTAAAAATTATTTAAAGTGATATCATTAATATGCTGATTTTATATTTTGATTTGTATGATTATTTTTGATAATTGATTGAAGTTAAAATTAAAAATATATTCTTACTCTAAGAAATAAATTTCTAAATCTAATTTTAGAACTCATTAAAAATTCAAATTTGATAACTAATTTCTAGTATGCATTGTAAAATTCTTATGAATTATTTGCATTAAAGCAATTTTTACTCAAAATAATAAATTTTAAAAAAAATGACTATCATTTTTTATATATATTTATTTTACGATACATTTCTGATACATATCTTTTCTAAACTTAATTGACTAAAATTTCTTAAGAAAAAAAAAGATTAAATATTAAAGTGCATATTATACTTAATTTTATAGTTAAATCTTTTGAAAAGTTCTATTTTTCTTAAAGTTTAAAAGTGTATATTTAAAAATCTGATTAAAAGATTATATTCATTTAAAAAAGAGGAAAGTCTATAATATTTGAATTCAAGCTAATTTTTGAAAAAAAAAATATTCATTCAAAAGAAGAGATGATTTCTTTGATTTGATTTTATGAATTTGATACATCTCTCAATTTAATGTCTTGATGTTGATTTTGATGATTATTTTTTTTGTTCTTTTTTATGAGCTTTTTGATATTATCAAAAAAGGGGAGAGATATTTTGAGTATATGCTTAAAGAATTAATACTTAAAAAATTAAATAAATTTTATGCTTGAAATCTTAATACTTATTATTCTGAATTAAAATATTATTTTGATATGAGTATGTAAATTATATGAAATATTAATTAGAGCTTTCATGAAGTGTGCATTTATGTTTATATATATTATCATTTCATGATTTATACTAGCTAATTTATTAAAATATGTTAAATTATATTTTTATGCATATACTCAAAGTTTTATCATTATCAAAAAGAAGAAGATTGTTGATCCTATGATTGATTTTGATGATTGTCAAATTTTAAGTATTTAAGTATTTAACCATATATTTTAAGAATGGATGTAGATCTTTTTAGATTTTTAAGTTAAAATTATAATTTTATCAAGTTAGAGATCAAGAAAAAATGACAAGAGGCAAAATCATAATTTTATAAAATTGAAGAAAATCTATTTCGGAAGCCTTAAGGATAAGCTTAGAAGATTTTTGATCTTTTAGATGCAGTCTCATAACTTTTGGATGCATAAATTAGAAGAAAATCAAGTTTTAGTAAAATGATCAACCCAAGGGACGACCTCTAGGTCATCTCCTTTTAAAATGGGCTGCTCAACACGCTTGAAATGCAAACTGGGCGATCCAGTCTGAGATTGAGCTAATCTAGTCTCAGTGAAAGCAAAAGATAGAAAGTGCAGAAAGCTAATTTTTCAAGATCCAAGGGATTGAACCGACCTAGCTATAAACTTAGCCGACCTAGTTAGGACTGAGCCAACCCAGTGATCATAATAACAACTAGTTTTCTATAGTATTTTCAAATGATCATTTCTCTACTCCAACAGCTATTTCAAGATTTCCAACAGCTAGAACTAATCCTCAAGCTATCACAAAGAGTATAAAAGGCTAGAGAAATATTTAGGAAGAAAGATTTAGTGGATTGAAAGTAGAAATTATTAAAATAGTGAGGTTCATTGAATATCTAAAGAAAAAAAAAAAAGAGAGGACATGTGCATCAAATTCAGAGAGCTTCAAAGTGTGATCATCCTCATTCATTCAAGCTTCCTCTCAACCTTCAAAGGAGAGAATACAAAACTTCAAGAGCCATCTTTCAGCCTCTCTATTAAACTTTAAAAAGAGTTTTTTTTTTAATTTTTATGCTGAATTTTATACTTATATTTTTGTTTCTTTACAAGTTTTTTTGGAGAAAAGAAACTTGGGATGTAGGTTGGTCCAAGCCAAAAATTAGATAGTATAAAGGTTGTGGTTGGTGCTCCTAGGTTAAAACCAACCGAATTGATAGTGAACCCGAGAAAACTATCAATATAGGATTATGGTTGATGAGCCAGGCAAAATCAACTGAATTTATTTATAATCTCGGATCAAAATAAATGCACTATAATTTTGGATTATAGTGAAATTTTCAAGAGGATAGTTTGGAGAGTGGACGTAGGTGCGGGATTGCACCGAACCACTATAAAATCTTTGTGTTTATTTTATGATTTTATTTTTCTTGCTTTTTTTATTTGCTTTACATATTTGCATTAGTTAGTTGCTTTTAATTCAACTACTATACATTGCTTATTTACCATAAGCATTCAAATTTTTCTTAATTAGAAGTACGTATTTATTTTAGAGTATAATTTGGTCAAAAATTTTATAAACTCAATTCACCTCCCTCTTGGGTGGGCATACCTGAGCAATAGGAGGAGTACAAGTTCGTCGAGGGTTTCATCGCAAAGGTTACTGAGGCTTCAGGGGAGGCTTTTGACAGCGGCTTCAACAGCTATAAGGGTCTAGTTGGAAAACCTTTTGCCATCCTAAATCTGAGCAGTATTACTCAGGAAGCTAGTCTCACCCATGCTTCGAAGATAGAAGCTTGGCCGACACTGAAGGTGGGTACTACTGCAGAAGTACCCCAGTCTACCTTGGAGGCATCTGCCATCCTGATCATTCCTAAGGTGGATCCTTCAATCGTCATCGACATCCCAGCTTCTATTCCGATGGAGATTCCAACCTTTGCTCCAATGTCTACTAAGGTTATCTCACTAGAGGATGACCCAGTAGTCGATATTCCCATCGAAGCTCCTCAGGCAGATGCCTGATTTTGTCTCTTCTTCATTTTATTCTTATATTTTTTCTCTTTGTATCAGTCCGATTTGGGTTTTTGTAAAAAATTGCTTAATGAAATGAGATTTTTTTTCCAATCACCGTGCTTGACATCGGCTTTGTCTAATCTATTATAATTAATTGTAATGTTTTCTTCTCAGGATTCAAAATAGTAACAACTGATTATATCTCGATAAAATCTCGATGTGGTGGCTTAGAATCGGTAGCCCATATTGAGATTGGTACTAGATAGGAGTCTAATATTATACTAACTACGAGATTAGTAATAGAAATCCAATGTAGTGTAAATTGGTAATGAGTAAGCCTAATGCAACATCGATCTGGAGATTGATAATAACCAAAAATTCATAATAATATTGATCCAGAGATCGGTAATAATCAGAAATCCATAATAATATCGATCCAAAGATCGATCTTTGAAAAAAGTGGGGGTCTTATCTCCTGTGCCCATCGAGGCTTTACCGATCCAAAGATTGGTCTTTGAGAAAAGCAGAGGTTTTATCTCCTATGCCTGTCGGAGCTCTGTCAATCCAGAGATTGATCTTTGAAAAAAATGAAGATCTTATCTCCTATGCCTGTCGGAACTTTATCGATCTGGAGATCGATTTTTAAGAAAAGTGAAGATCTTATCTTTCGTGCCTATCGGGACTCTGCCGATTTAAAGATCGATCTTTGAGAACAGTAGAGATCTTATCTTCTGTGCCTGTCGGGACTCTACCGATCCAAAAATCAATCTTTGAGAAAAGCAAAGATCTTATCTCTTGTGCCCGTCGGGGCTCTGTCAATTTGGAGATCGATCTTTTGCCGAAATGATTGAAAGAATTTCACTATTTCAAAGAGATCTCTAATGGGATAAAATTTTTAAGATCTTTATTCAAAAATTCATTAGTAGCATACTCTAGAATTTTCTACATGCCATGTTCTAAAAATGCTTGAACCATCAAGATTCTCGATTCTATAAGTTTTCGACCAAATTATCTCAGTAACTCGATATGGACCTTTCCAGTTTGGGGTGAGCTTTTTTTGTTCCAAAGATTTCGAAACTTCTATTTGATAAAAGACAAGATCACCTCGTTGGAAAATTTTTGGTTTTATCCTGGTATTGTAGTATGTAGCCACTTTTTATTTGTAAGTTGCCATTCGAATTTCAGCGATTTCTCTAATTTTTCTAGTAGGTCTAGGTCGGTTCTCAATCGATCTGCATTACTCTTTTCATGAAAATTCTCCACTCTCAATGAAGGGAGACCAATTTCCATATATATTGCTGCCTCCGCTCCAAACGTGAGTTTGAAGGATATTTCTCCAGTCGATCGCCTGGGAGTGGTTCTATTGGCCCAGAGAACATTGTATAGTTCATCAGCCTAGAGGCCTTTGGCTTCGATAAGCCTAGTTTTCAGACCTTGGAGAATTATCTGATTCATAACTTCTGCTTCTCCATTAGATTGTGGATGTCCCACTGAAGTGAGCCTATGATCAATGTGCAGCTCGAAATAGAATTCTTTGAACTTCATATTATCGAACTACTTTCCATTATCGGTAATGATTATTTGGGGAAGGCCAAAATGGTAGATGATTAACTTTCATACGAAGTCCCATATCTTCTTCTCGATAATTTGTGCTAGAGTTCTGCTTCTATCCATTTGATAAAATAGTCAATAGCAACCACCAAAAATTTTCTCTATTCTGTTGCCATGGGGAAGGCCCACAGGATATCCATTTTTCAAATAGCGAAAGGCCAAGGAGCTATTATTGAAATGATTTTCATTGCTGGCTAGTGCTAAATGTTAGTGTACCTTTGACATTGATCACACTATTGATGAGATCAGCCACATCTTTTTGTATGGTTGGCCAATAATAGCCCTGGCGGATTACCTTGTATGCCAAGGACTTGCCTTCCGAATGATTTTCATAAATTCCTTTATGAACTTCTCGAAGGGCATAATCAACCTCTGAAAGTCTTAGACACCAAAGTAATAGAAAGAAAAATGATCTCTTGTAAAGTCTTTTGTCTAAGATGACATACCAGGGAGCTTGTCTTTTGATCTTTCTGGCATTTCTAGGATCATTGAACAATATTTCTTTGCTTAGGTAATTCATTATGAGATCTATCTAGCTTAGTTCATGATTTAGTTGAGCAATCATTTGAACCTCTATGCTGGATTTTTCAAGAATTTTAATGAATGTCTTTTGATTGAGGTCGGAATATTCTGATGTCGCTAGTTATGAAAGCGCATTAGCTCGAGCATTCTCTGATCTTGATATTTGGATAATTTTAAGATCGAAGAAACTTATGGATAATTCCATTGCATGATGTAAATATTAGGACATAACAAAATCTTTGACTTCATAATGACCTCGTACCTATCTGACGATAAGCTATGAATCCATAAACACCTTGAGCCTTATAATATTGAGCTCCTTGGCAATTTTGAGTCCTACGATGAGGGCTTCATATTCGGCTATATTGTTGAAGATTTTGAAATTAAACCTAAGTGCATGTTCAGTGATTACTCCCTCGGGATGGGCTAAATTCAATGTAGACTTCTGTGTTACGATCGATTTGGTACTTGAAGACTTTGTTTACTAGGCATTGGTAGGTGTCACCTACATTTTTTAAATTAAAAGATATTATTTTATAATAGTATAAACCTTTGTCGGTGATGAATGCCATATTCTCCTCATCTTCAGGAGCCATCCTGATTTGGTTGTAGTCGAAGAAGGCATCCATGAAGCTTAGCAGCTTGTGGCCTGATGTCGCATTGATCAGTTGATCAATTTTCGACAGAGGAAAGCTGTCCTTTGGGCATGCCTTGTCGAGATCAGTAAAATCGATGCAGATCCTATATTTTTTGCTTGCCTTCTCAACCATGATAACATTGGCTATTCAATTTGGATACTATGCTTCTCTGATAAATCCTATCTTTAGAAATTTGCCGACCTCCTCGTCTATAGCCCTTTGTCTTTTTAGAATAAAAGTTCTCTTCTTTTGCTTCATGGGCTTATATTTTGAATCAATATTCAATTTATGCATGATGACATTGGCTGAAATTTCAGGCATGTTTGAGGCTAACCATGCAAAAACATCAGTATTTTTTTGGAGAAAAGAGATCAATTTTTTTTTAGGTTGGTATTTAATCGAGCTCCAACCTGAATGGTTCTTTCAGGGTCTCCGCCTAGCGATACGGTAATAAGTGGTTCTGCTGATTCACCTCAAATTCTGCCGATCTCGTCATCAAGATCTTGGTTGAAAATTTTGGCAGGTGAAATTTTGACTGGTACTTTTATTTTAGAAGCTATCAAAAAGCACTGCTTGGCCATAATTTGGTCTCCCCATATCTCACCGACGCCC
This sequence comes from Cocos nucifera, assembly GCA_006176705.1. Taxonomy (NCBI): domain Eukaryota; kingdom Viridiplantae; phylum Streptophyta; class Magnoliopsida; order Arecales; family Arecaceae; genus Cocos; species Cocos nucifera. The sequence goes on along the minus strand of QRFJ01003414.1, from coordinate 425,804 downwards.
AATCTATTTGAAAATTGGACAAGAAGATAGTAAGTTGAGACTATTGACTTGAGGGAGTTAAGCCCAGGTCGGCCAAGAATGACATTGTACGCAGATAGTATTTTGATGACAAGAAATGTAAGTTGCACTGTTGACTGATAGGGCTCTTTTTCGACAGTGACTGGTAGCATAGTTTCTCCTTTGACTACCATAGAATCATCTGAAAAGCCAATCAGAGGGCTGCCAATCTATCTTAGGCTATTGAGCAAATTCATTTTTGAGAGGGAATCATAGAACAACACGTCCATAGAACTTTCATTATCGATCAAAATTTTTTTTACATCATAGTTTGCTATCATCATGAAAATGATGACAGCATCATTATGGGGTCTCTAAACCCCTTGGGTACCATTTTTAAAAAAAAATAACATTTTTAATATGTTGCCTTTTGAACGAAGAGCTCCTAGATGCCCTCTAGAGCTGGCTGCCCTGTGAAATCACATCAATGACTCCTGTAGTTGGTCGATTGTGTTCAGCAGCATCTTCAAGCCTTGGGCACGGCTCCAAGAGTTAGTTTGTCTGGTCTCAGACATATTTACCAAGATAGCCCCGATGGATCAAAGCCTCAATCTCATCTCTGAGTTGACGGCATTTCTTAGTGTCATGTCCATGATTCCGATGGAAGCGACAGTATTTGCTCTTATTTCTTTTATCTGCAGGAGCCTTCATGAGAATAGGGCAGCGGAGATATTCTTGATTTTTTATCTCCATCGGAATTTGTATTATAGGGGCAGACAAAGAAGTGCAGCTATCGAATTTCCAGGGAGAACTTTGGAATCTCAAATTTTTTTGAGGTGGTTCACTGCTGTTCCCCTGATTCCTGCATCCTTCCTCGCGAGGTCGTTTCTTTCCCTCTTTATCCTTCTTCTCTTTTTTATTCAACTTTTTCTCCTCCTTAGCATGGGCATACTTTCGAATCCGGTCCAGCATTGCTTCATAATTCTCTAAAAAATTCTTGTTGAGGGAGAAGGTCAGACGATAACTCTTGAGCCCCCACTTTAAGGCAGACATAGCGACAGACTCATTAAAATCTTTAACTTCTAGAATGACCGCATTGAAATGGAATATATATTCTTAGAGGGACTTGTTCTCTTACTGCACTATGGAGAAGAGACAGTCTGAGTGCTTTAGGTGAAGATGGTTGCTTTCAAAATAGATCATAAAGAGCCTGCTCAACTGATCGAAAGAAAAAATGGATCTAGGATGGAGTTCAAAAAATCATATCCTTGCAGATTTCTTGAGGATGATGGAGAAGGCCATGTAGAGAAGGACATCAGACACATCTTGAAGCCTCATAATATTTCTATACCCTTCAAGGCGATCTTGAGTGTCACTGGAACCATTGAATGGCTCCAAAGTAGGCATCTTAAACTGGGATGAGATCGATTCATTCAGAATTTCAGTAGAAAAAAAATGAGGTCGAAGTCCTTCTTACTCTAGAGAGATTTCTCAAGCTGTACCTCCTTCAGCTTCTTCTCAAGATCTTGAAGTTTTTGGATTGCACTAATAGGGGATCTATCTATCTCGATAAATGAGGAGCAGCCCTATGATAATCATGAGATTGAGTCCTTAAGCCCATGACCATGGTAGAGTGAAGATGATAGAAAGAGTTTCTATTAGAGTTTCATATTAGATTTGAATCGAATGATTAATTCATATGTTAGATATTGGATTTGACGAGTTCATCTTAATCCTAATCTCGCCAGGGCTCAAGATAGAAGAATCCAATCACACAGGTAGCTACACCAAGAGGTTCACTTTCGATTCTGATGGGTTGCCACTATATACTACTAAGTGTCATTGATGGATTTTGAAAGCAATTAGAATGATTTAGATGATCAAGCATTCTAATTGTATGAATCAGAAAAGTTTTGGTCCATCGAAAGGTATTTTTATGATGTCGATGATAGAGATCGCGGCATATCTCATTACCATACGAAATTGAATCTAATTGAATCACACAACAAGGATTTAGATTTGGATGTCATCAATTGGACTAATCCAGTTCAATTGATTTGAATTAGATTCAATTAGGTTTAAAAAAATCGTGCTAGCACACGATTGAGCCTAACATTCTTCTTTTATAATTATTTTGCTTCATCTCGACTGAGCCAAATTTATTTGGGCTCACTCAGAGACTTTATCTTAGTTTAACTAAAGCTTGTTCAGATCAAAAAAGGATTGTCTTAATTTATTAGATGGATTTAAGATAAGACCTGTCAATTTCTGTCACCTACTAATTTCTGTTTTTGGACATAGATCAACAGTTGACCCTAGACACTTGGACATAGGGCCATGTGTCATCACCTATAGGAGAGCACCTGAGACTCTTGTCCTTCTACTAAAAGAGGCAAGAGAGAGGATGCACGCCACCCTAGGCATGTGCCCCATATGTATAAAGGATGGAGTCCCATACAGATAGGACTCTAGGATTTCTTGATGGATTTAAATACCTAGGCACCAAAGTTTTTGATTTATCCAATCTAGGTACCACCTATGTGAATTTTTGAGGAACTCTCATCTAATTAGATCAGATGACATCATCCCACCAATCAGATTTAGATTTGACTGAATAAAGGCTTTTGATTGGCCAGGATGATGTGGCACTGTATGGCGCAGTAGGATCTATTTAAACCCAATCTGTGCCTAGGGTTAAGAGGTCTTGCATAATTCCCATGCTCCAAGGTTGCCTCTCTCTCTCTTCCATGCCCCATCTGATCCTCTCTCTCCCCTCTCCATGCCTAAGGAGTTGGGCATGGGTTCAAGTAACATCCAAGGAAGAAAGGCGTCTAGATCAGGAAGAAGGCAGCACTATTAAAAGAGATGACTGTTGTTTCTTCAAAAAAAATTTTGAAGAACTTCAAGATCAGATCTAGATCTAATTTTTGAAGAAAAGATTCAAAAGAAGAAGACCTCCAGATCCTATCCGAGTGGATACCGGTAGAGGTCAGACACATGCGTGGATCCTTTCAGAACCTCAGGATCAATCAGGATCATTATGGAGTAATCTGATTATCTAAAATAAGATATAAAATTAAATTAGATTTAATTTTATTTTTATTTTTATAATATCATATCTTTAGGATCAGATCTGAGATATCTCAAATCTGATTAGAATCAAAAAAAAATTTAAAATATTTCTTCAAATCTAATCAGATCTGAACGATCATGTGCTAGAAAAATAGAATTTTTTCTTCAAATTCTAGATCGCAATAGATCGTGATAAAAATTTCAAACTATATTTATTAAATTATTACAAGATCTGATATGTATACTAGAACTAATATATTCTTGAATTGTGTAAGTGGATTACGTGAAGTACGTCATTGTATGGTACGATGATGACTCATCCACTCAGCTTGCCCTTGATCTTGAGGGATGGCTTAGGGTCACCGGAGGGGTGAGTAGAAGTCGGGTCATAAGATTTGGCCATAGCTTCAACCCTCCAATGGCTCGATCCTCTTCGGCATCCTCATAGGCCTCGATATCTCAAATTTGGAGTGATGTCCACATGAAGAAGGTCGTGCAAAGGCTTCTCAACCAGCAATCTCAAAGTATTTGGGATGTCGTTCATGATGCGATCGTAGAAGCTCTTCAGGACCTATGGCTGCATGACCAGTTGGGCTCGTTGATCCAGCCATCACATTAGATAATTCTATTAGTAATTTTTTTACTTATTTTAAGTTTTCATATTTAGAAGCTTCACATATCTAGGCTAAGCTTGAGTCAGAAAAAAAAATTTAGTATCTAAAAATTCAATCTAACTATCCAATTGATGGACCGAAGGTGTCTATAGTTTCGTATCATAGAATGGAACATTTAGGAATAATTTATCAAAAATCAAAGAAGAGTATCAAAAGATACATCTCCGTATCGAAAGATACACTTTCTTATCAAAACTTATGAATAATATTTTATTTTTCTTCATTTCAGAATGTTGGGATATCCGGCTCTCATCCACCAGCTGCTGAAGATGAGCAGGAGGATGAGAAGCAGGAGGACAAGGAGGATGTTACCTAATTTTTTTTTGATTTGTATATAATTTTGATACTTATAAAGCAGTATCTTAATATAAAATTATATAATTTATATTTTAATATAATATAATTAATTTTATATTTATGATTGTGTTAAATAGTTATTATCTTATTTTTAATAGATTTAAAAAAATATTATTATTTATTAGTGTTGTATCTTAAACTAAAATTACAAGCACACGGTGTGTAAAGTAGCATGTCCAGCGAGTACGAGTTGATCCCACGAGAAATTATATTTGAATTATGTTCAAATCCTTACTTAGATGAGCTTTAATAAAGATTTTAGAAGATTGTTTGTTACTAACTACTATTGGTGCAGAATCTGATCGATGTCGGATCGAACTGGAGTTGAGAAAGAAGAGGTCACTGCCTATGATCTACAAAATAAAGTTCTATTTGGAGTCGATGGTGGTAGCTCCGATAGGATCCTCTGATGATTAAGTCAGCTCTTCTAACCAACAGAAATGGAGTGCTCAGAAGAGAGCTTAGTAGAGTTTTGGAGAAGGAGAAGAGAGCTTAGAGAAAATATATCTGAAGGATCTCTTTTTATAGATGGAGTCTGGAGTAGACTGATAGTGATAGCCATAGCCGTCCGGTAGCTGGCCGCTTGGAGCCATGTAAGATTTGTTATGGAGAGGGGCGCCATCTGTAGCAGACTGATAGTGATAGCCATAGCCGTTCGATAGCTGGCTACTCAGGACCACGTGAGAGGGATGCCGCCTGTAGCAAACTAATAGCGACAGTCATAGTCGTCCGATAGCTGGTCATTCAGGATCACATGAGAGGGATGCCACCTACAGCAGGTTGATAGCGACAGCCATAGCCATCCGATTCTGAGCCGCTCAGAGTCACATGGAGGAATGAAGATCTTTGACGTATGTCAATTTTAGAGGAGTTCGGACTCCTAAAGGAAGTACGGCTAGAGGGAATCATCCGAAAGGAATGCTACTTAAAATCTGAAAGTAATCTACTGGAGGAATCCGGATGGAGTTCGATTGATGGAGAAGTCCAAAAGGAGTCCGACTGATAGAGAAGTTTGGCTGAAGAAGTTCAACTGATGGAGAAGTTCAACTGAAGGAGAAGTCTGGAAGGAGTTTGACTCTTGAAGAAATCCATCTGAAATAGAAGTTCAAAGGAAGTTCGGCTTCTGAAGGAATCTGACTAAGAAAGAAGTCTGGAGGGAGTTGGGCTCTTGAAGAAATCCAACTGAGAAAGAAATTTGGAGGAAGTTGGGCACCTGAAGAAATCCGACTGAAGTAGAGATCCGAAAGAAGTTCGGCTCCTGGAGGAATCCATCTGAAGAAAAAGTTTGGAGGGAGTTCAGCTCCTAAAGGAATCCGACTGAGGAAAAAGTTCAAAGAAAGTTGGGCTCCTGAAGGAATCTGACTGAAGTAGAGATTTAGAAGGATTTCGATCGCTGGAGGAGTATAGCCACTAAAGGAGTTTAGCTAGGATTTGACCACTAGAGGAGTTCGATTGATGTTCGGCCACTGAAGGAGTTCGGCTAAGATTCGATCGCTGGAGGAGTTCAACTGAGGTTCGATCGCTGGAGGAGAATTTTCGATTGAAGCTCTTTCGTGATTACCAGTGGCATTAGGCTAAGTATCAGGCTGGACTTCAATAGGAGCGGAGTTTATCTCCAATAATAGTCTCCCCACTCTCAAGTTCAAAATTCAAAAAAAGGAAGTACAAAAAAGATGACTGCCGAAGTCCTTTTTCGGGCCTGCACCCATTCAGGTGGAAGCTCGGGAGAGATTTTAGCTCCTATCCTGGGTTTTCATGCTTGTTGCTTATTGCAGACACCGAGCTCGTTGTGGAGGTCGGACTAGGACCGCTCTTATAAATCAGGATAAGATTCTGTCTTTCATATTTGGCGTAGTCAGGTTGTCATGGAAAAACTCATGTAAGGATTCTCCACCGAGCCTCTTTCTTCTCTACATTTTTGGTCTACGAGGTTTCGACTTTTGCTCATTTTAGGATGAGATTCTTCTCCTGTTCCTAATAGACTGTAGAGGCATATTAGGGTCGTTGTCGGAGCCTCTCCTCTCACCTCGTCTAAAATGAATGAGGCCTTCAGCTTTGCTCATGTTAGGATGAGGTTCTTCTTCTATTCTTAACGGGCTGTAAGAGCATATTAGGATTGTTGTCGGGACCTCTTTTCTCATCTCATCTAAAATGAATGAGTTCTTCGACTTTGCTCTCGTTAGGACAAGATTCTCCTCCTGTTTCTAATGGACTGTAGGGGCGCATAAGGGCCATTATCAGGGCCTCTCCCCTCATCTCATCTAAAATAAATGAGATCTTCGACTTTGCTCTCGTTAGGATGAGGTTTCCCTCCTGTTTCTTACGAACTGTAGGAGCGCATAAGGGCCATTGTCAGGGCCTCTTCGCTCATCTCATCTAAAATAAATGAGGCCTTCGACTTTGCTCATGTTAGGATGAGGTTCTCCTCCTATGCCTAACGAGCTGTAGGAGTGCATAAAGACCGTTGTTAGGGCCTCTCCCCTCATCTCGTCTAAAATAAATGAGGCCTTCGATTTTGCTGTTAGGATGAGGTTCTCCTCCTATTCCTAACAGACTGTAGGGGCACATAAGGACCGTTATCAGGGCCTCTCTCCCCATCTCGTCTAAAATGAATGAGGCCTTCGATTTTGCTCACGTTAGGATGAGGTTCTCCTCCTATTTCTAATGGACTATAGGGGTGCATAAAGGCCATTGTCAGGACCTCTCCCCTCATCTCATATAAAATGAACGAGGTCTTTGACTTTGCTCATGTTAAGACGAGGTTCTCCTTCTGTTCCTAACATGGCCACTATTGATTGCTTCTTTTCTATCATTACATAATTTTTATACCAAAAAATCATAATATTGAAATGGAGGAGTTTTATTAAAGGAAAATTATTGGTAGTACATCCTCAGATTTTTTGAATTCTAAGGTCGTGGGAGCGTTGTTCCTTCGAGCTCCTTTAGGCGATAAGTTTCGGATCGGACGACCTCCTCTACTTCATATGGACCTTTCCAATTTGGGACAAGCTTCTCTTGGCTCTAAGGTTGAGAGATGGTGGCTCGTCGAAGTACTAAGTCTCCTACTCTGAATGTTTTACCTCTGATCTTGGAGTTATAGTATCGAGCCACCCTTCGTCTATAGGCCGCCATCCGAACTTGGGCTTCCTTCCTTTTTTCTTTCAAAAGGTCGAGATTGACTCTGAGGTCCAGTGAGCTATGCTGCTCATCGAATTCCATGACCTATGCTGATGGGAGCTTAAGCCCGATTGGGATGACTGCTTCCATTTCAAAGGCAAAGGCGAACGGTATTTTTTTGATTGATAGCCTTTGAGTAGTTTAGTACGCCCAGAGGACGTGGTAGAGTTCATCCGCTTAGGCTTCCTTTGCCCTATCGAGTCTTATCTTGATGCCTTATAGGAGAATTCGGTTGATCACTTCAGCTTCTTCATTTGCCTGTGGGTGAGCTACTAATGTGAAGTGATGGGAGATGTTTAGATCTTCACAGAACTCAGCAAATCTCGTCCCAGCGAATTATCGCCCATTATCTATTATGAGGATTCAGGGCAGACCGAACAGACAGACGATTGACTTTTAGACAAAGTCCTGTACCTTGGCTTCGATAATTTTTGCTAGTGGTTCGGCTTCGATCTATTTGATGAAGTAGTCGATCGTGATTCGGAGGAACTTTTATTGTCCAGATGTCGTTGAAAAAGGGTCAAGTATATCCATTCTCTACTGCACAAATGGTCAAGATGTGCTCAGTGGAGTAAGCTTAGAGGTCGGCTATCTTTGTATGTTTGTATTTTTCTAACAACGGTCATATTTCTTAACATACTCCATGAAATTATGGTATAAGATCGGCCAATAGTACCTTTATCGAAGTAGTTTTTGTGATAGGGACCTAGCTCCTACATGATTTTCACAAATTCTCTCATGCACTTTCCATAATGCGAAGTCGACCTCTAAAGGTCCAAGACATCTCAGCAGCGGCAGCGAATACGACCTCTTATATAACTTACCGTTATACAAAATGTATCGGAAGGCTTGATTTCTAAGTTTTCGAGCTTCTTTCAGATTATGAGGAAGAACTTCCTCTTTGAGATAGGTAACTAACGGATCGATCTAGCTCGGCTCGAGCTCCATCTACATAACGAACTATGATTTCTCTGAGCTTGGGTATTTTAGAGTTTCAAAAAATACTTCTTTGGGCAGTCCGACTGGGGCTGAAGTGGCCAATTTAGAGAGGAGGTTGACTCTTGTATTTTCTACTCTCGGAATATGTCGAATGCCAAAACTGCCAAAGATCGGAGTCAAATCCTTTACTTTCTCGAGATATTTTATCATATTTTCCTCCCATGCTTCATACCTGCCACTAACTTAGCTGACCATCAATTAGAAATCACTATAGATTTGAAGTCGATCTACTTTTAACTCTCCTGCTATTTTTAATCCGACGATCAGTGCTTCATATTCGGCACAATTATTAGTTACAGAAAATTCAAAGCATAGCGCGTACTCGATGATGACTTCCTCGAGATTGACTAAGATTAATCCTGTAACTACTCCAGCAGAGTTGGATGAACCATCTACGTACAGGATCCAAAACCTTCAAAAAGGTCGGCACTTTCTTTGGGGAGGCTCGGTTATAACCATGGGATGCCGATCTCGCTCTATTCAAGCTCGACTTCATCTGGAATGATGCATTCAACTATGAAGTCAGTCAGTGCCTGAGCCTTGATCACCGACCGAGGTCGGTAGTAGATATCAAACTCTGTTAATTTAATGGTCCATTTTGCAACTCTTTCAGAAGCATCGATTTGATGAAAGATTGCTTTGATCAGCTGGTCAGTGAGAAGTGTTATAGTATGTCCCTAAAAGTAAGGTCAAAGTCTTCTTACTATAATCAGAAGAGCATAAGTCAATTTTTCTAATTTTGTATACCTGGTTTTGGCATCTCTTAGGATCCGACTTATATAGTAGACTGGTCACTGCATTTTTGCCTCTTCTTTGATCAGGACTGCTGCTTGCACCGTAGGGGAGACCGTGAGGTAAAAAAAATAGCTCCTCTCCAAATTCGAGTTTGGCTAGTAGGGGTGAGCTGAGGTAGTTCTTGAGCTCGTCGGATGCCTTGTAGCATTTTTGAGTTCAGTGAAAATCTTTTGATTTTCTGAGGATTTGAAAGAAGGGTATGCAACGTTCAACCAACCTCGAGATAAAATGACTCAAAGATGCCACCTTCTCAGTCAGACGCTAAACTTTCTTGATGGACTTTGGAGCGGTCATCTCTTGGATAGCTCGAATTTTCTTCGGATTGGCCTCAATCCCTTGTCTTGAGATCATGAATCCCAAAAAATTTTCTGAGGCAACTCCAAAGACGCACTTGGTTGGGTTCAGCTTCATCTTATATTTCTTGAGCACGTCGAAAGCCTCTTCAAGGTCGGTGACATGATTGACAATCTCTCAACTTTTGACCAGCATGTCGTCGATGTAAACCTCCATATTATGGTCGATCTACTCCTTGAAGATTTTATTGACCAAGCGCTGATAAATCGTGCCTACATTTTTAAGCCCGAAGGGTATGATCCTATAATAGTAAAGACCATGGTTAGTAATAAAAGCAGTCTTCTCCTCGTCCTCCAGTGCCATCCAAATTTGATTGTAGCCAGAGAAGACGTCCATGAAGGTGAGAAGCTCGTAGCTTGAAGTCGCATCCACCAGTTGATTGATTCTAGGCAAAGGGTAGCTGTCTTTTGAGCAGGCCTTGTTAAGCTTCTTAAAGTCGATGCACATCCTTTACTTACCGTTGACCTTCTTAACCAGGACCACGTTAGAGATCCAAATCGGATAGCTAACTTCTTGGATAAATCCAATGTTGAGAAGCTTATCGACTTCTTCTACTATTACCTTCTGCCTTTCTGGCGACCTTGAACTCTTTCTTTTATTGATCGATGTTTGGGGTCAACGGCCAACTGATGTTCCATAACCTCGGTGTCAATCCCAGGCATATCTACCGAAACCTAGGCAAAGATGTTGGCATTTCTTTGTTAGAAGGCGATGAGCTATTTCCGAACTTCATCTTTCAGACTAGAGCCAATCTATACTGTATGCTCCGCATTTTCGTCATTCAAGGGGATGGCCACAAGATCTTCTATGGACTCATCCCATTCTTCGGTAAGGTCATCATGGGCATTTAGTCCATCAACGGGATAAGGGTCGATCCGTTCTTCCTTTTGTAGGATAATTGAGTAGCAGTGCCTTGCCAGAGCTTGATCTTCCCTAATCTCTCTGATCCCATAACTTATCAAAAACTTCATCTTCAAATAATAAGTTGACACCACCATCCGAAGTGCATTTAGATCGGATCAGTCGAGAATTGCATTATTAGCGGAGGGAGCCTTTACTACCAGAAAATCCACCTATACTCTAGATTGTTTTGGATATTATCCTGCAGCCACAGTTAGAGTCATTACATCTTCAATTGGTACTACAGTACCAGCGAAGCCTACTAGTAGAGAGTTTATTAGTCCTAGCTGATTATAGGATATCGACATTTTGAAAAAAATATCATAAAATAAGACATCAGTCGAACTTTCATTATCAACTAGGATGCTACGTACATCATAGTCCGCTATATTTAAAGAGATTACAACCACGTCATTATGCAGAAACTGTACTTCCCGTGCATCTACCTTAGTGAAGGTTGTGGGTTCTTCAGTCCTCCGTCTCTTCACCGACCCCTCAAATCCGCTGGTCTCTTCTCATCGAAGTTCTCCAAAGATAGTGTTGACGATGTTGAGAGGTGACCGATCTCCTGGTTGTTTCTTTCTCCTTGGTAGTTTTGGCTGCGATAGTGCCCTCGATCGCTCTTTCCTTGTATCAGGTCGACGTCTGAGGAATCGACCCAGTCGGCTTCTTTTGATGAGCTCCTCAATCTCGTCTTGGAGCTGAATGCATTCTTTAGTATCATGGTCATGATCATGATAGTAGAGATAGTATTTGCTAGAATTACACTTACCAGGATGGGTGTGCATTCTTTTAGGCCTCGGCAGTTGCTCCTTGATTTCCATCAACACTTGCATTTTGGGGGCATTAAGAGAGACATAGTTATGAAACCTTCTAGAGGGAGAACTTCTTCACACCCTTACGTTGGGGCTTCTTTAACAATGAGCTCGAGGAGAAGTTCGATCTCGCTTGCACTCGAAGGGAATCCATGAGCACGATCAAATTTCATTCGGCCCTCCATCAACCATGGGTTTATTAGACTCGCCCGCCTGCCGCTCTCCTACGGCTTCCTCATCTCTCAATTTAAAGGCTTCTTCCACTTGGACATATCCTTCAGTCCGAGTTAACAGATCGATAAAATTTCTAGGATACTTCTTCTCCAGAAAGAACAGCAAATCATTCTTCTAAAGGCCATCCTTGTGTGTGACCATTGCAACAGATTGGTCCAAATTTCGAACCTCCAATGCAGCAGTGTTAAATCGGATGACATAAGCTCGGATAGATTTTTCTTCCTTCTGCTTGATATTCATCAGAAAATTCAAACCTCGACACAGACGTCAATTACTGATGAAGTGAGCCGCAAATCAATGGCTCATCTGATCGAAGAAAAAGATGATACCCAACTTAAGTGCTGAGTACCAGCTTCTGATGGCTTCCTTGAGGATAGATGGGCATGCCCGACATAAAATGGCATCTGACACGTCATGGAGCAGCATCATTATCCAGAAGGCCTCTAGGTGGTCGATCAGATCGGTGGTTCTGTCATAACTCTCAAACTATGGGAGCTTGAAATTTGATGGAATTGGTTCCTACATAATCCTCTAAGAAAAAGGAGGGTCAATGCAAATATCATTACCGTGCGAGGAGGGAGTATGGCAGAGTTCTTCAATTCATCGACTCATTTTCAGAAGCCTTTGATCCAAGAGATCTTCACGATCATTGATATCCAAGGTTTTCTAATGGAACAGATGCAAGGCTCCCCTTGGGTCGAGTCATGGTCCGAGCAAGGGTTCTCCACCCTCTGCTTCCCCCTTTCGGAGGTCACCAATCGGCTAGCCCAAGTCGGCCATCCCTAGATCAAATCACGGAGCTCCAGAGAAACCTGCTCCGATCGAATCGATGCCAGGGCTTATCGATGTATGGCCTGCACCACCTCCGTGAGATCACGAACCTACTGAACCAGCAGGTTGAACTGCTTCCCATCCACTATAGTTGTAGGTGGAGCTTGAGTTGCCGGAGCTGAAGTGGGAGTGGATAGGTCTAGATGGGATCTGGCTACAGAGATCGTTGATCATCGGGTCGAAGCTTTCTTGAGAGGTATTTTTTTTGAGAAGAACTCTAGAGAGGAAGAAGAGAGATCGCTGCTGAGCACTCCTTTAAGAATAAAGAAACCTCAAAAATAGAGGCCCTCCTTCTAGCGCCAATCTTTTTGGTGCAGAATCTGATTGACGCTGGACTGAGCTAGAGTTGAGAAAAAAGAGGTCACCGTCGGTGACCTATAAAATAAAGTTCCATCCGGAGTTGGTGGTGGTGGCTCTGGTAGGACCCTCCGGCGATCAAGTCAACTCTTCTAGCCAACAAAAATAGAGTGCTTAGGAGAAAGTTCAGTAGAATTTTTAGGAAGGAGAAGAGAGCTTAGAGAAAATATATCTGGAGGATCCCTTTTTATAGATGAAGCCCGGAGCAAACTGATAGTGACAGCCATAGCCGTCCGATAGCTGGCCGCTTGAAATTGCATAGGATTTGTTACGGAGAGGGGTACCGTCTGTAGCAGACTGATAGTGACAGTCATAGCCATCCACTAGCTAGCCGCTCAGGATCGCATGAGAGGAGCTCCACCTACAGCAGACTGATAGCGACAATCGTAGCCGTCCGATACTGAGCCACTCAGAGCCACATTAAGGGGTGAAAATCTTTGACGTATGTCAATTTCAGAGGAGTTCGGACTCCTAAAGGGAGTACAGCTAGAGGGGATCATCCAGAAGGAATGCTACTTGAAATTTGAAAGTAATATGCTGGAGGAATTCGGATGGAGTTCGACTAATGGAGAAGTCCAGAAGGAGTTTGACTGATGGAGAAGTTCGGCTAAAGGAAAAGTTTGGAAGGAGTTCGGCTCTTGGAGGAATCCATCTGAAGTAGAAGTTTGGGGGAAGTTCGGCTCCTAGAAGAATCCGACTGAAGAAAAACTCTGGATAGAGTTGGGCTCCTGAAGAAATCTGACTGAGAAAGAAGTTCGGAGGAAGTTGGGCACCTGGAGGAATCCGACTGAAGTAGAGGTCCGAAAGGAGTTCGGCTCCTGGAGGAATCCATCTGAAGGAGAAGTTCGGAGGAAGTTTGGCTCCTAGAGAAATTTGACTGGGGAAGAAGTTTGAAAAAAATTAGGCTCCTAGAGGAATCCGACTGAAGTAGAGGTTCGAAAGGAGTTCGACCGCTGGAGGAGTACAGCCGCTGAAGGAGTTCAGTTAGGGTTCGGCCACTAGAGAAGTTCAGATGGAGTTCGGCTACTGAAGGAGTTCGGCTAAGATTCGACCGTTAAAGAAGAATTTTCGATCGAAGCTTTTTCATGATTATCAATAGCATTAGGCTAAGCATCAGGCTGGACTTTGGCGGGAGCGGGGTTTATCCCCAACAACTACTAAATAGTAAATTAAATATAGAGAATAATAATATAAAGATCTAGAGCTTTTGAATCTACTAGATCAATGACTTAGAAAGTCTTTTTAAGATTTCTCTTATGATATCCTTTGATTAAGGTGTAATGCATAGACAAGCATTCATCCTAATTAAAGAACTCTTCTTTCAATTACTTCTCTTTTGTTAGTCCATGCTCTTCTTTTCTGTTATTCAAGTATGGACTATGAAGAAACTCTGACCCAATAATAATCCATCAAAGTTTTTCATAAGAAAAAAGATAAAAGAAATTAACGAAATTATAGGCCTTCTTCCTATTATCCTTCTTGCACTGAATCAATCATGAACTATAAAGGGACTGAAATCTAATGATAGTCCATCAAGTCTTTATGCAAAATGCTTGAAAGAAGAAGAACTCTAAAAAAAAAATTAAAAACTAAGAAAAAATCCTAAAAAAGAGCTTCTAATCATGGTTTAGCTTCATCGCAAATCCCAAAAGATTGCTTAGCTAAACATGATTTGATGAAAACTATAAATCCAAAAATATTATACTAATTACTGAAATTTAAAATTATAATAAATAAAAGGGATGTAGAATCGCAGCATGTGGACGTGCTGCATGAGCAAGCACCCAGCCATTCTAATCATGGTTTAGCTTCTAATCATGGTTTAGCCATTCTAAGAAAATATAGGAAAGAAATATATTTATGTTATATTCATGTCACTCCTCTAATATCCTTCACGTTGTAACACCACATCTTTCTATATCTTTACTCTCATTTTGCTTTATTTAGTTATGAACAAAACTATGCTTTCCTTCATGATGTTTATATGTTTTTGTTAACTTAATTAAATATTTTGTCTTTAGAGCTTTCTAAATGTGGGGTTTTTAGCAAGAAAAAAAAACTTCTTTTTATACTAAACCCTTAGTTCTCCTTATTCATTGTCTTGCTTGTTAATTTCTATCATCCTCTTGTGTAGTTGAAAAAACAGATACTATCAAAGCTTCTTAAGCTCTTTAAAAGATTAATTAGACTACTCTCAAGTTGAAGGAGCCGAGCTCTGCATTTTTAGATGTGGTTTCAAGAGAAGTATTATTTAAATTAGTCGAAGAAGAAATAATATGGCTATCACTGAAATCTCACTATCAATCATTGGAAGGAGAGGGAAAACAAGATAAAGAGATAGGAAAAGAAGAGGAGGATGGGAGCAATGGTAGCTAAGGGGATAAGGGTGAGCAATAGTTAGGGTGTTATTGATGGAGATTGTACAACCATCATAGAGAAAGGTTAGAAAAATGGATGAAGTTAAGCTTGAAGCTTGGGTATTTTGATCATTAGATTATTTTAAGTCTGTTGACGCAGAAATTGGTCATCGTCGGAGTCCGCTGGAGTGGAGGCCGATGAGGTCGCCGTCGAAGACCTGCAAAACAAAGTTCCATCCGAAGCTGGTGGGGGGTGGCTCCGACAGGACCCTCCGACGATCAAGTCAGCTCTGGCCAACAGGAATGGAGTGCTCGGAATGAGTTCCAGAGCTTGGAGAAAAAGAGGAGAGCTTAGAGATCAGAGAGATTAGAGTTGGCATATCTGGAGGATCCTTTATAGGTGGAGCTTAGTTGATGGTGATGGCCATACCGCCTAACAAAGAGCCGTTGGGACCATCTGAAGTTCGGAATGGAGAGGAAGGCGTTGTCAGGTGGATGATGATAGCCATACTGGTAGGTCGTGGACCGCATGGAGTTCGGTACGGAGAGGAAGACGTCGTCAGATAGATGGTGACAGCCATACTGGCAGATCGTGGGCCACATAGAGTTCGATATGGAGAGGAAGGCGTCGTCAGGTGGATGGTGACAGCCATACTGGCAGATCGTGGGCCGCATGAAGTTCATGGAGCTCGACCGCTAAGCAGTTCGGTCGGCTGAACAGGTTTGAAGGAGCTCAGATGTTAGGAGTTCGAGGAGCTCGATCGCTAAGCAGTTCGACTGGCTGGGGGGGTTCGATCCTGACGCTGGGAGTCCGAAGAAGCTCGACGGCATAGGAGTTCGAAGGAGCTCGGCAGCTAAGTAGTTCGATCGACTAAATGAGTTAGAAGAAGCTCGACCGCTGGGGGTTCGATTGAAGGACGACCGCTGAGGCTCTTCTGCGGCTACTAGTTGCATTAGGCCAGGCATCAAACTAGACTTCGGTGGGAGCGGAATTTATCCCCAACACTAGCCCCTCCCACTCTCGAGCTCGAAAATCGAAGAAAGGAAGTGCAGAAAAGGCGACTACTGAAGTCTTCCTCTGAGCTCCATGCTGGTCTAGGTTGAAGCTCGGAGGAGATCTCATCTCCAACTAAAGTTGATATCGAAGTTAAAGTCCGAAGAAGATCCCATCTTCAGTCGAGATTGAGGGAGGCTTCGTCCGCTGCGATCGAAGTCGGAGGTTGCACTCTTTGGGGGCAACATTGTCTCCTACAGTCGAGGTCGATGCGGGCGCTTGGGAGAGGTTGAAGCTCTCCAACCGAGGTTCTACTCCTATTCCTAATCGAGGTTGACTCGATCGCTCGGGAGAGATCTTATCTCTTGCAGTCGGGGTTGCCTCAGGGGAGATCTTATCTCTGGCCGAGGTTTCCTCAAGGAAGATCTTATCTTCTGCAGCCAAGCTTTCCTCGGGGGAGATCTCATCTCCTGCGGTCGATATTGAAGCGGGCACTCAGGGGAGATTCTATCTCCTACGGTCGAGCTTTCCTCGGGGGAGATCTTATCTCCTGCAGTCGAGGTTAAAGCGGACGCTCGGGGGAGATCTTATCTCCTGCGGTCGAGCTTTCCTCGGAAGAGATCTTATCTCCTACAGCCAAGGTTGAAGCGAATGCTCGGGGGAGATCTTATCTCCTACGGTCGAGCTTTCCTCGGGGGAGATCTTATCTCCTATAGCTAAGATTGAAGTGGGCGCTCGAGGGAGATCTTATCTCCTACGGTCGAACTTTCCTCAGGATAGATCTTATCTCCTACCGCCGAGGTCGAAGTGGGTGCTCGAAGGAGATCTTATCTCCTACCGTCGAGCTTTCCTCGGGGGAGATCCTATCTCCTGCAGTCGAGGTTGAAGCGGACTCTCGGGGGAGATCTTATCTCCTACGGTCGAGCTTTCCCCGGGAAGATCTTATCTCCTGCGGTCGAGGTTGAAGTGGGCGCTCGGAGGATTTCGTTAAAGCCCGACCGCTTGGAGTCCAAGGAGCTCGGACGCTAAGCAGTACGGCCGACTGAGCGGGTTTGAAGGAGCTCGGATGCTAAAGTTTGGCTAAATCCCGGCTGCTTGGAGTCCAAGGAGCTCGACCGCTAAGTAGTTCGGTCGACTGTAGGAGTTCGGCTAAGATTCGTCCGTTGAAGCTCTTCCACGACTACTGATTGCATTAGGTAGAGCATTGAACTTGACTTCAACAGAATTTGGTCGTCGTCGGAGTTCGCTAGAGTGGAGGCCGATGAGGTCGCCGTCGGGGACCTGCAAAATAAAGTTTCATCCGGAGCCGGGGGGTGGCCCAGTAGGATCCTCCGACGATCAAGTCAGCTCTAGCCAACAGGAATGGAGCGTTCAAAAATAAGTTCCGAAGCTTGGAGAAGAAGAGGAGAGCTTAGAGATCAGAGAGATTAGAGTTGGCGTATCTGAAGGGTCCTTTATAGGCGGAGCTTAGTTGATGGTGATGGCCATACCGCTTGGCAAAGAGTCGTTGGAGCTGCATGAAGTTCGGTACGGAGAGGAAGGCATCGTCAGTAGTAGTGGCCATGTCGTCCGGACTATATGGGGCCAGCTATGGAGAGAGTGGTGTCGCTAGTAGTGATGGCCATATCGTTCGGTCTTATCATCTGTTGTAGACTGATGGCGACAGCTCGTCCAGAGGAGTTCGGACTTGTAGGAGAGTTCGACTGAAGGAAAAGCTTGGAAGCAGCTCGGCCGTAGAGGAGTTCGGAGGAGCTTAGCCGACTGAAGGGATGGCCGCTTGGGGAGTTCAGTCGAGGGACGACCGCTGAGGAGTTCGGGCGCTGGGAGATTCCGTTAAAGCCCGACCGCTTGGAGTCCAAGGAGCTCGGCAGCTAAGTAGCTCGGCCGGCTGAACGGGTTAGAAGAAGCTCGATCGCTGGGGGTTCGGCTGAAGCCCATCTGCTGAAGCTCTTCTATCGCTACTGGCCACATCAGGCTGAGCAACGAACTTGACTTCAGCAAGAGCGGGATTTATCCCTAACAATAGTCCCCCCCACTCCCAAGCTTGAAATTCGAGGGAAGGGGGTGCAGAAAAGGCGACTGCCGAAGTTCTCTTCTGGATGCCATGCAGGTTCAGGTCGAAGCTCGGAGGGGAGATTTCATCGTCAGTCAAAGTTGATGTCGAAGTTGAGGCCCGAGGGAGATCTCATCTCCAACCGAGGTTGAGGTAGCCCTCATTCACTGCGATCGAGGTCGGAGGTTGAGCTCCTCGAGAGCGATATTGTCTTCAGCAGTCGAGGTTAATATGGTCACTCGGGAGAGGTCTGATCTCCAACTGGGGTTGCCTCCGATCTTATTTCTGGTTGAGTTTGGCATGGACGCTCGGGAGATTGCTTATCTCTATCCGAGGCTTCTCGGGCGCTCTGGTCGAGGTTGTCTTGGGCATCTTGGCCGAGGTTGTCCCGAACCTTATCTCTATTCGAGGTTTCTCGGGTGCTCTGACCGAGGTTGTCCTAGGCCTTATCTCTATCCGAGGTCATCGGTCGCTTCGGGAGAGATCTTATCTCTAGCCGACGTTAATGGAGATCCTATTTCCTACGGACTTCGAAGCTCGGACTTGGACTTTGCTCACGCTAGGATGAGGTTCTCCTCCTGCTCCTAACGGGTTGTGGGGGCACATTCGGACCGTCATCCATCTCCCCCCATCTCGTCTAAGCTGGACGAGGCCTTGGACTTTGCTCGTGTTAGGACGAGGTTCTCCTCCTATTCCTAACGGGCTGTGGGGGCACATTCGGACCATCGTCCATCTCCCCCCATCTCGTCCTTTGTGAATGAGGTCCTTCGACTTTGCTCGCATTAGGATGAGGTTCTTCTTCTCTATTCCTAACGGACTATGGGGGCACATTCGGACCGTCGTCCGTCTCTCCCCATCCGTCGTCTTTTGTGAACGAGGCCTTCGACTTTGCTCGCATTAGGATGAGGTTCTCCTCCTATTCCTAACGGGCTGTGGGGGCACATACGGACCATCGTCCGTGCCTCTCCCCCCGTCTCATCCTTTGTGAATGAGGCCTTCGACTTTTCTCACGTTAGGATGAGGTTCTCCTCCTGTTCCTAATGGACTGTGGGGGCACATTCGGACCGTCGTCCGTCTCCCCCATCTCGTTCTTTGTAAACGAGGCCTTCAGTCACCTGAGAGAGATCTTATCTCTAGCCGAGGTTGTTGCTCGCGTTAGGATGAGGTTCTCCTCCTGTTCCTAATCGAGATTGTCCACGGTCGCTCGAAAGAGATCTTATCTTTAGCCGAGATTGACTCGATCGCTCGGAAGAGATCTTATCTCTATCCGAGGTTGTTGCTCGCATTAAGATGAGGTTCTCCTCTTGTTCCTAACTGAGGTTGACTCGGTCGCTCGGGAGAGATCTTATCTCTAGTCGAGGTTGTCCACGGTCGCTCGGGAGAGATTTTATCTCTAGCCAAGGTTGTTGCGCTCGCGTTAGGACGAGGTTCTCCTCCTGTTCCTAACCGAGGTTGTCCACGGTCGCTCGAGAGAAATCTTATCTCTAGCCGAGGTTGTCCATGGTCACTCGATCGCTCGGAAGAGATCTTATCTCTAGCCGAGGTTGTCAACGGTCGCTCGGGAGAGATCTTATCTCTAGCCGAGGTTGTTGCTCGCGTTAGGATGAGGTTCTCCTCCTATTCCTAATCGAGGTTGACTCGATCGCTCGGAAGAGATTTTATCTCTAGCCGAGATTGTCAACGGTCGCTCGGAGAGAGAGATCTTATCTCTAGCCGAGATTGATGCTCGCGTTAGGACGAGGTTTCTCCTCCTGTTCCTAATTGAGATCTCTTGGCTTGGGAGAGATCTTATCTCTAGCCGAGGTTGTCCACGGTTGCTCGGAAGAGATCTTATCTTATCTCTAGCCAAGGTTGTTGCTTATGTTAGGATGAGTTTCTCCTCTTGTTCCTAATCGAGGTTGTCCACAGTCGCTCGAGAGAGATCTTATCTCTAGCCGAGGTTGACTTGGTCGCTCGGGAGAGATCTTATCTCTAGCCGAGATTGTTGCTCGCGTTAGGATGAGGTTCTCCTCCTGTACCTAACCGAGGTTAACTCGGTCGCTCGGGAGAGATCTTATCTCTAGCCGAGGTTGTCCATGATCGCTCGAAAGAGATTTTATCTCTAGCCAAGGTTGTCAACAGTCGCTCGGGAGAGATCTTATCTCTAGCCGAGATTGATGCTCGCGTTAGGATGAGGTTTTTCTTCTATTTCTAATGGACTATAGGGGCACATAAGGGCCGCTATCAGGGCCTCTCCCCCCATCTCGTCCTTTGTGAACGAGGCCTTCGCTCGGAAGAGATCTTATCTCTAGCCGAGGTTGTTGCTCGCATTAGGACGAGGTTCTCCTCCTGTTCTTAAGGCGGTAATTATTGACTGCTTTTTCCCTGTCATCGTATAGTTTCCGCATTCAGAAATAATATTATCGAAAGGAAAGAATTTTATTGAAAGGAAGTTACTAGCAGCGCATCCCCAAATTCTGTATTTCAAGGTCGTGGTAGCATTGTTCCTCCGTATTTCTTCGGTAATAAGTCCTGGGGTGGACGACCTCCTCATGCTGGCCTTCTCAATTTGGTACAAGCTCTTGCCACTGGAAGACGATGAATCGCTGATGCACCAAGCTCCTCCTAGGGGCAATATGGATGATGCCGTAAGGTGGCCGACCTTCTTGCGGTCTCTAGCTATGGCAGCGCCCTTGGTCGATCTTTTTCTGCTTCGGATTGATGCCAGAGGAATTTACTCAGCCACCCCTTTCTGACGAGCTCCTCAATTTCGTCTGGAAGCTGGATGCAATGCTCGATGTCGTGGTCGTGGTCACGATGGTAGAGGCAGTACTTATTTCGATCGCGCTTGTTTAGGGGAGATCGTAACCCTTCTGGTCTTAGCAGCTGGTTCTTCACTTCGGTGAGAATCTGAGTTCGAGAAGCGTTGAGGGGGGGCATAGTCGTGGAACCTTTTGGAAGGAGGGCTTCTTCACACCTCTCTATCGGGGCTTCCTCGGTGGCGAGTTTGAGGAGTTCGGGCCCACCTGCTTTTAGAGGGAGTCCGTGAGCGCGGCCGAACTTCATTCCATTCTTTTGGAAAACCTGTGGAAGAACTTCATGCCACTTCGTCGGGGCTTCCTTGGAGTCATACTCGAGAGGGAGTCCTCGCTTGCCCTGGGGCGGTTGTGAGCTCGACCGAACTTCGTCTCACCTCGTGTGAAATCTTTGTAGGGGGCTTCCTTGGTGACATACTCGAGTGGGAGTTCGACCTCACTTGCGCCGAACTTCATTCCGATGATGAGGTTTGAGGGCAGAGTTCGGCCTTACGTGTGCCGAACTTCATTCCGATGATGAGCTTTGAGGTGAAGTTCGGCCTCACTTGCGCCAAACTTTGCTCCGCTTTCCCACGAAAGCTTTCGTGGGAGGACTTTATACCCCTTTATCGGGGCTTCCTTGATGATGAGTTTCGAGGCGGAGTTCGGCCTTCTTCACACCGAACTTCATTCCGAATCTTTATTTCGCTTTCCCACGAGACCCTCCGCAGGAGAACTTCCTGCTGCTTTTGTCCGAACTTTCTTGAGAACGAGCTCGAGGGGAGCTCGACTTTCCCCACATCGGACTTCATTCCGCTTTCCTGCGAGATCCTCCGCAGGAGAACTTTCTTGGCGACGAGCTCGAGGGGGGAGCTCGGCTTTCTTTGCCCGGACTTTACTCCACCTCCTGCGAATTCTTTGTAGGGGGTTTCGTTGATGACGCACTCGAGGGGGAGTTCGGCTTCGCTTGCGTCGAACTTCACTCCGCCCTTCTATGAAGCTTTTATCGGGAGGACTTCATGCTTTTTTGTCAGGGGTTCTTAATGGCGAGCTCAAGGTGAAGTTCGGCCTCACTTGCGCTGGGAAGGTCGTAGACACGGCCGAACTTCATTCCGCCTCCTTGTGAAACCCTCCGTGGGGGTACTTCATGTTTCTTCGGGAGAGCTTCTGCTCTCCATTTCTCCTTCCTAAGGGCGATTGGTATGCCCAAATGCTCTTCCTTAAGGCTGCAATGGGAGCAGATGGATCTGGCACGCAGGACGTCGATCGCCAATCGTCGAGTCAAAGCTCTCCTAGAGGCATTTTCTCTTCGGGAAAGAGCTCTGATGAGGAAGAAGAGGGATCTCCGGAGAGAGAGAAATCATCACTGAGCACTCCTTTAAGAACAAGAGAACCTCGGAGGTTTAGGGGCCCTTCCTCTAGCGCAAATCTATTGACGCAGAATCTGGTCATCGTCGGAGTCCGCTGAAGTGGAGGCCGATGAGGTCGCCGTCGGAGATCTGCAAAACAAAATTCCGTCCGGAGCTGATGGGAGGGTGGCTCCAGCAGGACCCTCCGACGATCAAGTCAGCTCTGGCCAACAGGAATAGAGCGCTCGGGAATGAGTTTCGGAGCTTGGAGAAGAAGAGGAGAGCTTAGAGATCAGAAAGATTAGAGTTGGCGTATCTGGAGGGTCCTTTATAGGCGCAGCTTAGTTGATGGTGATGGCCATACCGCCTGGCAAAGAGCCGTTGGAGCTGCATGGAGTTCGGTACGGAGAGGAAGACGTCGTCAGTAGTAGTGGCCATGTCGTCCGGGCTGTATGGGGCCAGTTACGGAGAGAGTGGTGTCGCCAGTAGTGGCGGCCATATCGTCCGGTCTTGTCGTCTGTTGCAGACTGATGACGACAGTTCGTCCAGAGAAGTTCGGACTTGTAGGAGAGTTCGGCTGAAGGAAAAGCTTGGGAGCAGCTCGACCGTAGAAGAGTTCGGAGGAGCTCAGCTAGCTGAAGGGATGGCCGCTTGGGAAGTTCGATCGAGGGACTACCGCTGAGGAGTTCGGACGCTGGGGGATTCCGTTAAAGCCCGGCCGCTTGGAGTCCAAGGAGCTCGGCAGATAAGTAGCTCGACCGGCTGAACGAGTTAGAAGAAGCTCGGCCGCTGAGGGTTTGACTGAAGCTCTTCTATCGCTACTGGCCACATCAGGTTGAGCACCGAACTTGACTTCGACGAAAGTAGGATTTATCTCCTACAAAATCCATATTAAATTATATTCTATTTTAAAATAATTCAATAAAACCACATCAACTATCTGAGTCTAAATAATATGCTATATGGTACTGTCGGCGAGCTTTTTCTTAAATTAGAAGCTCCATGAAGAATATTATAATAAATTAAAAAATTAATGTTATAATAATTTAAGATGTAGAAAAATATTTATAAATTAAAATAAAATATAATGTATTATTTACTTTTTATCTTAAAATTTATAAATAAGAGGATCAGCCTCGTCCCGAAGTAGCCATCCAAGCCTCCCCTACTTAAGAATTCCCTTTCAAGAACCACAAAGTTATATCCAAGGAACAAGGCACGTCCTGGTTTCGTGTCTCACCGAAGTAATGCATAAAGTCTCCATCCCACGCATATCTCTGGAAGGAGAATATACACATCAAGCTGCCGGATGTTAATCAAACTCTTCTTTGCTCAGGCGTGTCAATAAACCATAGCGCTTAAACAAATATTTCATTTGCATTTCCGTTTGTTGCTCTTACGATACCTGGAGGCATCGCTGACAAGCGATCCTTTCCTCCTACGTCATGCCTTCCGGGCACGTGCCAACTGACGTAACAAACCGGTGGATTCCAGGATTGTTCCAATCTTGTCCCACCCGCAATCCTCGAAGTGACCCGGCAATTCACGCCTAAAAAGCTGGTAGCGGCCGGCATTCGCATCCCACCCCACAATGCATAGAAAACATTTATGCGGACGCTCCATTCACCATTCATCTTCAGATCAAACACTATGGCCGCTCCCGCACGCCATTCGCATCTCACCCGCACGCAAACTCTGCCGTACGCAGCTTCATCGAAAACGAAAGCTGCGGCACCAACGCATGCTTCGGGGACAAGCAAAGCAACCCGAGAAGGGACATCATATCCACATATATCCCTCATCTGTAGAGGCGGATCGGAATAGCGTATACCGGCGCGGAGCTCGCGAAGTAGGTTGGATAAAGATGGAAGGAGGAAGAGGAGGAGGAGAGGGGATCGCGTTCTTCGACGTGGAGACGACGGTGCCGGGACGGGGGAGCGGGAAAGGGCATTCGCTGCTGGAATTCGGGGCTATCGTGTGCTCGCGGCGGCTGGTGGAGGTGGGGAGCTATTCCACCCTTATACGCCCCACCGACCTCTCCACCATCTCCGCCACCTCCATCCGCTGCAATGGAATCACCGCGGAGACCGTGGCCTCGGCTCCCTCCTTCCTGGAGGTCGCCGACGAGGTCTTCTCCATCCTCCACGGTATCTCCTGTGTTCTCTTTCTTGGTCGAAATCATTGGGCTTTTGTAGTGGTACTTTTGTCGAACATCTGATGGGGATTTTGGGCAGAACGGGTGTGGGCGGGGCATAATATTGCGAGGTTCGACTGCCCGCGGATCAGGGAGGCGTTTGCGGAGATTGGGCGGGATCCGCCGGAGCCTAAGGGGATCATTGACACCCTGCCGTTGCTGACTCAGAGGTTTGGGAGGAGGGCCGGCGACATGAAGGTAGGGAAATGAGCTATTTTTTCTCTCGTAAATGCGTTGTTCCATTTGAAGAAATGACATCAGAATTAAGAGAAAAGA